>JAVLUX010000206.1:7500-262500 GCA_032164185.1 Moxostoma hubbsi
GTGTTTTTGTATGTGTGTGTGTGTGTTTTTGTGTGTGTGTGTGTATGTTTTTGTATGTGTGTGTATGTGTGTGTGTGTGTTTTTGTATGTGTGTGTATGTGTGTTTTTGTATGTGTGTGTGTGTGTGTATGTTTTTGTATGTGTGTGTTTTTGTATGTGTGTGTGTGTGTTTTTGTATGTGTAGTGTGTGTTTGTTTTTGTATGTGTGTGTGTGTGTTTTTGTGTGTGTGTGTGTGTGTTTTTGTATGTGTGTGTGTGTGTTTTTGTATGTGTGTGTGTGTGTTTTTGTGTGTGTGTGTGTATGTTTTTGTATGTGTGTGTGTGTGTTTTTGTATGTGTGTGTGTGTGTTTTTGTGTGTGTGTGTGTATGTTTTGTATGTGTGTGTATGTGTGTGTGTGTGTTTTTGTATGTGTGTGTATGTGTGTTTTTGTATGTGTGTGTGTGTGTGTATGTTTTTGTATGTGTGTGTTTTGTATGTGTGTGTGTGTGTTTTTGTATGTGTGTGTGTGTGTTTTTGTATGTGTGTATGTTTTTGTATGTGTATGTGTGTGTGTGTTTTTGTATGTGTGTATGTTTTTGTATGTGTATGTGTGTGTGTGTTTTTGTATGTGTGTTTTTGTATGTGTGTGTATGTTTATAAGTGTGTGTGTATGTTTGTGTGTGTGTATGTGTGTTTTTGTATGTGTGTGTGTGTGTATGTGTGTTTTTGTATGTGTGTGTTTTTGTATGTGTGTTTTTGTATGTGTGTGTGTGTGTATGTGTGTTTTTGTATGTGTGTGTTTTTGTATGTGTGTGTTTTTGTATGTGTGTTTTTGTATGTGTGTGTGTGTGTATGTGTGTTTTTGTATGTGTGTGTTTTTGTATGTGTGTTTTTGTATGTTTATAAGTGTGTGTGTATGTTTGTGTGTGTGTATGTGTGTTTTTGTATGTGTGTGTGTGTGTGTTTTTGTATGTGTGTGTGTTTTTGTATGTGTGTTTTTGTATGTGTGTGTGTGTGTGTGTGTGTTTTTGTATGTGTGTGTGTGTGTATGTTTGTGTGTGTATGTTTTTGTGTGTATGTGTGTATGTTTTGTAATATCTTGTGACTGTCAGAGATACAAAGCAGAGACAGATCCTGAGCAAGTACAGGCTCAGTGAGCACAGTCTCGCCATCGAGAGAGACACAGGAACACATGGTTACCCAGAGAAGAAAGGGTGTGTGCTCACTGTACGACAGGTGAGGTCGAGACAGAGGCGCACTTTCTCCTTCACTGCCCAAAATTCAAAGAGACAAGGGACATTTATATAACTAAATTAACAAACAGCATTGACAAATTTACAACCATGACAGAACAAATGAATGTAATACTTGGAGAGGGACACACAGCAGCACTGACTGCAAGATACGCTGTAACATGTCACAGCCTGAGAGACAGCGGGTGAATCTGTGTTATGTGTGCCACCCCAATGTCCACCACAGTGACCCTCAGTTTATGTGTAAGTATATGTCAGTTATTTAAACACTGTTGTCTTCAGCAGTTCTGAACCTGTTCTGTATTTATAAAGTGTAGTTTTTTTTTTACACAGCCTCTGCTTTGGCAATAATGTATTGTTTACATTCATGCCAATAAAGCCCCTTTGAATTGAATATATACATACTATAATAACTGCGAATTTCAGTGATCTAATAATGGTACAGAATTGTCGGTGTAGCAAAAGTTGAAAAGAGCATAATGTACATAAATCATTGTTTCTAGGAAAGTAGTGAGTGCAGGTTAAAGCTGAGGCATTTATAATTCTTGTGACAATGGTGACTTACATTGGTTTTCCTGCGACAGCGGGAGAGATTGAGGTACAAAGAGACTCGCAGCTCCTTAAAGGCCTTTAGCTCATCACCAAAACCTTCTCTGGGAAATTTCCTCAATGCATACTGATACCGCTGAGCCGCTTCCTTCATCTTTCCCCTCTGAGAAGAGACCATGTCCGTTAGAGAGAAGAGAATGCAAACAGCAGCTCATCAATCACACATATCTTTGACACCAAACTCAATCATTTAAATGTCACACGCATACACATCTTTTCTTATCATCCAGGCACACACTGATAATAATCACTTAATATATCCTTATTTCCATTCCAAATGTATTCCTACATTTCTTGGCACTTAATAAAAAACAATGTATTCAGCAGGGGTGAAATGACACTTTTTTGTACTGCGGTTCATCTCATGATCAAGAGCGAT
Organism: Moxostoma hubbsi; assembly: GCA_032164185.1. Taxonomy (NCBI): domain Eukaryota; kingdom Metazoa; phylum Chordata; class Actinopteri; order Cypriniformes; family Catostomidae; genus Moxostoma; species Moxostoma hubbsi. Next base: position 9,723 of record JAVLUX010000206.1, read on the forward strand.
TCAAGTAATTATTTCTCTTGTAAAAGAGAAAGAAAAACTGCAAATGGATGTAAGAATTAATTACAAAACAATCTAAGATGCTTTACATGAGACAGACTGCGCTACAACCTGTTTTAAGAAATCATCTATACCTCCACAGTATATAAGATATACAGAAATAACACTATCAACATTAATGGCACTGAAACATCCTCTCCTAAATGCTTAATCATTAGTGATTTGTGTTACCTTATATGAACAAAACCTTACAGAGGGTCAACCAATGAAATGTTGACATTTCACAAGTAGTAAACCATTTCCTGTAATTTTACAGCACTGTGAATGTTCGCAAACATCAATCGGATTTAAAAGCAATTCCTTCTAAAATTTCTCATCAGCCTCGATCAGCTTATAGAAAAAACAACTTCTGAGTGACCATCAATATGGAATAAGATCTAACTGATCCATTGCAATGACAGAACAACATAAGCAAATTACTGTTGCGGGATTCATCACTATTGATCATAGAAAATTAATGCGGAAACTTGAAAGATATGGTATTAGTGGGGTAGCTTACTCATGGATTAGCAAACTATCTTGATAACAGATATCAGTATGTGCAAATAAACAATTACAAATCTGAATTGCTGAGGGTCACATGTGGTGTGCCACAAGGTTCAGTTTTAGGTCCAATGTTTTTGTTTGCAGATGATACAAATGTATTTTTGTTCTGTTTAAGATTTTGAGCAGCTTCTGGATACAGTGAATTGAAAACTTTAAAACGATGGTTTAATATTAACAAATTGTCATTAGATTTAAATAAAAGAAAATGTTAAACTAGAAACATTTACTGAAAATAAATTTTTGGGGGTTGTTATTGACCACAAACTATAAAATTACATATATTTTCAATGTATAAATCTAAAGGGTAAATAAATGTAAAAAGGGTAGGTGCAATAAGCTAAGGGTTCAGCCTACACCTTTTCATCAGTTGTATGACCTTATGATCATTTATTTGAGTTGTATGACTGTACAGTACTATACGGTTTCCAATCATGCACCCCCAATAGCGATTTACAGCACCGAACTGTAACCGACCAAAAATTCTGAAACGTAATCTTGCATCCCGAATATGTTCCTCTCACTGCGAGGTTAACAATGAATTACTTTGCCATTTAAAAACAATTAAATAGACCGCATGAACGTAGTAATTTTTACGGATGTGCGTAATGACTAATTTCACGAAAGTTTGAACGAACATTTTGGAGTCGACTAGGCTAAAAAGTAAGAAATCCTCTGAAAACCAAATCCAACACTAAATTCTGCTGTAAAGGTGCATTTCACTGCGATGTGCTTGCATTGCATTATGATCATTGTACATTAAATATAGAACATGACGCGCATTCACTGAATCAAAGTTAGTGGACATATAACAGGCATATTTATTTGATTTGATTTATTTGTCGAGTAGCATCCATCCATCTATCTTCAACCGCTTATCCGAAGTCGGGTCACGGGGGCAGCAGCTCCAGCAGGCCCCAAACTTCCCTATCCCGAAACACATTAACCAGCTCTGACTGGGGGACCCCGAGGCGTTCCCAGGCCAGTGTGGAGATGTAATCTCTCCACCTAGTCCTGGGTCTTCCCGAGGCCTCCTCCCAGCTGGACGTGCCTGAAACACCTCCCTAGGGAGGCGCCCAGGGGGCATCCTTACCAGATGCCCAAACCACCTCAACTGACTCCTTTCCACACAAAGGAGCAGCGGCTCTACTCCGAGCTTCTCACCCTATCTCTAAGGGAGAAGCCCGCCACCCTTCTGAGGTAACCCATTTCGGCCGCTTGTACTCGTGACCTAGTTCTTTCGGTCATGACCCGGCCTTCATAGCTGCATATCGAGTAGCATCATCTCCTCCACATAGCTCACACAAAGTGCCCTAAAAAACATGTATTTGCATGCTGGGACATTACACAATGGGGCAGAACGTGCAACAAAACAAGTATTTCATATTAGATCAGTCCTACTTGTATGCGTGTGATAGGTGGGGTCGATCAATGGCAGCACAGGTGGAGCCCCCCCCCCCCCAAAAACAGATCTACAGGAGTTTAAGGAATTTACAGCCTGTGGGAAGAAGCCTTTTTTTCAGTCTATTTGTATTTGTTGCCACTGTTCTGAACCGCCATCCCGATAGTAACAGCTCAAACAGTGGGTGTCCCGGATGAGTTGGATCTTTGCTGATGCTCATAGCCTTCGTAAGGAGTCTGTTTTAATGTAACTCATCCAGGCTTGTGAGCTCTGATCCAATGACCCGCTGTGCTTCCTTCACTACGAGTGTCACGTCCCGTCGGTCAGCAACAGTGCAGCTGGTATATCACACTGTCCTCCAGTAGGAGAGAATACTCAACATGGTACTGCGACAAAAATGAATGAGTAACATAGTCGGCAAGTGGGCCATTCTTAACGTCTTTGTTGGACCCTCTTCACAAAATGTATTCAGGGACGAAGTCAAATCTTGTGTGATGTAGATTCCCAGGAATTTGATACTATACCGCCCTTCCCACCTCCTCTCCATTGATGTAGTGGGAAGAATGAGTGGATTTTCTGGTCTTCCTGAAATCTACTCTGAGTTATTTTGTTTTTGAAGTTTTAAGGACAAGATTATTGGCAGAACACCACTCCGCCAAGTGTTTAACTTCCTGCCTGTAGGCGGTCTCGTCGTTGTCAGTTATAAGCCCTGTTATAATTAAAAAGTTATAATTAAAAATGTATAGAGAGGGCTAGAACACAGCCTCCAGTGTTGAGAATCAAGGTGGAAGAGGTGTGGTTTCCTAGTTTAACTTGCTGGTGTTTGTTTGTAAGGAAGTTCATGATCCAACTGCAGAGTGAAGTTCTCAAGCCTTTGATGCAGAGTTTCCTGACCAGTTTGTGAGGAACAGTATTGAAATCTGAGCTAAAATCAATGTTCTGCTGGTCCAAATGGGCATAGTGCAATGCTTTGAAATGGCCTCTTCTGTGGACCTGTTTGCTCGATAGACAAATTGATATCGATTTATATAAGTAGTGCAGGACCAATAGAGCAACCCTAATGGACTGTTCTAAAAGTAAAACTTACTTAACATATTAACATAACAGTCAGGACATTGTTAAAAAGAATTACAGGTAAGCAAAATCGTGCACAAAAATGTGATGGAAAAATTGCATTTCACAACATGCATTAGCCTATGATTTAATGTGACAGCTATTCGTAAAGAACGCTAACAAGAAAACAGGTACGATGTTAAAAACAATAGCTAAAGGATAGAAAAAAATAGGCCTGTAAGAAATGTACAATAATCCCAATGTGGTGTTCTAAACATGACGTGCACACAGAATAATAATCGTTGAAAGTAGTCTTCTTGATCAGCAGAGTAAATATAATAATAGTAATACAAAAAAAATTGGCATACTCTAAAATAGTAATTTTTTAGGCTAAATCTACTTTTTAGAAAAACTTACATTTAAAAAAAATTTAAATGTGAAAGAATCTTTAGCAAATTGCAAGCCAATGTTCAAAAATCCGCATCCAGCACCACCAAAGTGATTTCCATATTTATTTTTTCCCTCATCTTGCGAGAGGACGTTGTTCTGCGCATGCCATGAGTGAAAGAGGGAAGCGGCACCTGAGGTGAAATTAAACTGTGTGTCCATCTGCTCCAGATATCCTCTCTTTTTTCTCCCCAATGTGGAATCCCCAATTCCCAATGCGCTCCAAGTCCTCGTGGTGGCGTAGTGACTCGCCTCAATCCGGGTGGCGGAGGACGAATCTTAGTTGCCTCCACGTCTGAGACGTCAATCCGCGCATCTTATCACGTGGCTTGTTGGGCACGTTACCACGGATACCTAGCACATGTGGAGGCTTCATGCTATTCTCTGTAGCATCCACACACAACACATTACACTCCCCACCGAGAGCGAGAACCACATTATAGCGACCACAAGGTGGTTACCCAATGTGACTCTACCTTCCCTAGCAACCGGGCCAATTTGATTGCTTAGGAGACCTGGCTGGAGTCACTCAGCATGCCCTGGATTCGAACTTGTGACTCCAGGGGTGGTGCAGAAATCCTCTTTTTAACAATTTCACTATTAATTATATTTAAAAGTGTAACATTAACATAAGAATCCTTCTGTAAAAATATCCAAAAGCCAAACGAAAATGTGTAAAAATGTTGAACAGATTAATGGGGGAAAACAATGAATGACTAGTAATTCCATTGTCGACTAGCAGCAGCATCAGTACCATTTAGTCAAACTTTCTTGCGCATCCCTAGTCATTTTCTGGGTTAGGGCGAGATCTGCTCCAGAGAAAGTTTCTGAAAAATAACGCCAAATGTTGACATCATGATCTCAAACTTTAACCTTTGTACGTACTTTATAAAGCAGATTTCCTTCCTCCATGAGTTTCTGTAGGAGGATAATCAGGATATCCGGTTTGGATGTCGCCATCGCCCAGGCAGCGTTACCTTGGATACAGAGAGAGGTGGTCCCATTTACGTCAAACTTGTCTTTAAAAACAAAGCTTAGTGAAAGTATGCGATTGGCATGAAATAAAGTTACCTAAAGAGTGTACCTGTTCGATCATAAGGTGACGTTCTGTAGCCTTATGAGGGTTTTAGTGAAAGCAGTTAAAAGAGAGAAAAGAGTGAAAAACAGCGCAGAAAGAGGCATACAAAGAGAAAGAATACACCACATCAAGATAGGGGAAAGGACTGGGCGAAATATAGCATATTCACCGTATATGACTTCTTTTATTAAGAGGGAGTAGAGGCATTACAGGAAAGATGGACACCTGCCAGATTTGAACCCAACAGATGCAACCTCATCCCAATATTTGTAATGCACTTTTTATCTGGCCGGTTGCACCAGCTGTGTGTAAATTCAAACTTAACCTAGTTGTTGCGTAAATGGGCACTGTCACAATTTACGCACGACTAAATATTTGTGCATTGCACGTTTAAACTTACGTAGGACATAACCCTACGTATAAACTTAATATTTACGGCAGCCTTATCCCATGAATAACAAATGGATGGAATGAGATGACAGCCAGATTAGAGTACATCGATGAGATTATCATTGATAATGAAGCTAATGAACCACAAATTAGTCTACGAGTTTTACGAGACAGACATCATCCTTTGGATATTTATGATGATGTGGACATATATGCTCATTTGCGGTTTAAAAGAGAGGGAATAATGTGTATAAACGATTTGCTCACAGCCTTTTGCATTTATTTTGTTCGTTATGTCCTGCCAAATTTGGCCTTTTTTTGGTTTGTGACAGTGGAGGACTGTTTTGTTCACTTTATATCCCTCAATTAAAATAAGAATTTCTTCATGAATGAAATTTTTCTTCCCGTTCCTTTTGTCCTCCATGTGTAGGTTATGAAAGATATTTTTAATTAAATGTGTAATGTGTTCATATAACTTTTTAGATTGTACATCTTTGTTTTGACAGTTCACGCAAGGCAGCAGCTTGAAATGATGCGTGTGGTTCCTGTTTACAAATTTGAAGGCTGCTGATTGGATTACAAAAAAAATATGTTTCACTAAGTTTTGCCTTAAGAACAGGTGGTGCAACCAAATTAAACACTGACAAATGAACTAGTCGTTATTAGGCCCTTATGTCCTAACTTACGTACAGCTGATGCAACACTACCCAGAAGAGCATGTCATTAAACTAGTTTCACTATTATTGTCTCACGACTTGAGTGTTAAGACAATGTTTTAATAAGAATAAAACCAAAAAAAAGACCCATTTTTCCAGCTATATTGCCCAGTCCTAGCACAGATGGCAGTCTCACCTAGTTTAGCTCCTTTCTTCAGTAAGGTCAACACCACTGATGTGTTTCTGCAGCCGATGGCTCGATCCAGAGGTCTCATGCCACTGTAATCCACATGTTCAATCACGGCTCCCTTCTCAACCAGGTAATGCACCTACAAACACAAGTCACAGCACTCAAAGATTTTTTTTTGATAGCACGCCAAACTTCTTCCATTTACGGATGATGGAGGCCACTGTGCTCATTGGGACCTTCAATGCTGCAGAAATGTTTCTGTACCCTTCCCCAGATCTGTGCCTCAATACAATCCTGTCTCGGAGGTCTACAGACAATTCCTTGGACTTCATGGCTTGGTTTGTGCTCTGACATGCACCGTTAACTGTGGGACCTTATATAGACAGGTGTGTGCCTTTCCAAATCATGTCCAATCAACTGAATTTACCACAGGTGGACTCCAATCAAGTTGTAGAAACATCTCAAGGATGATCAGTGGAAACAGGATGCACCTGAGCTCAATTTTGAGTGTCATGGCAAAGGCTGGGAATACTTATGCACATGTGATTTTTTATAAATTTGCAAAGATTTCAATCAAACTTTCTCGTTGTCATTATGGGGTATTATCTGTAGAATTTTGAGGAAAATAATGAATTTAATCCATTTTGGAATAAGGCTGTGACATAACAAAATGTAGAAAAAGTGAAGCGCTGTGAATACTTTCCGGATGCACTGTAATTCATGAGAAGGAACACTTCCATCCTATCACTGAGCTGCCTCATGCATGAGCTCACATTACAGTGAGGACTTCATACTCATGGACGAAACAGCTGTTCCGGGCAAACTTCAAAAGCACTCGTGGGACAGACAGACTTTTACACTAAACACCACGATGAGATCGAAATCACTCAACAGAATGAAGCGCAGTCTATAAACAGACCAGTGCAAGTGTTTCTCGGCTGCAGTTCTGCAACTCGCGCTCCAAACGCGCCGTTTATGAGGGAGGGCTGTCGATTCCATCGCTTATTCTCTGTATGTAGGATCGTGGACAGGATAAGATTGAAATGAACCACAGTCCATAACCACACTGAAGCGAGCATGTTAGTTGGCCGGCCGCTATCGTGCTCCGAACACGAGGCGCCTGTGTATGGCTCAAATTCCATCACGCTTTCTCGCCATGCATTTGATCATAAACGGGATAACACGACGGACTGCTTGTTCGATAACAGAAGACAATGATAAAAAAAACATGACAAGTCATGTCAGCTCTCCTTTTTGTACCATATATATTGTGCCAAATCTTCAGAGATTTACATGGTTTACCACAATTACGTCAACATGAAAATGGAGTTGAAATACTGGATAACTTTACACAGACAAGGTAAGCAATTCTACTACACTGGTTGTCAATGGCGCCATCTAGTGGTCTGATATTTCTCAGTAACAACCGCACATCCACGTATCAGGCCGCTCATACTGGTATCTGATCCATCTGTCGTGCTTCTCGGATCACTGTGCGATGCCTACAAGCACATTGATTGCAACTCTATCGCCTCCTCGAGCACAGAGGTTTGAATACACGTTAAACATGGTCGACCGCCGGTGCGCACGGTGTTGGCCAAGCCTTCACTTCATATACGTCAAGTCAATTTTATTTGTGCATTAACAGAAGATAAAACTAATGTCGATGAGTCATCATTGTGTTTAAAAATAAGTAATTAAATAATAAATGTATTTATAACCCCAGTGAGCAAGCTGAAGGTGACTCTGGCAAGGAACACAAAACTCCACAAGATGTTGGTTAATGGGGGGGGACCAGTTCCCCTCTGGCTAACATCATGAATGTAATCCCAATATTACTTATGCATAGTGCAATCATGGTTTAAAATGATTAAACTAAGTAAGCGTTAAGGATCAGTGTTAAAACATAGATTTTGTATGAACTGTAAGATTAATGACTAATGTCTCTGAAGTCCATCCCGGATTAACTGCAGAAGTTCATATAGATGCAATGTCCATTGTTAGATGGCTGATGGAGGCTTTTGGCAATTAATTGATAGTCGATGTATTCCATTTCAAGAGTGTAGTCCATCGATAGACAGAGATCAGTGACGTGCATCGCAGTTCAACCGGCAGGCCATTTCGGTTATGTTCGGTGTGGTCCATCCCAAGTCCAAGGTTCAAGCAGTGGCATATGATGTCTTATGGTTGGAGTTGGCATCAGTTATATGTTTCTAGCCTTAGAATTCACATCATTTAAATTCACGAGTCAGTTTGAATTGGCAACACACAGGATGGTGAATTTGTATTGGAATGACAATTCAAATAAATTCAACAGTGACACAGCAGGTATTTCATTAGTTTCTGACTAAGTACGACTCTTTACTCCCTGATATGTAGAATACATTTGTCCTCAACTGATTAGACATTTCTCTAAATGAAGTTTAATACTGCCATCACAACTTTAAATTTGATCTCAAATACATTTGTGGCATGCAGCATCACCAAAAAGGAATTAAACAACTTACTTAAAAAAAAAATAATCTATAGGTGGAATTCCAGTGCAGAATTTCAATCACACTGTAATGTAAATCTTAACAGATCTGGTGAAACTGCTTTCAGCCATTATGAGCCAAAAATCTGGAGCACTTTACCAATTGAAATGAGACAAGCATTAATCATATATATTTTTAAAATGCATCTGAAGACATATCTTTTTAAACTAGCTTTTATCACCAAATGAAAATAAAAATGACATGGATAAGTTATAGAATTTGCATTAATTTCTATTTAACTTTATTCACATTATTAAAATTCTAATGACTGTATTGCATTCTGTTTGCATCTGTATATCAGTTAAAATTCAGATCCATTGTATGAGCATCTTATATTAAAAACAATTGTATAGAGGCTCGTATGAATTGCATCATGACAAAAGAGCTCTGCAGACTTCATCAGCACACATTATTCACTTACGATGTCTGCGTCTCCATAGAAAGCAGCCAGGTCGAGTGGAGTACGTCCATTCTTGTCCGAGTGGTCAATAACCGCACCCTTCTCCACCAAAAACTCAACAACATTCTTGTGTCCTTTTAAACACGCCCAGCTGAGAGGAGTTAACCCCTCCTTATCCACCGACATTAAAGAGGCACCTGAGAAATGCAAAAGATATTCATTTGAAAGAGTTAATCCTTATTGGAAACAATCAATAATGACTTTATGAAGTATTTATAGGGAATCGAGAACCACTTATTCAAAACAGTGCACTTCTATTGTGATGTCCTCACCAGTTGCACGCAATAACAATAAACATGCAGCTCAACCGGTGACTCAAAAGTTGAAAGAAACGTGTTTTTGAAGTGGAGGCTTGTGCCCTCACCATCTCACTTCCACAGAGGATGTGAGAACGTCGCTCACCTTTAGACAGCACGAAGTCTGCGGTGCTCAGATGCCCTTCACACGCGGCAACCATCAACAGTGTGCGACCCTGTTTGTCACTTACATTCACATCAGCACCGTGCTGCAACAGCAGATCTGCAATCTGAGATGGAGTTTCATCATTAAACACTTGGACTGAGATGCCACTATTGTTGGTGGTTGTTCATGCAAGTAGCTCAGGTGTTTCGGAGCATCTCACCTGCCAGTGTCCCTGTCGCACAGCGCAGAAGAGCGCACATGCTCCTCGTCTGTTCACCTGCTGAACCTGCACGCCCTGCTCTAACAGGAAGCTGCACACTTCCATCTTTCCCCGACCTGCAGCCGCTGTAAGAGCTGAGGAAAGAGAAGTACGCATGCATTCTTTTATTTTCATATAATATTCAACAAATAGGTGCATGTCATGCATGCCCTTAAATGAGTTTTTTGGCTAAATATTTTCTGTGCCCATCAGAGCTTTGCAGGTGTGATTTCATAAAAACACTCAATACACACAACTCTCGGCTTCAGGAACATTACAATGAAATAATGGACACAGAATGCAGCTCTCACTAGAATTGCATTGCTTAAACATTCTGAGGAGTTGAAGAGATGAAATACTCATAATAAACTACAGGAATAAGCCACGAGAAGTCATTTATAGCCATTATCTTTACTTGGGTGTGACGCAAAATAGCATGGGCACTTTTCACAGACTGTGGTGACACATTTCAGCCTTATTTAGCAGCATAAATCTAGATAACATCTATTTTTTTATATTATTAATGCAAGGGTAATTTGACAAAGAATTATGTTATAAAATTACACAAGTAGGCATCTATCTCTCTCATTGTAATACTTCATATCTTTCGTTATTGTTTTGAAAAGTTGTGGAAACGTAATTGAGGATTTTATCTTTAGTTATTGCAGCAAATGGGAACACAAAATATTTTGCTTTCAGCACCGTGTTAAAAAAAGGCATTCAAAGCTGTTAATTAAGATCTGATGGATGAACTAATAAAATTTGAGGTGTTAAAGGGGAGACATAATTTAAAAAATCTAGTTTATATCACGTCAGGTTCATAGAAATGTAATCTTGGTATCCACATTGGTTTAATACTTAAAAATAAACATTCATAAAAATAAAAAATAATATATATTTAATGTCATGTGGTGCAATTAAGAAATAAAAGGTATTCAAATGAATAATTTAATTAAAGTTTTTCATATATTTTTCAGGGTGTACACTCAGTGAGCCCTTTATTAGGTACACCTGTCCACCTACATATGCATCCAATCGTGTGGCAGCAGTGTAATGCATAAAATCATGCAGATACGGGTCAGGAGCTTTAGATAATGTTCACATCAACCATCAGAATGGGGAAAAATGTCCTATACATGTACAGAGAGATTAGATTACATTAATAAAGTTTGACATCATAATAACAACATTTCAGGGAGAGTTAAACAAACCATAGCAATACAAATTAAACAATACACAAATTAAATTATAAAATGAATTAAAGAAATGTTGGGAGAACAAAATTCAAATGAAAAAAACCCCCACTTTTTTCAGGTCAAATGAAACATGGAGAACCATGAGAAGATTTTTTGATATTCTTCACTACAACATTATTAAAATTGTACAAATATATAAATAAATACATTATATATAGATATATATATAATAGCTTGACTTTGGTTATTCGGCTGTCAATCCCAAACATTTACATTCATGCATTTAGCAGACAATCCCCCTGGAGCAACCTGGAGTTAAGTGCCTTGCTCAAGGACACAATGGTGGTGGCTGTGGGGGTCAAACCAGCAACCTTCTGATTACCAGTTATGTGCTTTATCCCACTACGCCACCAGAACACATAACCTGCGCATTTGAAAATATCTGTTGTACGCAAAGCAAATATTGCTGTGCTTTCAAAATTCCAGCCACAAAACTTGATAAGATCAATAATGGATGACTAATTACAACTGAATCACTCTCTCAAAGAATGGACTCATTCTGGAAGCATCTCTCTGGACAGACCATTCAGACGGGGAGAGTGTCGGGTCTGATAGGGTCGTCCAGGACGGTCACAGTGACTAATACTGCTCTCTGCTGTTTGACCTGAGCAAGATTAAAGGATCAGACCTCTACACATACACACTGCTTGAGTGACAGTATCTATGTGGAGACAACGCCTGTGCCATTAGGAGACTGTCTTCCAGAAGCAAAACATCTTATTTTCTTTCGCTCTATCTGTGTCTCTGCTGTTCCAGACAGAATCTGCAGACATTTCTGTGCTGACTTGGGTGGAGGATCGGCAAATTAGGGATCGGCTGATCAGCCTGCCGATAATCGGGTCCGATACTCATAACGTTTCTAATTATCAGAATCGTTATTTTGTCTGATCTGAATACCGATGCATTTTAAAATGCGCTCCGTTGGCTCTGATGCCACCCTGTCTCCTCTGAAAGGGTACTGCTTGTAGTCTTGTTCAATGTCCCACCCACAGTATTATTGGATTGGTTATGTCATGAGTAAATTGGGCGAACGGTGGGAAAGATGAATCACTGAGAGGACAAGCAGATACTGATGTTGCAATGCTCTATGTGAGCAGTCACCAATTACACGGTGTTACACCCATTAACACCGAACACGCTTCATTAATGCCCTTTCACACTCCGCACGCATTGTCTCTCTACCCCGGCCCGCATGAAACATGAGGCGCTGCATAGTAGAGCTGCAGACATGGTTATTTCAACAACAGTAGACCGTAACGGAGAAATACAATGTGAAGCAATATAGATGGGCTGCAGAGATAAGGACTGATTTCACAAAGTACTCACTCGTATGAGTTGGTGTTTTTATGTTCTAGCTCATGATGGCATTGATAGAGGTAGCTAGCTAGCCAACGTTACAAGGTTTAGCAAACGTAACCACAACTTTGCTAGCGTTATATCTTTCACCTCCGTTGCGAATAAAATCCCGTGGCCCATTTTGCACTTGACTAGACGGGCTATCCAGCAAACTACATGAAGACGGTCAACTCCAATAACGTTAATTCTCATCTGTTATCACATGCTAATACATAATATCCCTCATGCTAATACATAATATCCTGCTATGAGCTGTTTAGGTCATTATTTTTTATATATTTAAAGTTTCAGTTCAAAAGAAATGCTGCTAGGAACTCCCTCCACTTTATATTTGTATAATAATAATAATAATGTCGATATGTTGTTTTCTAGTATTTTTCAAGTGTTCTGTTTTGCAGCATTTCATTAAACACGTGTTCATAGGCATTTAAAGGACGTTTTGTGTTACTGTAAATTTGGACACTAAAATGTACATTTTTACTGCATCGGTATATCGGCCCCAAATGTCAGTTATCGCTCTCCTTGATGACTAATAATCGTTAAATCGACCCCTACTGCAAATGGATTTAAAGCATGTGTTATTTCTGTGCCCCTAGTGTCACAAAACCGAAAGCAAAATAATCAACCATTGGTTGGACAAAACCGAAAGTCCTGTCCCAAACTCACAACACTGGTTGAGAGAATGAGTGTGTTTACAAGCTTGACTTGCACGGATTATGCTTAGTAACTCGACAACATTTAAAGTCATGTTAACATCTTATACAGTGTTTTTTTTTTATCAGGAAAACGCCATTAAACCCATAAAAACTATTTTACTCTGCATGTAAACACCTTCACAAGTGTTCGGACGGCTTATTCAACAAGCACATGTCCATTTACGGTTTGACCTCACCCGACAGTGCCTGGTTAAACTGGATTGCGGATGTTTACTGAATTGTTTTTTTGCACATGCAAAAGTAGTGCAACTGTTAGTGAATTCGCCCTAGGGTCTTTCTTGTGTCTTTAGATCAAATTTGTGTTTGTTGCCACAGCAGATCTACACCCAGGGGTCAGTTTGGATAAGAAAACAGTACACATTCGTAAATCAAAATGTTAATATCACAGTATTTACATTGTTGTTTATGGCCCTCAGCAGTTTGAGTGCAGAGCGAATCAATTTATCTCTCCATTCCTTGTTCATTAATTAACTTTAACCCCATTTATGTTACTGGATTCAAACGGGTAATCAGAAGGTTGCTGGTGTGACCCCCACAGCCACCACCATTGTGTCCTTGAGTAAGACACTTAACTCCAGGTTGCTCTGGGGGGGGGGATTGTCCCTGTAATAAGTGCACTGTAAGTCACTTTGGATAAAAGCATCTGCCAAATGCATAAATGTAAATGTACAGGCATTTTGTTTGCTGCTCCACAAACAAACAGGACAGAAATGGGCCAAAACTGTAAGTCTGCACAGGCCCATAAACATCTCAACAAAGGCTGGAGAACACAACAGACACCTGCCCTCAATGAACTTTACCCTCAGCTCTACAGAAGGGTGAATCTCAGCAAAACATGTCTATATATACTGTATACACAGTGTATATTGTTTTGTTGCTATGTGACATTATAATGACAATGAACCAAATTTTCCCCAAAATTCTCATTAATGTGTTTTACTTGAGTTTAATACAATATCTTTCTACTGTATTACAGATTACAAATATTGTAATGCAATCATAAAACAAGAAGCAAAACTGTGCAAGACATTAAGACATTATTTTTGTAATACTAAGGATGCTGAAGCATTTCTATTGGAAAACAAGACAAAATTTGTAAAGCTGCGATCACACTGCACGTCACGCTCCATTCACTCCCATTCAAACGCATCCAACCGCATGTGACCAGGAACGCAAGCTCATTTGAAGAAATTTCACAATTTGCTGCGGCTGTTTGGTGAATTTTGACCTGAGTTTTGGTATAACGAGAATGAAACACACTGACCTCTTGGTTCAATAAGAATTCATATTTCAAAGTGGCATGTTTTCAGAAAAGTTACTATACTTGATGTATATTTGATAAAGTTTTAAACATAATATTATTTGATAGTTTTGATTTTTTTTTTTTTTTTTTTTAAATCAATAGGCCCTAGTGTGTCCATTTTGCATGCTCCAAACACAGTGTGACCAAAGCTTAATGCATTTGTTTAACAGTTGAAAATACTGTAATATTACGCAACGACACGTTGACTTGGGGATCAAAACTGATATATTAAGACTTGTCTTCAGCGAACATATCTTAATTATTGTCGGACACAAAAACTTTAAGGATGTTTAGACATTTTTACTGTAAATATTTTGTACATTTTTTCTGCAGAGCAGCTCAAATATTCATCAAGGTGTCCCAGTGGCTCTCAGCTGAAAATATATGTGTGTAGGTTCATGATAACAGATTTACCTGTCTGACTGACACAGTCCAGTACATCCATCAAACACGGAGCGTGACTGACTACCTTTGTATGTGGGTATAGGTCACTTCAAGTCACTGGTAGAGCAGGTCGGCCACTAATCGCAGGGTTGGTGGTTCGAATCCCACATGACTCCACATGCCCACAAGTGTCCTTGGGCAAGTCACTGAACCCCAAGTTGCTCCCATTGCACCTTGCATGGCATCTCTGCCGCCATTGGTGTATAAATGTGTGTGTGAATGGGTGAATGAGTCACAGTGTAAAGCGCTTTGAAAACCGTTAAGATTAAAAAGGCGCTATATAAGTGCAGACCATTTACCATTTATGTGCATTAAACTATTTTAACTGCACAACGTGAACCTGATGCAAATCGGAGGGTGGTTGCTGCCACAAACTGCCTTTAAAACAGTTTAACGCACACCTTGCCATGAATTATCCCTTATATAAACCCTGACTATCGTAGATTTAGCTATACAACATATTACAATTTAAATAATCTTGCGTCGCTGGACATTGAAAGATGCATTTAATATAAATGGTTAGGACATTTTTAAATTGCTAAAGCTCAATCTGCTTGCTCTGTCATTTTAGGTTGCTATGGTTACAAACAGCGCATTAATATTGAACAGTGGTTAAAACTGACAGGAACTACCTGTGCATTCAACAGTTTGAACTGCTTACCACCCACCCCTAGATGCCCATTAAGCTACAATTCCTCTACGAAACCGGCTTCTGCCGAGACAATAAGATTTATGTGCATCATGAGATTTATGTGCATTTGCTTCATGTCTAAAGTAATGTCATTCAATGACTCAAATAAAAATGAAAAAGCACTCTGCAATAAAATCGACCATACATTTCAATGCACAAAGGGCATTCAGTGAGACTGCAATTTCACCAGTTCACGATGTAGAAAAGCAATTATGGACTTGGTAAACAATAAGAAAACAAAAGCCTAACAAACAGCCAAAGTATACTATGGGGAAAAAGAGAGAAAGCATGTTATCCCCAACCTTTTTATAATGCATCGGTTGAGTCCAGTTAAAGCTACAGTGCATGAGAGTGATAACAGGTGATATATATGTGGAGGTTTAATGGGGCTTCTCCACTGCTTGCTTTTTTGGGGTTTTCCACTGTGGATGGTACCTGATACTTTTTTTTAGTACCACCTCGGTCGAGGTTCCAAGCAAGCCGAGCCAATACTAAATGTGACGTCAAAACCCTGCAGATCACTGATTGGTCAGGGAGAATCATCACTATCTGAATACTAACTGACACATACTATACATACTAACTGGATTTTCCACACGGGACATCAACCCGCTAGTTTTAAAGTTAGCTACAGCGATAACAGTATCATTTGTTCACACGACTTTCGAATTGTAAAAATAAATGTCAGTGTTCGTTCAATAACGAGGTGCAGATGTTCATCTCGTTAGCGATGAATGAAACAAAAAAAGTCCTTCAGGAAGTGTCTCAGCTGTTGGCCGCACACGGCTACCATCGGACCTACCAACAGTGCGTTACTGGAGTCCACGATGGAGGATGGTACGTTTTGTTACGTTAACTCTATACTCTGCTTGAAAGCTTCACTTTATTTAGTTGAGCAGCTACTGGAAGCTTCTAAAACAACCAGGACAATTTAACTGTTACACTTGTGTAAAAATCACCATCAACAACTGCTTTATGCAGCACAATGAGCTAGCAGCTAACAGCTAGCGGTCGTGTTATTGTTTTGGTCAGTTTGTGTCGCATATAAGATGATGTCACAGCAGTAGAGGCGGCGTAACTATGACGATCAGCCTATAATCACACCCACGTTGAGGCGGCACTAAACTGCAGTGGAAATGCAAGCTAAGAAAAGTAAAGCGAGTCGAGTCGAACCGTAACGTGCCGTGGAAAAGTGCCAAAAGGCCCTAATAATGAGACTGACCGATATCTGAGCTCTATTTGTTACCTGAAGTGGAGTGCACAGGTCCATTCACAGATTTGTCCCCAGTCTTAAAGGGATAGTTCAACCAAAAATTAAAATTCTCTCATCATTTACTCGCCCTCATGATATCCCAGGTGTGTATGACTTTTTCCTTCACCAGAACACATTTGACGAAAAATTTAAAAATATCTCAGTCCATAAAATGCAAGTGTATGGAGGTCAGACTTTTAAAACGTCCAAAACAGTCAGCATAAACGTCATCCATATTTACGTACTTTGTAACTATAATAAACGCTTCCGGTAAGCTTCATGAGACTGTGGAGTCCAAGCGGTCTCTCGAGTGACATATTCGCGTTGCCATGATACAGAGGTAATCTCACGTTCTCATGTCGGTTGAGACATCCAGGATGAGCACTCAAACGCACCATTAAGAGTAAACAAACAGATACAAATACAGATCAAATCCAACTAAGCTGCTGTACAGTGTTCCTCCTCGCTTGTAAACAGCGCTGCTCTTCCATGTGTGTCGCACATGCCTCAGTTCTTGCGTGAACATGTCAATGCGATTACGTCAAATGAGCATACTGCTGCGGAGTTAACGAAGTACTTAAATATTGATCTTTTTTGCACCAAAATGTATCGCATCACTTTAGAAGACATTAATTTAACCGCTGGAGTCGTATGGATGACGTACATACTGACTGTCTGTGATTTTTGGAGCTTCAAAGGTCTGATCACCATCCACTTGCATTATAAGGACCGTCTGAGCTGAGATATTTTTCTGTTGTTCTTCAAATATGTTCTGGTGAGGAAAAAGTCAGACACGCCTGGGATATCATGAGGGTGAATAAATGATGAGAATTTTCATTTTTGGGTGAACTGTCCCTTAAAAGGTAAAGTGAGTAATTTTGGGGATGTTAAAATACTTCCTCCTATCCCAGTTTAAAGGAATATTCCAGGTTCAATACAAGTTAAGTTCAATCGACATCATTTGTGCCACAATCAGGGCTCCAGACTGTGACTAAAATGGTCACAAATGAGACAAAAATTATTTATTGAGGCTATAATTTAAAATCTAGTCGCCATTGGCGACAGTTTCGTTGTGTGTGTTCATATGCGGTTTCATCAGATATCATCTTGGGAGTTATTGAATACATTTTTAGAGTGCGCACCAGTCTGTCTCACGCCGCTTTTCACCAGTTCTGCTGCGATGGCGAGCTCAATGCACCGCTCGCAACAACAAACCCAGCACAAGAGAGTCGTGAACAAATGACTCTTTTGAACCGGATCTTTTTCATTAATCACCCGAAAAGATCTGAGGGTTTGAACTCAGGAGCTCAGTTTGAATCAGATTCACTTTCTCAGTGAATCAACTGGGAGCGCAGACATCTCAAAATAAGATTCCCATGTATATTTCGGGCTTCTTTATAATTAAAAGTCCCGGCTATAACTTTACACAGACTATACATTAGAAACAGTGAGTATTTTAACGTTTGCAGATTGGCCCCCATTCACTTCCACTGTAAGTGCCTCACTGAAATCATGATTTTTGCTTTTTTAATGAAAAGGAGGGATGAATATGAAATTAATTTGTGTTTTAATCAACATCATGCCACAAATGCTGTTGATTGAATTTAACTTGTATTGAGTAATTTAGTGGATGTTAAAATACTTCCTCCTATTCCAGTTTAAAGGAATATTCCAGGTTCAATCGACATCATTTGTGCCATAATCTAAATCCATCATTTGTGCCATAATCCATAAACTAAAATGGTTGCAAATGCGACAATGTATTTATTGAGGCTATAATTTAAAATCTCTTGAACCCGGAATTTTTCTTTAAAGGGATAGTTCATCCAAAAATTATAAATCTGTCATAATTTACTCACTCACGTGTTGTTCCAAATGTTTATTGATTTTTTTTTTTTTGGCCCATGGAACACAAGAGGAAATTTTAGTCTCAGTCACCATTCGCTTCCATTGCATCTTTTTTCCATACAGTGACAGTGAATGGTAACCGAGGCAGCCATTCTGTCCAACATCTAAATGTTTATGAGTATTTTTCTTTTTATAAATGTTGTCGTAAATGTATTAAGTTGCGTGTGGTTCATTTATAAATGGCTTATAGAAATAATAATAATATTGATTACCACACAAAATTATTTTGACTTTATTATTATTATTTTGGCAATAATCTGTTACAGTGGAAGTGAATGGGGGCCAATAAGTAAACATTAAACTACTCACAGTTTCACTGTAGACACGAGACGTAAACAATATGCGTTAACATGATTTTAGTGTGATAAAATCACTTACTAACCACATCTGTGTAAAGTTATAACCAATTTTACAACTTTGTTGCCATGACAACGTGATGTCAAAATACCCTAAAATGACGATTTGCACAACAGCTCAAATAATACCCACATTTTAACAGAAGTGATTTTACTGAATCATAAGCTTCACATTTCTGTGTCTTCACATTTTGTTACTCTCTCTCTCCATCTCAATGGCCTTCTAGTCACGTGTTACCAGACTTAATCTTATATTGATTCCCACACGTGTGCTCCACACCTGGCAGCACTCTCACAATACCACGGTTGCTTTTTCTTTACATCGCTGTGGTTTGCACATAAAGCCATTGAAGGTCAAACCACTGGATGTGCAATTAAGTGAGATAAATAGCCATGTCTGACATTAATGGACTCGTGACTACAGCCAAACACAAGGCTCTTGGTCTACAGCAGGCAGGTTCTAGACCAGGGTGATGTGTTTAATATTCAAGACACATTTGCAATGATCCTGCTGGTGATTGCGAACACATCAATGATTTCTAAGCACTTTATATGGATATTAAGTTTCCTAAAGAGCGTGTCATTAGATTAGCTTTACAATCTATTCTTGTCATGTGACTTGGGAGTATTTAAACAGAAACTTTAGTAGCAAAAACCGCATTAGAGCTGGTATGTTTGATTCATTTCCGTGAGTCGGTTCAAGCTATTTCAATGAATTGATTGATTCATAACTCTGATTCGCCCTTTCAAGCCATTTTAGAGCAGATACAGAAATGTTGGGTCAAAATTATTAACTAAACTCTATGTTTTTATATTATGTTTAACATGATTGATTGATTTGATTGATTAAATGCCAAAGTTGTCATTGTTTGGATATAATGATATGTCGATTAATTTGGCTTGTTCAGATTTAAACCTAGAGTGGTTAATATAGGGGTTGAGTCTTAACCGTGGGAACCACCAACCATTTTTAGGCCGTGTTTGGTTAACGATGCCAGTGGACATTAACTTTTTCCCATTCTGTTTTCCCATTTTCCCAATTGATGGCTTTGTGGTGGTGAGGGCATGGTTGAGCGCTGGCTTGCAAATGGAGAGGAGAACGGTAAGGATCATCACTTGGCAATGATTGTCTCTAACAGCTGTTTGTCATTGCAGTGAGAGCGGAGATGGATTTTAAGAGCGAGTCAGACGCCAGTGAGGAGAGAGAGCTACCCACGCGCGCACACCCAGAAACAGCGTGTGTTGACACTTCACTTAAAGAGACTTTTTGAGTGTAAAATTAATGACCTTTTGGAACTTCCCATCGTTAGAACAGTAGCTCAAAATGGAAGATGAGCCACCACACTAAACATCATCAAAAGGCTGGAAAATATAGAGATTAGTGCTGTCAATTGCTAAAAAATTACATGATATTAGGGCTGGGAATTGCCATAGATTTTCCGATTTGATATTACAAAGATATTTACTTGCCAATTGTGTCTGAAATGACAGTTTCACTCTTGGGGCGGCTGTGGCTCAGTTGGTAGAGCGGGTCGGCCACTAATTGCAGGATTGGAGTAGTAAAGAATTAAAGAGACAAATCCTGTTCATGTGGAACTCTGCACAAATATAGCTTCCTAGATTTATCAATCAATCGGATTAATTGGCATTAAGATAAAGGTGTATATTTTTTGGTATTAAATATACAAATTTTCATCAGGGTGCCGGTTTTAAAATCGTTTGTCTCTAGAATCGCGATTTGTAACAATCGATTTCCCCCCCACCCCTAAATGATATGCCAAAGAAATTAATTGAATTAATCGGCAATATACATATTTGCTGAGAATCCCCTCACACAACAATTCAATACACTGCACAGACAAAAAATAAGCACATTTGCATACTCTAATAATTTGTTGGACAGCCTTTAGCTTTGTTTTGACAACCTTATGCAAAGTCACAACATTTATTGCATTAATTTGTGGCCGAGATCTTGTATTGATGACGGGTGAGTCCAACCACTCCATAAAGTCTTCTCCAGCACATCCCAAAGACTTTCAATGGAGTTCATGTCAGGACTCTGTGGTGGCCAGTTCATGTGTGAAAATGATTCCTTATGCTCCCTGAACCACACTTTCATAATTTGAGGCCCTATGAATCTTGGCATTGTCATCATGGAATATGCCCATGCCGTCAGGGAAGAAAACATCAACTGATCATTCAGCACATTCAGGTTGTCAGCTGACTTCATTTTATTGCCGCAAAACATAGCTGAGCCAAGACCTGACCAATTGATGCAACCCCAGATCATAACCCTGCCTTAAATCCAAACAGCAACTTTTACTGGCCAGGAAGAGTATTTCAGGATTAGATAATTATAAATATACTCCATATTGTAAATTACAATGCATTCAATTGTCATGCCAGATGAGTAAAGCATTGAGAAAAAAAAAAGTGGCTTAAGAAGTCAATATATTGTTCATTTCCATATTATTGAACACAAGCCTATCATTGGTCTACAGTCCAGCTGTTATGCAATTAAATTTGTCAATCTGTCCAAGACAGATTTATTATAAGTGCTTTTCTAAGGACCCATAAATGTACACAGGCATCAGACGGATGCATTTGGATCATCTCACTTTGGTTGTGTTGCATCATGAACGCACCCTTTTTTTTAGATCACTGTGTCAAGTTAAACGTAGTTTAAAGCTTAGTAAAACACTTCTTGAGATCCCTGCATCTTGACCTTCGCTCAGTCCAGCTGTGGTTTAATGCAAGGACTCTTATCTTGTGCTGGTGCAAGTGCCAAGCAAGCCTGAGTTTGGTTTGTTGTCAGTAAAGTTGCATGTTTCCTAAACATCTGGAGTTTTGCTTACTGCCCCCTGCTGAAAACAGGTGGAGCTTCAAGTTTGAATTGCTCGGATGGCAGGAAAATGTCCTATTAAGGTCCGGGGACATAATTAAATTGCGTTCTTTATTTTTATACAATTAATCGCACTGAATTACACGTTAAATTGACAGTCATAATACAGATGTCTTTTTTAGCTATATCACACTTTATTTAACCCACAAATAATTTCCAAGTACCAACACCTCACCGCAACCTGTTTTCCAAAAGGAGACGTTTTGGAGGGGGTTTGAATGCCACAGGTAAGTAAGTATGAGTAAAAACAATCTGTCCAAACAATATGGCAAAAATACATTGTGTGTAATGTAACAATGAACCAAGAGACATTCAATTCTGAAGAAAACATTCGGAGATGCCAGAGGAAACCTCTTAGACTAAACAGCATCAACTATTTTGGTTGTTAAAAAGTGATTTTCTGTAGAGCTGCAATCACTAACAGCTGTAACTATGGCTTGTAATGGAACAGAAATAAAGACATAGTAGGAGAGAAAGATAGTGAGAGCAAGAGAGAATAAAATGTTCGAGAAAAACAGAACGTACCTGTTTCACCCCAAAGCGTGTCATGAGCATCAATCTGTACAGTCAGTTCATTATTCAACGTCAACAAGCCTTCCAGCACCTGCCAAAACACCCGCTCACGTCAATGACATACAATAATGCCAGAAAGTGACAACAAACTCTTTTAAGGTGTTACGACATACATGGGTTAAAACAAACTGTTACAATGATACTAATGAGCGAATCAAAGCGTACAAATAATCTACAAAAGAAAACATCTGTCAGTGGAAAATTCACCCAACAGTACCAAAATCAAAGATGCCTTTTTTTTCTCTCCACGACTCCATAAGGAAGCAATACTAATTACAGATGAATTTATAAAACATTTAATTTGAAAATAATGTTTGTGGAAACTGCCACAGCATTATTTAAATAATTTTTCATGCCATTTTTTCATCCTAAATAGCATGCAAAAACGAATCAAGCGGTGATTCGTGATTTTATATGTCGGTCAGATGGTCTCTTCTTGTCTAAGTGGGTTCTTGGGGAAAATAAACTGCAATGTGGACCAGTTTTTTGTGGTTTGGTTGAAGGTCCGGCTACACGATACTATTTGGACCCTGACTGCAACCACAATACTAGCTGGGCCAATCAAATGGAAGTAAAGAGAGGCATCTCACTAACAAAGTGGTTCCCAGATGTTTTACAGTGGTATAGCCCTCCAAACATTCAACATCATTTTGCGCACCCCCTCTCTAACACATAGATAACATTCACACAAGGTATTTTGGAAATATGTACATTTGAAGCTGATGTAATTCCTACAAAGCTAGTGCCACCGAATGCAATTGCAAAAATTCACAGGGGCAGATTCACTAAACAGGTGTGCCACATTTGCGTGTGACATTTCAGTGCAAAAACCTGCATCTTATTCACTAACCACATCTATGGAATTTTAGCAGGCGCAATCAGTGCTGAAATTACGCTGCATCTTGAGTATTTGAATGAAGTCACTGTCATTTCTATCAGGAAGACTTGCAGACTTGAGTGAAATTTAAGATGGCATTTATTTGATGACTTTAAAACAGAAAAGTAATGTCTCTCTTTGGCGTAGGACCTGTCTGGCAGTACTCGGAACCATCATATCCTGCCGGAGATAGGAGGTGGGGCGAGGAGCCTACCCCATGCAGGATGGGACTCAACAGGTGGTGGTGGGGTGGAGAAGGTTGCCATGTTAGCACACTGAAACAGCAATGTGATTGTGAGCAGACTTATAAAGCAACGGCTTACATGTGATTGGCTGGGAGTTACCCAGCTAATGGTGCGATGATGCACAGCTGCTAGTCTTCCCGCTAGAACTATGCTGTGCTTACATTACTGTCACACATGCTTCCTTTCTGTGTAAATTAGTCTTCTCGTAGATTGGGCTTCATTCATAAAAATTGCGCTACTACTGCGAATGAAAGAAGGCAGTATACAAAGAAGTTTGTATACATTTTCAACACCAGAAGTAATTTATCAAATAATAATCAACTGATGGAGAAGAGCGTTATAACCTGGCATATCAGATATACCGCGTCGACAAGTGCACATTCGGCATGTTTAAGAGATGCTTAAAGTGTCTGGATCACAGTGATGCTGTACAGTCCCGGCAGGGTGTGTCAAATATGATGGTCTGCTGCATCCTCCGCTATATGGCACACAGAATCGGCCCGCAAGATTAGAATCGCTGTGCAAATAGCGTTCAGTGGCAATTTTGTTGGCGCGTTTGCGCCGTTGCCTGAATGCCATCATTTAGTGAATCGGGTGCTAAACGAGTGCAGACAGTGCGGGCAAATAACTGCATTTTTACCGGCCGCAATTCATTCTTAGTGAATCTGCCCCACAATGTTTCTAAAACAGCTTTCCAAATACAAGCCTCATCTGTTACTGTTCAAACAGTCAGATAGTCACACTCCCATCTCACATCATTGGTAATGCTGTTGGGGTGGGTCAAAGCGGGTCACTCAAAACAAACACAGGATTTTTTATAGGACAGCAGGACAGTACTGTGTCGGGTATTGCGCTTCATTGCAGGTACAGTACTGCCGACAGTCTTCAAGCATTGTGGGGAAGTATATGTGCAATTGCTCGGTTAACTCAAGGTGCTTTTCAATGTGACATTTGACATGATCAGCAAGGCAGAGCACATTTGCTGAAATTGCACTAATGATTTTCAAATGCTCCCTTACCACACTGACTCCACAGATTTACCACGTTTTACCACAATATGTGGGCTTTTCAGATGGTCGCTTACCATACCCCCCCTCTAGAGTTTAGCATGTTTTAGAACAATGTGTGGGTTGGGAAACACTGCTCTAACACATGCTGAATTAATAAGTGTGGACTGAAGTGTTGATGCTGGTACAATCTAAAGGTACTTTTGTCAGTAAGGTAAATGAAACTGCTCAGCATTAAACACTGACCTGTTGCCATGGCTGTTCTCCCATGGCAACCGTGTCCTTAAATCGCCTATAAGATGGAGGGCTTTATTATAATTCAGTGAGATGAAATTGCAGCCAGTGTGCATACAAATCCACTGCGCAGTGTGCATACATTCCCATTAACTCGTATGCATGCAAATATATTTCATTATATACTGTTTTGGTGGCATGAGGGGGACCTACATAACATTAGGCAGGTTGTTTTAAGGTTGTGGCTGATAGGTGTATATACAGTATAGACATCGATCAGCCACAACATAGATTACTTTGAGATTTCAATAGTTAAACAGAGGCCTTATATCGATGCTTGAGAACTTGAAAATATATACAGTTTGACCAGATTAATTCAACTGGATAGTAAAATTATCCAGTAACATTTAATAAATGTAAGCAAAAAACTCTCCAGTGTGTAAGCGCACTCATGAAGTCAAGATTGAATTGCAATAGAAAAAGTTGGATCGAAGAAATACATCACTCCAGTTCATTTCTGGTACTTGCAACGTGTGTGCAGAAGAGTACGTGTGTGTGCTTACATGTATATGTCCCATACTGCAGGCTGCTATGAGTCCCTGCTGCAGTGCTTTGTTCTTTAGGCTGAGGTCCATCTGATGACCTTCATCACTCCAGGTCAACTCCAGCAAACACGTAATGACCTCAGGATAACCCCGCAGAGCCGCGTGCACTAAAGCACACTGACCACTCTTGTCCACGTGATCCACCTGACCGCAAACAAAGAGTCGAGAGATAATTAAGGTTTGCATAGGTTTGGGGGAATATGTACACATCAGTGAGGTACACTTGAAAAGCTCAATACAAAAACACACACATCCCTTTTACTTTTCAACCCTTCCCCTCAACCCACCTGGCTGTGGTATGTAACGCCTTCACCATCCATTCAATTCCCCACATTCGTGTTGAATATGCCATTTCACTCAGATATGTGTCGTTAAATGGACCGCACACAGCGGTTCATGCTGACTCATGTAAGAATGAATTATAGTTAAACCAATATTTTTGTTTGTTGCTTTTTGCCCCCCCAAAAAAAAGGCCAAATTTGAACTTAAAAGCATCGGGGTGCCTTTTTTTTATGTCCCAGAGGATGGTATCTGTTATTTGTGCATGCTGTTTTTTTTTTTTTTTTTTCTTTGTTTGTAAAACTAAAAAATTGTCAATAAAAATAAATGCATAAATTCATTAATGTTTTTTTGGATTGTGACAGATTTCATGTCAATTAATCTAATTTTCCGCTTCAATGCTCATTACCATAACACCCCGGAACATTTTACTTTTCTTAGTTTTTGTCTTTAATGGTTATTTTTGTTACATTATTATTACATACTGTACTGTGGAAAAGTTTTAGGCACATCAGCTAAAGATTTGTGAGATCAAAAAGGGTTGAACAGATATATAACAATATATATATATATATATATACAGTACTGTGTAAAAGATGTTTCACAACAGCATTTGTCTTAAGATGGTTATTTATATCTTCAGCTTTAGTGTGTCAATAAGAAATATAAATGTCAGCCTTCCAAACATTACTTTTGCGGATAGGAAAGATTAGAATAGAAGAACAGGGAGCCCTGCAACAGATGGCATTGCCCTCACAGTGCCCCCCACTGAACATCGAGTCAGTCAAAGATTACATAAAGAGACAGAAGCGACTGAGACAGCCGAAATAGACAGAAGAACTGTGGAGAATTCTCCAAGCTTGGGACATCCTATCTGCCGACAACCAAGAGAAACTGTGTCCAGGTGTACCAAGAAGAATTGGGGATGTTTTAAATGCAAAGGTTGGCACACTGAATATTGATTTAGCTTTTTTTAATGTTTACTGGACTTTGTATGACATCCTCACTATGCAACATTTTTCACAAGTGCCTAAAACTTTTGCACAGTACCATACATACATACATACATATATACTGTATTTGACATGTGCACAGATAACTGACATGTCTAAATAAAGCAGAAACCAATAAGTGATTCTCCATCTGTGCTTGACTTGGGCAAAATGAACCCGTATCACTTGAAAGATAAGAGAAAAATGAATGTTATGAAAGAATGTTACATTTATATATCGCTTTTCTGACACTACACTCAAAGCTCTTTACACAGTGAACAGGGGACTCTCCTCAACCTCCACCAGTGTGCAACATCCACCTGGATGATGGGACGGCAGCCATTGTGCACCAGTACACTCACCACACACCAGATATTGGTGGAGAGGAGAGAGTGGCATTATAGAGCCAATTAGTGGATGGTGATTATTAGGATGCATAAATTGTTATAAAATAAAAATAAAATGTTAGCTCTGCACAGTGAACATCAGTATCGCTTTTTCACGATTTATAAATAGAAACAAAAATGTCACTGGCGTTTGTTGTATCCCACAGCACAGCACTCTGTCTGAAAGCGAATTGAATTTTGTTCACAAAGGCGGCGCGGTCATACAGTGATGTCACATACAACAGGTCAATACGCTCATACATTGCCATGAATGTTTCTCTTTTGTATCTGTACGAGTGTCTCCCAAAGGAAATTAATATATAAATACCTGATTAATAATAGCTATAGGAAATGACAAATAATATTTTATATTCCTTTTTTGTGTGCGTGATTGTTAATACTTAAAAGAAAATGTGAGGAACAAAAATACTTTTTCCATTTTGATCTTTCATGCATGCATTACATGCAAGACTATACCAGAATACTGCTGTCTGATTTTAGTAAACGTAACATTGTCTGTTTGAAAATAAACATAATAAATAAGACACCGACAAATCCTCAGTAGTCTACAAATGTAAAAAATATGAGATTAGACGATCCGGTATTTTGATACAAATATTAAAATGTGAGATGGCACGTATCAAGCAATCCGGACTGGTAATGTAAACAATTAGGTGTGTTGCACATTCGAAGATCACTAGCACTAGTACAAACGTGCAAGAGAAAGAGAAATACAATAAATATATTGTATATATAACTAATGAAGACATGCAACACACACTTATTTCATTATTTCACTTATTTATAGTAACAACTAGATCTACCCGATTAATATTAACTTGGATGTAACAATTAAACACACAGTTGTTCTCTGAAGGTGGAGAAATGTATTTATAATACACACACTGGTGGCCAAAAGTTTGGAATAATGTGCAGATTTTGCTCTTATGGAAAGAAGTTGGAACTTTTATTCACCAAAGTGGCATTCAACTGATCACAATGTGTAAAATTACTATTACAATTTGAAAACAATGTTCAGAAATACTTAAAATCCTTCAAAGAGTTCTCATCAGAAAATCCTCCACATGCAGCAATGACAGCTTTGCAGATCCTTGTTATTCTAGCGGTCAGTTTGTCCAGATACTCAGGTGACCTTTCACCCCACACTTCCTGTAGCACTTGACCTTTCACCCCACACTTCCTGTAGCACTTGACCTTTCACCCCACACTTCCTGTAGCACTTGCCATAGATGTGTCTGTCTTGTCGGGCACTTCTCACGCACCTTACAGTCTAGCTGATCCCACAAAACCTCAATGGGGTTTAGATCCGTAACACTCTTTTCCAATTATCTGTTGTCCAATGTCTGTGTTTCTTTGCCCACTCGAACCGTTTCTTTTTGTTTTTCTGTTTCAAAAGTGTCTTTTTCTTTGCAATTCTTCCCATAAGTCCCCCTGAGTCTTCTCTTTACTGTTGTACATGAAACTGGTGTTTAGCGGGTAGAATTCAATGAAGCTGTCAGCGGAGGACATGTGAGGCGTCTATTTCTCAAACTAGAGTCTCTGATGTACTTATCCTCTTGTTTAGTTGTACATCTGGTCTTCCACATCTCTTTCTGTCCTTGTTAGAGCCAGTTGTGCTTTGTCTTTGAAGACTGTAGTTACAACTTTGGATGAATTCTTTAGTTTTTGGCAATTGCAAGCATTGTGTAGTCTTCATTCCTCAAAACAATGATTGATGGACGAGTTTCTAGAGAAAGATGTTTCTTTTTTGCCATTTTTGACCTAATATTGACCTTAAGACATGCCAGTCTTACTGTGGCAACTCAAAAACAAACACAAAGACAATGTTAAGCTTAATTTATCGAAAATAATGGCAAGTGATTTTCTAATACCAAATTAGCAATTTAGCACGATTACTCAAGGATAAGGTGTTGGAGAGATGCTGCTGATTGATGATTTGTTTCAAATAGTGATGGAGCTGTTTTTAACATCAGTAATGTCCCGACTATACTTTGTGATCAGTTGAATGCCACTTTGGTGAATTAAAGTACCAATTTCATTCTGAAACAGCAAAATCTGTCCATTATTCCAAACATGCCAGTGTGTGTGTATATATATATATATATGTGTGTGTGTGTGTATGCATGTATATATATATACACATACATACATACATATATACATACACGCATACATGTATATATATATATATATATATATATATATATACACACAGTAATGTGCAAAAGTTTTAGGCACTTTGTGCATAGTGAGGATGTCTTAAAAATAATGACATAAATAGTTTTCATTTCTCAATTAACATCAATTAACAAGTCCAGTAAACATAAAAAAAGCTAAATCAATGAAAAAAAAAATTCTAAAATGTGGTAGTTTGATTATTTGTTTCCACTGGTAAATGACCTTTGCCCATATGATTATGAAACAAGGTTCTTGATGAAACTTTGATGAAGCTGTTAGGTGAAGAATCCAATTTAAAGCTGATCAAAACACATTAATGAAACATTATAAGCATCCTTGAAGATGTATACCAAAAAGTATACCATTATGTGTTCACAGTGTTCTTGTCACAGTTGTTTAAAATGACTTTTGAGCCGTTTCCATCACTTTGCGATTGTCCAAGAGAGAGATGAATTACATCGACGCTCGTTTGATCTTCCTTGCATTCCTGGATGTCATCCTCAAATTTTGCCACCTGAATTTCTCAACCCAACTACAATATTGAGACATGACTTTCACAACCTGAAATCCACCACTTCAATAATAAAAACATGTATTTCACAACCAGAATTTTTTTTTTTAGGTAAATTCACACAAAATATTTTCAAATATTTAAAATTAACAGCAAAAAATGTCGAATTACACTCAGTCTTTTTTCAAGTTCTGGTGATATAAAAATGACAGCATAAATATATCTGTGACATGTGGCGGCGGGAACCGGCTGAACAGTCAAAGTAATATTTTAATAAGAACATAAACAAAAAAAATTTCCCTCTCTTATCCCGATTGGGGGCCGGCGTGCATAATCACGGCCCCGCCCCGCTCTCCTCCTTTCATTTCAATAATGAGAATGTGATTTTTTGCATTATGGTAATGAGAATTTGCTTTGGGTGGGGGGTTGTCCTTAATTGACATGAAGGTGTTGTCACAATGCAAAAAAAAAAAAAAAAAAGCCAAAAATGCGGTCGATTGAGCTCAACTTGTATTGAACCTGGATATTTATTTAAATATAGAGCATTATAGGAGCAAATTCTCCATCATTCCAATCAGGCTTGTTTATGGTTAAAAGTCCCACATTATGCACCAAATCTGTAGCTTGCAATTTCTTATAATTTGTGCAATTTTTCATCAAACTGTGAATCTGAGGTGATCCGATGGCTTTTCTTTCATATTGACAGCAGGCAAAACAAGTGCTCGAAAAGCTCAAAGCAGTCGATACATCTCCAAATACACAGCCGCCATTATATAATCTCCACAGTAACAGAATATATCCTTCACGTCTCCTCCACTGTCACTGCGTGACATTAAATGTGTGTATGAGTGAACCCACAATATCCAAGAACATTTGCCATTACACAAAGTTCACAGACTAGCTAAAAAGGATATTTATTGACAAAATATTATATACAGTATTATTTGAAAATAGTATATGAGAACATATTGATATATTTTGAGTTTAAATGAGCTAGTAATCTACTTCCTTGACAAAAAAGCATGTAGAAAAATACATGCAGCTACAACACTAGTTAAAACATCATTATAAAATCATGAAGATTCACTAAACGAGTCGACACGTACTAGAGCCATCCAACCAGCAATCCTCATTTGCATAAAGTACAACTTTTCACAACTTTGTTGTGTTGCCAAAAGTCGCTAGCTCTAATTGAAAATGAACGATATGAGGTCGCTGGATGTGTGTATGTGGTTTAGTTATCGTATCGGCAAAAACGACAAATCGGTCGACCTATAGAAGGAATTCATCCGTATGAAGGATTCGAAAAGGATTCATAAAAGAAAGTTATTTGTATTCAGGGTATTACAAATTTCTCTCACCTTGGCTCCTCTCTTACAGAGCAGACTGACCAGTCCCAGATGCCCAGCAGCCGATGCGTAACACAGTGAACTCATGCCATTCTCTGAAAGCACGTCAACATTCGCCCCAAACTCCAGCAGCAGGGCGACCATCTCCTGATGACCCAGGTGAGACTGGATGCAGAGCACTGGGGAGTTGTTCAACACCTCCGTGCGATAGTTGACATTCGCCCCACCCAGCATCAGCAAACGACTCACCTGTGGACAGGTATCAAACAGTTCAGAGACTGATATTACTTATAGTATAGCAAAGACAAAGGCTAATTATCACATGGCCTATACATCAGCAAGTCAAATGTGTGTTTGTTTTTGCAGAGGTTTTGGTTTTGTATGTTGTTTTCAATCACATCAACAATTCGAATATTGTTTGTAAAATCAAACCTCCAAAGTAACTTTCCTCCATGATCATATCTGTGTTACAGCTCTTGGATAAATAAGTGAACATAATCAAACCACACTGGCACACATTATGGATTTTTACCGGAAGGTTTAAATGTGTTCTTATGACACGTATCTTTCAGTCAGGTTTGCACAAGTGTGGCGTTGTATTATAATTTTGGAATTTACAATATTTGTTGGCCAAAACAATATTTACATATTTTTGTATGTAGCCGGGGTCCTGGGTAGCTCAGTGGTGAAGACACTGGGTACCACCCCTGGAGTTCGCTAGTTCACTAGTTTGAATCCCAGGGTATGCTTAGTGACTCGAGACAGGTCTCCTAAGCAACCAAATTGGCCTGGTTGCAAGGGAGGGTAGAGTCACATGGGGTAACCTCCTCGTGATTGCTATAATGTGGTTCATTCTCGGTGGGGCGTGTAGTGAGTTAAGCGCGGATGCCGCGGTGGATGACGTGAAGATTCCACACTCGCTGTGTCTCCGTGGCTATGCGCTCAACAAGCCACGTGATAAGATGCGCAGGTTGACGGTCTCAGACGCGAAGGCAGCTGGGATTCGTCTTCCACCACCCCGATTGAGGCATATCACTACGTGTTCAGTAGGACTTGGGAATTGGGCATTCCAAATTGTGAGGAAAAAGTGGAGAAAACAGGTCGGAAGATGAATCTTCGTCCCAGTCTGAGGTCCAGAGCGCTCTGGAGCAGGTTTTCATCAAGGATGTTTCTGTACATTGCTGCATTCATCTTTCCCTCGATCCGGACTAGTCTCCCAGTTCCTGTCGCTGAAATACATCCCCACAGCATGATGCTGCCACCACCATGCTTCACTGTAGGGATGGGATTGGCCAGGTGATGAGCGGTGCCTGGTTTCCTCCAGACATGATGCTTGCCATTCAGGCCAAAGAGTTCAATCTTTGTTTCATCAGACCAGAGTCCTTCAGGTACCTTTTGGCAAACTCCAGACGGGCTGTCATGTACCTTTTACCGAAGAGTGGCTTCCATCTGGCCACTCTACCATACAGTCCTGATTGGTGGAGTGCTGCAGAGATGGTTGTTCTTCTGGAAGGTTCTCCTCTCTCCACAGAGAAACGCTGGAGCTCTGTCAGAGTGACCATCAGGTTCTTGGTCACCTCCCTGACTAAGGCCCTTCTCCCCCGATCACTCAGTTTGGCCGGGCGGCCAGCTCTAGGAAGAGTCCTGGTGGTTCCAAACTTCCATTTACGGATGATGGAGGCCACTGTGCTCATTGGGACCTTAAATGCTGCAGAAATGTTTCTGTACCCTTCCCCAGATCTGCGCCTCAATACAATCCTGTCTCGGAGGTCTACAGACAATTCCTTGGACTTCATGGCTTGGTTTGTGGTCTGACATGCACTGTTAACTGTGGGACCTTATATAGACAGGTGTGTGCCTTTCCAAATCATGTCCAACTGAATTTACCACAGGTGGACTCCAATCAAGTTGTAGAAACATCAAGGATGATCAGTGGAAACAGGATGCACCGGAGCTCAATTGTACTCGTTCACCTCCACACACTGACTCATATCTCTCGTTCATGGACGTCTCTCCCTTTTGAAGCCAATGAGCTATTTTTTTAAGCACAAAACTTAATGCCTGTAAAGCCTGACTATAGCATGAGCCAATAGCATTCGAGTGCAGGCTGTGAGGCAGCATATCATTTGGTTCGACCCACTGAACGAATACACCCTTCAATAAACCAAACGTGTCATTCATTTAGGTCTGAACAAGATAATTCTCATTCATGAATGAACTGAATGCACTGGTATACTTTAAATGTACTGGCAAACTAAATGAATATCGTTCGTGAATGAGGATCTGTCGACTGACTAAACGAGAAGAGGCATGTCAATCACTTTAATCAAGGAGAGAAAGGAGTGAAATGCAATTAAGAACAGTTGTAGACAAGCAATTGATGAATTAAGGATAATTAGACTTGTTCTGGTTGTGAATGACATCATTGGCACCATCAACGGGCACCAAGACGTAATTTGCAAAATGGTTTATGAACGAATCTGAATGAATCTTTTTGGTGAATGGATTCAAAAGACTCGAATGAATCAAATCAATAATCAATAGTTTTTTAGAGTTAAGATTGAATATCGACTCAATACTTCTCTCTGAAGCAGCGCATCATCCTCCGTTTAAAGTTCACTAAGAACAAACTGTTGATTGGCACAGCATGCTGATCACAATTCACTAACTCATTAAGTGCTCCAGTGCGCCGCAGCACATTGTGTACATTCATTAATCAGCCTGCAATTCTGCTTTTGAATAACAAATGTTTAATCAGCAGCGACTGTGCGGCACCAGCGACACTGAGAAAGACTTGAAATGAAATTTGTTTCATTTACCCAAACCACATGAGAATGTTTAGACCCCACCTTGAGAAAGAGAGCAGATCAAAAAAACTAAAATAAAAAAGAAATATATATATATATTTATTACTGGGCCAAACAGTGACATTTAAAAGTGCAACAGACTGATGCAGATGCAATTTATAGACTAGCCTTGGTGGGGGTTCGAACACACAACCCTTGGGTTACCCACTGCTCTAGATTACCGACAGGCGTGCCAACTGCAAAATAATGCAGAATAAATACTGTCGTTGTAAAAGCCAAATTAATGTAAAATTTTTTTTTCTCTGGCATGGTCTGAGGATCATCTGAAAACTTGTTGAGAATTTGACTTTTGAATTTTGTAGGATGAGTGGCAAAAAACGTCCAGCAGGTGTGTCTGTGGCTCAGGTGGTAGAGCGGGTCGGCCACTAATCGCAGGGTTGGTGGTTCGATTCCCGGCCCACATGACTCCACATGCCGAAGTGTCCTTGGGCAAGACACTGAACCCCAAATTGCTCCCAATGGCAGGCTAGCGCCTCACACGGCAGCTCTGCCATCATTGGTTTGTGAATGTGTGAATGAGTCACAGTGTAAAGCCAATTGAAAACAGATAAGATTAAAAAAGCGTTATGTAAGTGCAGATCATTATCATACGATGAACATGTAACAATACATCATGTATTTGTTATAATGCCTTTAAATTGCATGGATTTCAACAACTTTCTTACTAATATATAGTTAAAAACACTACATTACTGTAAAGCAAAGCTAATGAGAAACATCGAGAATATTAGGAATTACACAAAACGAAAAAAAAAAGTAAAACGTCCAGGTACATTACGGTAATCTGAATCTGAAGTTCTGAGTTTAATACATGTTAAGTACAATCGACAGAATTAGTGGCAAAATATTGATTACAAAAAAATTTCCTTTGACTCATCTCTCATTTATTTAAAACAGCAGAAATATGTATTATGCTGAGTCACTTACAATGGAAGTGAATGGGGGCCAATCCAAAAACCTTAAAATACACACTGTTTTAAATAAATAGCCACAAGATGTAACCAATATACATGCTAACATGATTTTCGTGTGATAAAATCTCTGTTTTACATGAGTATTGTTTTCGACTTGTGGCTATACTTATGCAACAGTGAGTATTTTAACGTTTACAGATTGGCCCCCATTCACTTCCACTGTAAGTGCCTCACGGTCTCAGAACAGTTATAGGAGAGCTATAGGATGCTCCCTTGCTCCGTAATTAGTCCATTACTTAACCTCCAGTGTGCTGTCTGTCTGCACTGGTCTCAGAACAGTTATAGGAGAGCTATAGGATGCTCCCTTGCTCCCTAATTAGTCCATTACTTAACCTCCAGTGTGCTGTCTGTCTGCACTGGTCTCAGAACAGTTATAGGAGAGCTATAGGATGCTCCTTTGCTCCGTAATTAGTGAATGACTTAACCTCCAGTGTGCCGTCTGTCTGCACTGGTCTCAGAACAGTTATAGGAGAGCTATAGGATGCTCCCTTGCTCCCTATTTAGTGAATGACTTAACCTCCTGTGTGCTGTCTGTCTGCACTGGTCTCAGAACAGTTAGAAATGCACCTTATTTTCATCCCAACTCCATATAAAATAATATAACAAAATAAAATATAACAACATTTCTAATAAAATTAACACCTGTGGGTCATTCTGCTTAATGTTGAAAATTATTCAAAATGTGGTCGTGGGGGGGGGGGGGGGGGGGGGTCGCACAAGGTTTAAGAAAAGGAGGGACGAGTCAAAATTAACTTAATTTTGTGGTAATCGACATATGCCACAAAAGCTGTCGATTGAGATTAACTTGGATTGAACTCGGAAATCTTAATGCAAAAAAACATAAATGGTCCTCCAGTAGGCTTCATTTTCATTATGCAACATATAATTTCTTTTTTTTTTGTCTTTTGATTTTGGGGTGAATTGTGACCTGGACGTAACACAATAAATTGCTGCACACTTTGAAGAGTGGAAGTGTCATATGACACCGTCACTATTATCAATGGTGTTTTCAGTCAATATGCATCACATTGCGCTGGGAGGAAGAACGGTGTGGAGGGGGACGTTAAGATGAATGTTAAAAGCGGAGGAGAAAAAT
Source organism: Moxostoma hubbsi (assembly GCA_032164185.1). Classification (NCBI taxonomy): domain Eukaryota; kingdom Metazoa; phylum Chordata; class Actinopteri; order Cypriniformes; family Catostomidae; genus Moxostoma; species Moxostoma hubbsi. The sequence goes on from JAVLUX010000206.1 coordinate 45,572, forward strand.
AAGATAATTTTTGCTTGAAGGTAAAGTCCATAATTTCTGTTGATAATTACTCAGTCTCATTACAGCATGCATGTCCTCAATAACACACATTATCTACCAAACAAATCACTGGGCTGACTACTATTAGATGACCTTTACTTAATTTAATGAATCTAAAAGGGCTTGGTAATTACTTAAAATGCCAAGCATCCATTACATTTTACCGTTTTCATTTTTGAATCTTACATGAAAATGGAAATGGATCAAAACAATGGTGTGAGGACATGCAGCATTAATCTGAGACTTCACGGCAGCTTTTTTTCAATGTTTGTTCTTCACAGGCATAATCATAACGTGTGTTTAAGACCCCAAGAAACGTTTTGATGAACACAACTTTCTTTCATATGCAAATGCATTATTTTTTATTGAAACAGGAAGTTGAGGTGTGACATATCAAAGAGCTTTTTTTTTTAAATGATGAAGCTGACAGCTATACCCGTGTAAACATCAGCAGTCTGCGTTCCAATTAGGACTGAAACGATTAGTTGACATTATCGGCTAATCGAAAATGAAAAATTGTCGACATGTAAGCAGGTCATGTAAATAACTACAAACTCCGGAACTGGCATTTCTCTGTGTGGTCAGCACCTCTTCTATGAGTTGCGTGAATGTCCCGATCTGAGGGGGAGAGATTGAAACTGCACCCGGCTGATGCACACTCATCATGGGATGCTCGTCCCTCGAGCGCACACGCTTTAAGCAGCTAGATTATAACATGATTGCTCGCGACTTACAGAATCATAATAAATGTCACTGTGCATTTCTTATCGTGAAGATAATTGGCATTAGCAATACGCAACTTTATTAATAAGAGAGTTTGTTTTAGTGAGTTAAAGATGGATTGAAATGAACAGAAAGGTGAGAGAGGTGAAGTCTTCGCCCGATTATACACGGCAACAAAATACGTTTATGATTTGTTTTTGTTTTGGCTATTAAGATATTTAGATTTGCTTTTAGAGAATAGATCTTGAATATAAGTTTATTTTTTCTTATATTTACTGCAACCAAGTAAAAAATACACATATACAAAATACACATATATTCTCTTAAAGCAAGTCTCAATATCTTATATGTTGCTTTTCAAGTATATGTATCTAGTTTTAAAGAATTTTAGACCATTTTATATAGAATACAAGACAAAAACACTTGATGACAATAGGATTTATGCAGTGAATTTCTTTTCCGAATTAAACTTAATAAAAAATATAAAAAAATCCCCCTTTAATTCAGTGAATGTCATTTAGAGGTATTTTTTAAAGATGATTTTGTCCTCTTTATTGTTAGTAAACATGTTTAATACAACCTTTAAAGTCGAGCCATGAGCTGAATAATCGGTTAAGAGCTAACGATCAATCGTTGCAATAATCATCCGAATAGTCGATTAATCGTTAGATTAATCGATTATCATAATAATCATTAGTTGCAGCCCTAGTTCTAATGATGCCGTCTCATTATCAAACGTTTGCATGGAAAACTTTAAAGTCATTCTGCTGGAGGTGTAGGCACGTAAGAGGTCAAAGGTCAGTGGCAAACACTGCACTCTAATTGGCTCGTCTAGGACTCATTTGTCTAGGTGCAATAACATATCAGCACCAGGGACGGTCTCAAATCGACAGCTAGAGATTAGAGACTGAGACATAATCTTGTAGCAAAGACTTCTGTCCAGGAAAGTATTATTATACACAAGTACAGGTCGCTTGTTTCTGCTAAGGTGGAAATCCAGTTTCGAGAGTGTGTTGTGTGTTCAAACCTTGACATTGGATGTGTAGAGGTTTCTCAGGGAGGCCAGAGCAGCAGATATACCATCAGTACTGCAGCAGATCCATAATGCCTGGAGAACACTGGACGACACACCGGTCTTCTTACTTAAACCCTACAAAAGAAGCCACAAGAATCAACACATCGAAACTCTGGACAATATGGAGAAACTTAAAGTGTTCATTCACACTGCATCTAAATTTGGTTGTCACTCCTCTTCTGAAAGCATGTGCAAAGAAGGTCTGAGCTGATCTACTAAAATAGTCCTCTAAAGATTGCATCTTTGATTTCCTCAAAATAGCACGTATTGCCAATTTTTGCGTCATTGTGGCAAAAAAAGAGACTTTGAAAACGAAGAATACATAGAACACCTATTGAAGACGCTTATGTGAAACTGAACGATTTCTCATGAAAAAAAAAACGGTTTTATTCTGTTTTGTTAGAACTATATGTCCTAACTGATGATCATAAGCCTACTAAGAGTGTTAATCTCGTCAACAAAATCACTGACGAAAACATTCACTGACAAAGAATTTTTTTTATTTAGACCAACTATAATGAATACGAGATTAAAATGAATGCATCATGATTATAAATAAACTATTTTCTTAACCTCATCCATTTTTCGGTCATTTTTGACAAATCAATTTTGCTTCTTCAATGACACTGGATTCCTTTATCTGACGGGTACAAGGACTTGGTGACTTTTCATCCATTTGATAGCCGAATAAACAAAAAAATTGGAGTTCATTCGATTAGTCTAAGTGGTAGTGAAAAAAGTACACTTGTACTGTTCCCAGTCAAAAGTGACCGCCATAGGAAATGAATGGGAAACACTGAAAATCTAAAAAAACCAGCCACAATGCAGAAACACACACACACAAACAAAGGCGTGAGACTACCAAACATCAAGAGTGCAAAACACACACACACACACACACAAACTTGTTTTTATATCATTGTGGGGACTCTCCATAGACTTCCATACATTTTATGGATTTTATACAGATCTAACAATAATTTCTATCCCCTAATCCTACCCCTAAAACTAAACCTCAGAAACTTTTTTGAATTTTTACATTTTGAAATAAGCCATTACCCTTGTGGGGACCACTGGTTGGGCCCCACAATATAGGCACGCACGCACGCACCTAGTTACAACCAGAGATAAATTGGGTTATTTCTTGTTATTTTACACACTTCAGGTATGCAAAAAATGACAAAAATATCCTCAAACAAATAAATTATCAGTTGCTCTGGATTTACTATGTATAGGTATGTGTTTGAGTAAAATGAACATTTTTGTTTTATTCTATAAAGTACTGACAACATTTCTCCCAAATTCCAAATAAAAATATTGTCATTTACAGCATTTATTTGCAGAAAATGACAACTGGTCAAAATAATATGCCGTGTTTTCAGAACTTGAATAATGCAAAGAAAACAAATTCATAGTCATCTTAAAACAACACAAAACTAATGTTCTAAATTGGGAAGAGTTCAGAAATGTCAGATTCCAGCCTTGCTGAAGGACCCCCAGATCAAATTTCACAGTGGGTGTGAGACACTGTGGCTTGAAGGCCTCTCCAGGTCTCCGTCTAACCATCAGACGACCAGTTGGAGGATTGATGATGATCTGGGGGGTGCTTCAGCAAGACTGGAATCCGGCAGATTCATCTTTATGAAGGACGCAAAACCACCGGGTCAAGACCCCGTCATGGCCAGCCCAATCTCCAGACCTGAACCCCATTGAAAACCTCTGGAATGTGATCAAGAGGAAGATGGATGGCCACAAGCCATCAAACAAAGCAGAGCTGCTTGAATGTTTGCACCAGGAGTGGCATAAAGTCACCCAACAGCAATGTGAAAGACTGGTACAGAGCATGCCAAGACACTTGAAAGATGAGATTGAAAATCAGGATTATTCCACCAAATATTGATTTATGAACTCTTCCCAAGTTACAACATTATTATTGTGTTGTTTATAAATTAAGATGTGCTTTTTCTTTGCATTTTTCGAGGTTAAACTCTGCATCTTTTTTGTTATTCTGACCAGTTGTCATTATCTGCAAATAAACGCCCTACATGACAATATTTTTATTTGGAATTGGGAGAAATGTTGTCAGAACTTTATAGAATAAAACATAATTTTGTAGTGGTCTCTTAATGTTTTACAGGGCTGTATATCTAAATGCTGACCTTGTGACAAAATCTAGCAATCATCTCTTCAATCAGAGAGGAATAAGTGCCTCTCTGCAGACATCTAGTGTTCATACTTGGAAATTCATATGGTTTTTATTTAAAAAAAAAAATGGACTGATTGATTCTTTAGGCTTTAAGTTTCAAACTATATATAAATTATGAGGACTGGTTCAGTATTTGAGAAAATATTCAAATAAAATAATAATGTTTAAATACAAAACCCACCCAAAAATGCACAACTTTAGTGCTTTTACATGATTTAATTTAGACTTGTTACATTTCTTACATAACAATGAAAAAAATGATACGTTTATAGTTTCCGGTCACTTTTGACCGGGAACAACTGGAACATGATTTAATGATGAAGAGTGCATAAGGGTTAAAGCACACTGCTGACGAAAATATGACAAGTACAAAATAATACTGCAATATTATCAGTGCAAGATAAAAACATCATTCTAGAGAAAAATCTGTTTATAGAAGAAGATATTAGACATGGTTCATCTAATCCAATATTCCAGAGTTCGAGTTAAACAAGCTGAACACGGGCAAAATGAACCGCTTTAAAATGGTTAATGACCTCACTCAAATGCATCCTATTTATACATCTGTTTAATGACTATATACACAATATATGTAAAAGAGAAGCGAATAAACAAGTGAATTTGAACTAAATAACACGCTAGTCATAACAGCCGCAACGAGCAATCGAACAGTGTCAGTGCACAGGTATGTTTAGGCTCAAATGCAAATTTTGATACCAATAACAATTTTGCAGTCTACAGGCAACCCACACATTATAGTTCAGAGAGAGCACACTTTTTAAAAACAGCAGCTTAACAAGCATGAAACAAAATGAGCTTACACCAGACAGGTTCATCTAGAACTATACGTACCTTAAAGATGTGCGCTTTTAGGATGTGGTGGCCCAACTCCATAGTCTGCTGCCTGTTTAACTTCCCTTCCTGCCTGGACAACATGAACGCAATCAGGGCATGACCACTCCTGCAGAGAAACACACATTGTGTTAATGCATGTACGAATGAATAAGACTCAGATTTAGCAGCAGCAAACATTCTTCCAAACATATTATCTGCCCTAAACCTTATTTATTATATGCACATAAAATCAGATTGGATGCTAAAGTCCTATGTTAAAAGTAAGGAGCAAAACTAAGCAAAAAACAAGTACAGCAAGTATAAAATTGCATAAAAACTTTTTTGCTCATGCACCACACAGTATAGGTTGGATTATGTGACAATTTGACCTTTTATAAATGATTGCACATTCACATTTAGGACAATTCTACACTCAGAAAACCGAGGCCCCTGGTCATGTCATCTATGAGATCAATTGGAAAACTTAAAGGTCTGCATAATGCAGTATTTGACACAAGGCTGTGAAAACGTTGCTGTGTTGGCATGAGTTTGGTCTGGAACGATGTCCCTGTAGAAGGCAGGACGAGTGTGGAATAAGCTTGCTTTAGTGATCATCTGCTCCTGCTGGTGTTAATTAACTGAATTAAAATGCCATGCATGAATGCCGCAGGCTTTGATCAGCTTTGCATCTCCTCTACATTGAACACATTTAGTCTTTATCATTCCTTCATTTCTGCCTCTTTCAGCAGCGATTCAGCAGAATTGAGGGGACCTTTTAAAAAAAATCCCTCTTGTTTGAGAGCCATCATTTTCCATCTGGATCTGGACAGGGCTCAGGAAGGTAAGCGACCACAGGGACATTGACTGGCCAATGAGAGCACTCACAATTTGCAATAAGAGCAGGATAGGGGCAGAGTCACTAAAATGAGACTCGAAGCTCGCTTCAACTCATTAGCATTAGGGATGCTACTAACGATTATTGGAATGATTTTGACTATTCTGCGATTATTGCAACGATTAATCATTAGCAATATAGCATAAAGAAGAGGCGCTGATCACACATAAGAATACAAGTTTTGGAGTTTATAGTTATTTACATGATCTGCTTCCGTATTATTTGAACTTTAATAAAGCTATAATGCAAAAACCGAGCTTCAATAATGTCATTACCTGCTCCTCCATTAAAACGTGCATGACTACAAATCTACTGACTTCACTAGAATGTTTAAGAATTATAAACACAAAGCAGATCTACGGTATAATTTTCCTATATATTTAAACTGCTGAGCATACTTTTATCAGAAGAGATGACAATAATAGCCTAATAATGATCATTTTGAGTTTCAATAATGTTCTGCCGTCATTGTAAAGCGCATTTCACATGAGTTGAGTCGAGGCGTCAACGGAGAGTTCAACGCCAGCGTCAAGCGCCGCATCGCCCTCCACGTGACAAGAGTTGCAGAAAGCATCACAGAGAGGCGATTTTACGAATTTGCCATGCAAGAAAGTGGAATATGTGCACAATAAACATTGAAAACATGCATTTGGAAGAGATAACTCACTCACTTTTACACATTAATAATTGCTCTTCACAATCACAAAAATGACCACTTGTGGTTTCAAAATGGCAAATTTCACCAAAAAAAAAAAGGTGATGAGTTTGGATCCCAATTTTTTATTTATGCATTTATTTATTTTGTGAATTTGCTCACTTTCCACGGCACACCTGACAATCTTTCACGGCACACTGGTTGGGAAGCATTGCATCAGCAGATTGACAAGAGATGCTTCTCACACACAAATACATTCTGTCTGTGGCAAATCAGGACACTCGTATTCTTATTTTTAATGAAAATAGCATTCAATGCAACAATTCAATGGTGTCCCTGGAGCAGAACAAAACTCAAGAACAATACCCACATTTCAGAAGTGTATGAATAGACTAATTGCCTTTTAAAACTCCAAACGTTTAACTTGCCTTCTGACAATGTCTCTCCATTCTAATGAATAGAGCTTATGGTTTTAGACATTGATTTTAATTCACTGCATGCTCCAGGGGTGCTAAAAGATCTATCAAATTAACAGCCAAGATTAAGTGCTCTTTAATGGTCAATGGTACATGGTTAGAGAGCCGTTTCAATAGTGATAAGCAGTAGCATTTAAACTTTTTCAAGAGCAATTTAATTTTAATTTCAGGATTTAGTCTATAGTCAGTTTTAAATCCCGACTCTTCAAGAGTCATGTAAACCAGAGGTTTTCAATTGGTTGGGGGCGCCAGAGAGCCTCAGGGGAGGTGCAGCATGGGGGAAAAACACAATGGTTTGTGCACATCTGTCCTGCTAACTTGCATGTTAAAGTGCGTGTTATGCACATGCGTGTAGTAAAATGGATCTCTTTGTAGTGACTGAGTTTCCCCACCTCTCTCGAAAGGCTATGAAAGTCCTCATCCCCTTCCCCTCCACTTATGTGAGTGCGGGGTTTCCGCACTGACCCTACTTACAAGCAAATACCGATCAAGGCTGCAGGTGGAGGACGATTTATGCTTATTCCTTTCTACCATGGAGCCCCGCATTGATCACCTGTGCACATCAAAAAGTCAGACTCATTGTTCCCACTGATGTAGGGGCGATGAAAAGAAGAGGCAAAATCGCAATCAGATTTGTGGAAGTGATTTTTATGCATTTTATACTGTGACAAAACAGCGCTGTCCATCTTGCTGATGCTGTTTGATGTTGATGTTTTCAAAGTTGAATTGGTTTAAGTCAGTCATTCCCAACCACTGCGCCACATGCCGTGAAAGATTGTCAGGTGTGCCATGGAAAATGATAAAATTCCACAAAATAAATAAATGCATGAAAATAATAATAATTTCAGGGATCTAAACTCCTCGCCTTTCGGAGAAATTTGCCATTTTGAAACCACAATCCGTCACTTTTGTGTTTGTGAAGAGCAATGATTAACGTGTAAAAGTGAGTGAAATTTGAGTGATACACGTAAAGGGTCATCACATGACTCGTGTCAGCGCTGCAGAATACATTGAAGTCTGTGAAGTGAGTGATATTTATACGAGTAAAGGGTCATCACATGACTTGTGTCAGCGCTGCAGAATACATTGAAGTCTGTGAAGTGAGCGATACGATACGTGTAAAGGGTCATCACATGACTCGTGTCAGCACTGCAGAATACATTGAAGTCTATGAAGTGAGTGATATTTATACGAGTAAAGGGTCATCACATGACTCGTGTCAGCACTGCAGAATACATTGAAGTCTGTGAAGTGAGTGATATTTATACATGTAAAGGGTCATCACATGACTCGTGTCAGCACTGCAGAATACATTGAAGTCTATGAAGTGAGTGATATTTATACATGTAAAGGGTCATCACATGACTCGTGTCAGCGCTGCAGAATACATTGAAGTCTATGAAGCGAGCGATATTTATACGAGTAAAGGGTCATCACATGACTCGTGTCAGCGCTGCAGAATACATTGAAGTCTATGAAGCGAGCGATATTTATACGAGTAAAGGGTCATCACATGACTCGTGTCAGCACTGCAGAATACATTGAAGTCTATGAAGTGAGTGATATTTATACGAGTAAAGGGTCATCACATGACTCGTGTCAGCACTGCAGAATACATTGAAGTCTATGAAGCGAGTGATATTTATACGAGTAAAGGGTCATCACATGACTCGTGTCAGCGCTGCAGAATACATTGAAGTCTATGAAGTGAGCGATATTTATACGAGTAAAGGGTCATCACATGACTCGTGTCAGCACTGCAGAATACATTGAAGTCTGTGAAGTGAGTGATATTTATACGAGTAAAGGGTCATCACATGACTCGTGTCAGCGCTGCAGAATACATTGAAGTCTATGAAGCGAGCGATATTTATACGAGTAAAGGGTCATCACATGACTCGTGTCAGCACTGCAGAATACATTGAAGTCTGTGAAGTGAGTGATATTTATACATGTAAAGGGCCATCACATGACTCGCGTCAGTGCCGCAGAATACATTGAAGCCTGTGAAGTGAGTGATATTTATACATGTAAAGGGCCATCACATGACTCGCGTCAGTGCCGCAGAATACATTGAAGCCTGTGAAGTGAGTGATATTTATACATGTAAAGGGTCATCACATGACTCGTGTCAGCACTGCAGAATACATTGAAGTCTGTGAAGTGAGTGATATTTATACATGTAAAGGGTCATCACATGACTCGTGTCAGCACTGCAGAATACATTGAAGTCTATGGAGTGAGTGATATTTATACGTGTAAAGGGTCATCACATGACTCGTGTCAGCGCTGCAGAATACATTGAAGTCTGTGAAGTGAGTGATATTTATACGTGTAAAGGGTCATCACATGACTCGTGTCAGCGCTGCAGAATACATTGAAGTCTATGGAGTGAGTGATATTTATACATGTAAAGGGTCATCACATGACTCGTGTCAGCGCTGCAGAATACATTGAAGTCTGTGGAGTGAGTGATATTTATACGTGTAAATGGTCATCACATGACTCGTGTCAGCATATACAATATTGTGTTGTTCATGTGTTGTGTTTTAGTGGCCTCCACTTTCACTGCGGGGGAAAAACCTTCATGTGCTTTGTGTCTCTGTTGTTCATCTGTTCTCTTAATAAATAAATAAATGCATAATCTGCCATATGCTCATCCTGTAAGTTCATGATTAAGAATGAAAATGTGAACAAAAATAAAAGCTATTAAATGACTTATCATTAAAATATGACAATTAAAATGACGGGTAATAGATTATGACAGAATTTTTACGACCCTGAGAAAGTCTAATGCAAGCACTGTATGCGTCTTTTCTTTTTCTTTTTTTTTTGCATTACCGAATTTCAAACATTACAAGTAAACACGCTACTAAGACAGACAGAAAACATGGACAAGTTCTTGAAAACTATAAATATTGACGATGGTTAGCCAATGTGGGATAGTGTTGTGCCATAGAATTTTTTAGTCGTAAAAAGTGTGTCGTGGAAGAAAAAAGTTTTTTGGCTTAAGTAGCCTAAAATCTCCAAAATAGCTCTTATTCAATTGAGATAACGTTAGTAGCCTGTGGCTGTTAATGAACATGTTTCTAGTTTAGTTAATTGACTGTTGGTTTTCGGTTCAGTGATCAGAAAATAGAGCTGTCCATCGTGCTGATCTCGTTCAATGTCTGATTTTGTTGGCTCTTTGGTTATATATGGCTGTCTTCAAATTCTCTAGGAGGAGGCTCACTTTCACCCAATTTGAAAACCCCTGATGTAAGCAAACCTGTCATCGAAGCAGCTAATGTACAGGGCCCGTTGGCCTGTATTTACATTTCAAAGGAAGAGGAATAACGGTGAATTCACAGTTATGTTCAAAACATTTAGCGCCCGAATGCTTCCAGAGGTGATCACAACTAGACAGGGAGTTGGATGCATCTGGAGTTTATTCGTACTTTTTAATGCCCGAATCTTGGGATGTACAGCACGAGTAAGTGTTCTTTTTCCCCTTTATATTTAGCTTATTGTGATTCAAAACGTTGAAATGTTGTGATCTTTACTCGCTTGTCACATTGGACACACCGTAAGCCGTAAGCAAAGACCGCAATGTACTGTGTGTGTTTGTGGGCTGGTTATGGATTAATGTTGTCAGTTAGGTCATTGTTCAGTTCTCAAGTCAGTGGGGCATGGTGGAAAGTGCGTGTGTCTGTGTGTCGACTGCAAAATTGCACTCAGTTCCCAGTATCGTGATGGAAACTGTGGAGACTGCGAATTAGAATAGATACACTCCCTTCGCTATGACTTGAATCAATACACAAATTAATTACTCTTATTAACATGAATTTATATTGGAGAAAATTGTATTATCCTTACGGATGTTATATGTGGTCATTTGGGAATTAATATACCAGTACACGACTTCCAAGACTGATATAATATGGCAGATAGTAACGGGCTTGGCAAAAGACAAATGTCACACCACTCAAACTCACCTGGGGTCACACAAGAAGTCTGAGCTCTCTCCTTCACCCCGCCATACCAGCCACTCTCTGAAGGATGGGTGGCAAAACATGCGTGTCTTATCCCTCCGTTTGATCAGGAAACATGACAGCATCTCCATTCTCTGCTGGAAGTCCTCCCACGCCAGTTCTCCTCTCACGCTGCCCGCGTTCAGCGCCTGAAACAGCTGCTCGTCCGTGAGGGGGTGAAGAGACGCCAGCGCCACGTTGAGGACAGGCATAGCGCGTTCAAACGCAGAGTTGCTCATAAACTTCATGTTGCACTGAAGCAGGTAGAGTTCCGACAGAGAGACGGGGACCACCTTGTAGCTTGCACTCTTAATGACCAGATGACCCTTCTCGAAGAGGTCAAGGGTCAATTTTAGGTACAGGTATGACCCCTGGCTTCGGGAGGTCAGATGGGAGCTGACCTTGCCCACGATGATGGGGTCGGCTTTACTGTTCAGGGAAATGTTGTTGAGAATGTTCTGGCTGCTGCTGATGTGGTACTGTATGTAGGCGTTCAGGTCCGTCCCGATCTCTTTGCTGTCTGGGAATTCATCCAGGCTGATCTTGGAGAAGGGCAGCAGACTGGTGATCTCCTGTAAGGAAAATGCAGGAATTTCTCTGGATTAAGATGTAACCAAAGTGCTATCAAAGCTACCAAATGAAACGTATTTGGACACTTAAGCCTCATTGTTTTTAACGTTGTTAGAGTGGTATTCATTGCTAGATCAGGTGCTGTTTGCTTACTGTCTTGAACGTGTCTCGCTTAAACGTGTGTTTGTGTGTGTGTGCACTATATTTGTTTTGACTTGTCCCATAGTATTCACTGCTATATTTGTTTTGACTTGTCCCAAAGTATTCACTGCTAGATTTAGGTTTGGTTATCCAGTGTGTGTAAAACTATCGTCGTTTTAGTGTCTGCAATCAGTGCTTCACATGTTTTAGAGAATTATCTATTGCTAAAGTGCAGCATAATTTATTTGCGGTAAAGATCAGCGAATCTACCTGTGTGAGTCCACCGAGCAAGGACACTGACAATGCGCCACTCACCATAGCACTTAAGTATTTTTTATTTTCTCTCTTATTATTTTACTTCTACATACTAACATGTCTAGTTCACTAAAAACACAAACCTTCAAGCACATCCCTGTTATCTCTTGTAGACCGTTCACAAGATACAGATGCAAGACCAAATGCAACCCACACAACCTATGGCCTCTTTGCACTTCAGCACCTGCTCCGCTCTCGTTCTCAGTGGGACTCTGGATCTGCTGTGAACAAAGCTGCATTCATTCCAGCCTTTGCCACACAGTCCACTCTCAGCATCCTGGCACTGACGGAGACATGGATACATACTGAGGATACAGCAACACCTGCTGCTCTCTCCAACAACTTCTCTCACGCCCCTCGTCATACCGGAAGGGGTGGGGGAACAGGTTTGCAAATTCATAATAACAGGCTTTTTCACCACAGGCTTCACTATGTAACAATAAATCTTTTGAATTCCACAAATTCCACATTTACTGGGGTACCTCAGGGATCAGTGCTTGGGCCACTTCTCTTCTCCATATACACAACATCACTGGGACCCATCATTCGGTCACATGGTTTCTCTTACCACTGCTACGCTGATGACACGCAACTTTACTTGTCTTTCCAGCCCAACGACACCACAGTGACTGCTCGAACCGCTGCCTGTCTGGAAGACATCTCGGCCTGGATGAAGGAACACCACCTGCAACTCAACCCAGCCAAGACTGAACTCCTGGTCTTTCCAGCCAAACCTGATGTTGAACACAACATCACTGTGCAGCCGGGTCCAACTACAGTGTCGCCTTCCAAAATGGTCAGAAATCATTTCACAGAAATTTCACAGACCACATCTCAAAGACTGCAAGATCATGTAGATTTACACTGTACAATATCAGGAAGATAAGACCTTTCCTCTCTGAACATGCCACACAACTGCTTGTTCAGTCACTTGTCATCTCTAGACTGGACTACTGTAACGCTCTCTTTGCAGGCCTTCCTGCATGTGCTATTAGACCTCTGCAAATGATCCAGAATGCAGCAGCACGTCTGGTCTTTAATGAACCAAAGAGAGCACATGTTACACCACTCTTTGTCTCTCTCCACTGGCTGCCGGTTCATGCACGTATTAAATTCAAGGCTCTGATGCTGGCATACAAAAGTCACTGGGTCTGCTCCAGCATACCTAAAATCATTTATGCAGAGCTACACTCCCACCAGAAGCCTGCAGTCGGCTAAGGAACGTCGCCTTGTCGTACCAACACAAAGATGCCCCAAAACACTTTTACGGTTTCATCGTACCACGTTGGTGGAATGACCTCCCCAACTCCATCCGTGAAGCAGACTCACTCTCTATCTTCAAAAAACGGCCAAAAACACACTTTTCCAGTTCTTGTTGCACTTAAATCTGTTTTGAATACTATTCTGATGCTAGTAAAACTTTGTAGTATGGCACTTTTCATACAAATGTCTCCTTAAGATGATCCGCTTATGTTTTCCTCTTTTGTAAGTCGTTTTGGATAAAAGCGTCTGCAAATGAATAAATGTAAATGTAAATGTAAGCCTCACTCCGATGACACGATAAATCAGGGTTGCACAATGACGACAAAACTGACAATTATTTCTCTTAATATTGTAATCACAATTATTAATGTTGATTAATAAGTTATGTGATTATAAAGCGATTAGAATGCTTTATGAGCAAGTACAGAAGGCAGCACATTCAAAATAAGATGAGAACTTTTGAGCTGAATTGATGTTTTATACATCATTAAATCTACTTAGCATGACAAAACTAAACAACTGATATTTAATTTTTGAATAAACTACATAGAAATCGAGAAATGTAGGGCTGCAACTAATGATTATTTTGATAATCGATTAATGTCCATTATTTTTTTTCTTCGATTTACCGATTAATCAGATAAAACTACCCCCCCCCCCCCCCCCCCATCTGTTTGATATCCATGAAACTGCACAACTGATTACACTGAAACTGAGGTATGATGCACGTTTAATAAACCACAAAGCTCTCTTATTCTGTTGCGATCGGTGAATGCACGTGCTCACTTGCTCAGTGAAGTTAAACGAAACGTGCCTGGTTTTTCATTCACAACATGGTCTGCACTTACATGGCGCCTTTTTTACCATAGCGGTTACCAAAACACTTTACACTGTGTCCCATTCTCACACACCAATGATGGCAGAGCTGCCATGCAAGATGCTAGCCTGCCATTGGGAGCAACTTAACAGTTTCAGTGTCTTGCCCAAGGACACTTCAGCATGTGGAGTCATGTGCACCGCCAACCCTGCGATTAGTGGCCGATCCTCTCTACCACCTGAACCACAGACGCCCCCCACACATGTATACATTATAAAACAGAAAATAGCAGTAAAGTTCTGTAAGTTATGCATTGGAAAGAAACAACTCAAACAGTACACACATTCTGTCAATGCACCTGAAGCATTAACCGCTCCACATTAAACTGACTGCTTATTATGATCTTCTTTGAAGTGTTAATAAATTGCTCTCATGCGCTGGATAACTTTGGTCATGTTTTTTCCTCTTCAACTTGTCTCCGTCATTTTTCAAACAAAGTTTCATCATGCAACACTAGGCTGTAAAGTGATGTCACTGACAGAGCTTCTGTAATTCTGAAATTCATTGTTGATTAATTTTACTAGCGATAATTAGCGATTTCAATCGATTAGTTGTTGCACAATTAGAGAAATGCAACAATACTAGAACTTTCCCACATCTAGGTTGATTATAATGGTAGCGTTCAAGTTTTGTTGCATCGTTTCCAGTTTTTTTTATCGTGTTCATTGCAAGCAAGAAGCAAATCCACTGATTTAGCTTTTGTTCTAAAGCTTCTTTGAGTGTCAGGTGATGTTTCTTCAACATTCATTTTCGTGTGCCAGAGGTGAAACATAAAGCAAGCATCTGGGCATCAATCTTTAAAACTTGCACTTTAAGACCAGTTGTCATTACTGATGGGACTATAAACTAATTTAAGTGTCTCTGATTCAACATTTAATTGCTGTTTCATTGGTCACAAACTCTCAAATTAGGCAGAGGTGGGTTTTCTAGAGTTTTACATAATGCGCATTAAGGTGACAGAAACAGTTAATTTGCAAAACGATAATGTGTTTTGAACATTTGTACTTGACGTGACTGGCCCAATGAAAGGTTTGAACTTGGGACACAATTCATCAAACATAGCCCTTGACATTCAGAAGTAATTAACCCACAGCTGTTCGTTATAGTGGGTCCAGAACAGTTTTGAGCACAGGCGCTCCCAGCTGTACAGAGGTTGGCAGCGTATGGGCATACCAGCCACTTCAACTCTCATTTTAAGAGAAATTACACTCATTCTGCAGTGTCTCCTGGCAGCATTTAATAAAATGATGGTCATTCAGCTGCTCCATCACGACAAGGCGGGCTTCCTCAAGATAATGTGCATAATGTAGCGGATGGAAACGCACAATGGTTTGCATTTTCATTTGTTGAATTATTAGAATGTGCTAAAAAATTAAAACAATTTGGTAGAAAACCGAGGTATTATTATTTTCATGATTAGTTAACTGTGGCAGCTGTTTTTTGTTTTTTCTGTTTTCCATATCAACAGTTTATTTACATTTTATCATCTAAATGGTGTCTTAATAAATTAGTTCATAATAGAAAAATTAACTGTCAATGTGCTCTTTTTTTCAATGTGATGTGTATTTTATCCCCTTTTTCCTACCATTTTGGAATGTCCAATTCCCACTACTTAGTAGGTCCTCGTGGTGGCATGGTTACTTATCACGTGACTCGTTGTGCATGACACCACGGAGACTTACAGCATGTGGAGGCTCATGCTAATCTCCACGTTCCATGCACAATTCACCACATGCCTCGTTGAAAGCGAGAACCACTAATCGTGACCACAAGGAGGTTACCCCATGTGACTCGACCCTCCATAGCAACCGGGACAATTTGGTTGCTTAGGAGACCTGGCTGGAGTCTCTCAGCACGCCCTGGATTCGAACTCGCGACTCCAGGTGTGGTAGTCAGCGTCAATCCTCGCTGAGATACCCAGGCCCCACTCAATGCACTTTTTTTACGGAACCTCACAGAACAATTCAAAATACAACATTGGAGGTATTTTTTGTGAAAAAAAGTGATGCATAACAGCGCATTACAGATGTGAGAAATTGCTTAAATATAACACAATTAATATTTATTATTATTATTATAGTAGTAGGAGTATTATTAAAGTGAATATTAAATAACTATACAGTAGTAATATATATCTGTCATACTTTTTCCCATTTAAATTGAGCTTTTATTTTGGCAGAATTCACATTCACAAGCACTCACATTTGAAATGTGCAGCACATACAAACTATATATATATATAGTTTGTATGTACTGCACCTTTCAAATGTGAGTATATATATATATATATATATATAATTAAATTAAATCACAGCCTTTGACGTTTAATAAATCACACTAGCACATAACGTGATTTTAATTTGTGCACTGAATGTTTATGGAATGACATTCGTATGTCTGGGCAATTCTCGAATTCCAATGTCGCTATTGGGACATCCCTACTATAAATGTCATTGCATTACATAACAAAATATCAAAGCAAGAAGCATCTATTTTAAAAAGCAAAATATTTTAGAGAGAAGGTTAATTAAAAATGATAAAATATTTCTAGTTAAATGTAGACGGGTTTCCCAAAAACTGCTGCATTATGTATAAGAACCACTTTGGTTGCCTGAAGTGCACACAGATTTGTTGATTAAAATGGGAGACATCCAAGTCAGGAACATTATTTTGCTCCCAGGTCACTGATGTTACTGACTTGAACAGATTTAAGTGGCCCAGAACTGCCTTTTCTTTGCTGTAAAGTTGCGGAAAGACTCCAAATTAGGAACAGTGCTGTGTCTATGGAACAGAAGTATTACCAGGCAGGTGTGTTGAGTCTTTATGCTGCGTTCACACTGCCAGTGACACGCAGCGACAAAACAACCTCATACCATTCATTTTCAATGAGAGCTGGCGACTTCCCAACACGAGCGACGGCGACCGGATATGGGCGTATCCAGCGATGCGACAAAGTTGAGAAATGTTTAACTTTATGCAAATGAAGAGCGACTTTCGGGAGCGACAGCCAATATGAGAGTAGATGGTAGAGCTCACGTGATCCTATTTTAATAATAATATTAATTGTAAAGAAACAGCGCTGTTTAGACTCTCCACACACACCACTAGCGATCTAACCGCCAGCCACTGGTGACATGCAGCGAACAAAGTAGCTGGCAGTGTGAACGCAGCGGAATACACTTCAAATGAAGCATTCAAATGAACACACACAAAGCTATGATTTGATCTTCAGACAGCATCTTGTGATCTATGATGGCACTGACAAACACTGAAAGCCTTTTTCTCATCACTCACACACACAGACATACAAAGTCATCAGAGGTCACAAGATCAACTGGGACACCACAAACACAGGCTCTCTCTCTCTGTGCTACATGGCGAGACCTCTGCTGGAATACAGCAATGCAGAGGTCTTCTTCAAAGGCTGCTCTGCTCTGGCGCATTACACCGCAGCAAATAAAGAGAAAGCTGCTTTGTACTTGATTTGGTCAAAAATTATGGTTCAGGGTTCCCACTCTTTTCAAAGTGCAATTTTCCAGGACATTTAATGTGCAATATTTAAGCATAAATACACGCGTCTATTTAAATTGAGGTTTTATTTTGGAGTTTGTTTGTTTTTGACAGTGCTTTCTCACCTCCAGATAAACAGTTTAATTCATGGCCCAGTGTGATATTTAATGACCGTAAAGCTTTGATTAAATAAATGCATAGTCTGTATGTGCTGTGCACTTCAAAGTGCTCTGTCATCTCACACACTCAAGAGCACACGTGATGATGCTTCACACATTCATAATGAAGCAAGCTTCACTTGCCGATTATACATATTTTGGAGGGAAAAGGCTAAATCTAAATGGAATCAGTACATAAATTACATTATATCAAAGATGAACGAGAATCAAGGCGTGCTCTTTGCCATAGCGGCTGTTTATCTGCGGCGAAAATGCAACGCCGGTCTGTCTGGGTCCACAAAACCAGCACGGTCAGTACCACCGGCTGGTGCAGGAGCTGCGGCTGGATGAAGTTCGGTTCCAGCAGTACTTCAGGCTTGACAGGACCCAGTTTGATGAGCTGCTGCAGAGGGTGGGTCCCCTGATTACTGCAGGAGCTGAGAGAGCGACAAGGATCACTTGAGCTCTATCGTCTTCTCTCATATTGGCTGTCGCTCCCGTAAGTCGAATCTTCATTTGTCTCAACTTTGTCGTGTCGCTGGACACGCCCAAATCTGGTCGCGACAGCTCGTGACGCTGGAAGTCGCCAGCACTCACTGGAAAATGAATGAGATGGTGTCACTGTCTCGCGCGATGTTGCTGGCAGTGTGTACGCAGCTTGACTGACTCTTTTGGCTTCGACCAACTTGCGAATGGTCCTACACATGTTCATGGGCACACTTTGGATCTTATTCTGTCCCTTGGTTTCTCCATCTCTGATATTGAGATATGTGACATTACTTTGGCTGATCACAAGCCTGTATTGTTTTCTGTTTCTCTCCTAAGCCAAACTGTGAAATCCCATGTTCCTATTCGCTGGTCTTGTACAATTACTTCTACTACAAAGCAAGACTTCACCGCTGCATAAACAGAGGTATTACAATCCTCTCAGTCTGTTTCTCACTTACACGGCAGCGCTGAGGAGAATATTAATGCTTTTAACTTCACCTGCACTAAGATCCTGAACTCTGTTGCTTCTTTGAGGGTGAAATACATTAAACCAAAACCAGATCCTTGGATGAACGATGCCTTTCGATCTTTAAGTGGATATGCAGAAGAGCAGAACGTAAATGGAAGGATAAACTTCAGGTGTCTTTTGAAATTTTAAGAGATTTATTATCAAAGTGAAAGCAGCAAGGACAAAATACTTTTCCACTGTTATTGCTAATAACTGTCACAGGCATGGAGTCCTTTTTACCACTTTACGTTCTGTCAATACGCCTCGTGACAATGAAATTTCCCCAACGACATGTGACCATTTCCTCTATTTTATTGATAAGATTGCAGATGCCGAATCACGCATTCAGAACCTCCTGTGCGATTCATCGCTTCCACCTATTTGTTCTGCCGCTACCCATTTCTTTTCCTAGTCTCTCTAAGATTATTGAACAATTGAAGCCCACTACCATCCCCCATGATGTTATCACGACGTGATTTCTGAAACAAATTATAGACACGGTTGGACCTAGCATATTGTCTATAATAAATGAGTGTTTGGTTGCAGGGACTGTACCGGAGTACTTCAAACTTGCAGTACTGCAGCTTCCTCCTTAAACAAACCTAACCTTGATATGACCATTCTCTCCACTTTTAGACCCATTTCTAAATGAACCTTTTATCTAAAAAATCTTAGAGAAAGCAGTACTTGTCCAGTTCAAGTACAAGGTCTTTTTTAGATAATAAAAAAATGTGTTAAGTATTCCAGTCTGGTTTTAGATCCCAGCACAGCACTGAATCAGCCCTTTTAAAAGTTTTTAACATCTTTTTATCTGTTGATTCTGGGAACTGGTGATTTTGGTGCTATTAGATCTTAGCCGCAGCCTTTGATACCGTGGATCATGGCATCCTTATCTCACGCCTTGAGCAGTATGCAGGCATCCGTGGTAACACTCTTAGCTGGTTTAAATCTTATCTTTCAGACAGAAGCTTTTCAGTTGTGGTGTTTTGGTGAATTTTCATCTGTCTCAGTCCCTCTCACCTGTGGCGTTCCTCAGGGCTCTATTCTGGTTCCTGTATTGTTTTTGCTTTATAAGTTTCCTTTAGAAAGTGTGCTTATGAAACATGCGGTATCTTTTCATTGTTATGCAGATGATACACAAATGTACTTACCTTTGTAATAAATGGCGGTAATACACTAAAACCTTTACTGACCTGTCTAGAGGTTCTCAAATCGTGGATGTCTTTACATTTTTTTAAGCCTTAATGACACAAAAACTGAGATAATTATGTTTGGTACCTCTCATTCTGCTAGCCCGGCCTATGTTAATTTAGGCCAGCTGGCTCCTTTCCTCAAACCGTTTGTGAGAAATCTAGGCTTTGTATGTGACAGCACCCTGAAGTTCGACAAACAGATCAAATCTGTTGTTAACTAGCTTTTTTCAATGGAGACTTTTAACTAAAGTCAAGACTTTCTTGTCATTAAAGGACCTTGAAAAGGTCATTCATGCATTTATTTTTGCCCGTCTGGATGGTTAGGGCTGGGCGATAAAACGATATCGATATATATCACGATAAAGAAAATCCACGATAAGCTTTTGAGGAATTTTCGATATTTACTGCGTGTCGCTAAAACACAAGCAGTTCGGCTTTCTCAGGCTGCGTTTCCACCGGGGGCGGACGAAATCCGCTCGAAGGCGCTCACAGCGCTAGGAGAGCACTCGCTCCACACCGCTGCCAATCCTACGATCCACCTTGCGAGCATGATGCTCGGCTTTCATAGGAATGAATAGAAAACGCTCTCTGCTTCGCTCACAACGCGCCAGTGGTAACGTAGTGTCAGACTGGATGAACTTGCTAATGCTAGCTGCCTTGCTAACGATTAGGCTACGTCGGACACCGGATTGATTCCATCCGCAACGCAAGACTTCATGACAACGGTTGCGTCCTCTCATCGTCTCTAGTGAAGAGCGACAGAACAACAGTGATGTGAACAACAGCTCTGATCTTTCTGTAATCTTGAATATTGTTCTCTAGCACCAAACATGCATCATTTCTGCCCTGTCCCGCTCCGCACGCGTCGCCTCTTTTCCCTGCATGTGTGTAGACATGAAGCGCCGCATGAGTTAACGTGGTTTCAAAGCACCTTTTAGACCAAAACGTTTTTCCCTTCTAAATGTATCTTTATTAATCAGCTGTTACGAGCCTTTAATAATAAACAAATCGATTTCTGTTCTCATTTTGTGAAATTAATTAGATGTCTGGAATGGACAAGGAAAGACTAAAATTACAAGTTGGTCGACTAGTCTCTCACTTTAATGAAAATATACAAATGTTTTCTAAATGTTCTATCGGGACACCCCTGAACCCACATTCAGCATCATTCCACAGTCACAAGGGCTTCGATGCCCCATACTTGGGCATCTGAATCTAAAGAAATATTGAAAATATTCCAACAAATACTGGATTGCTGTCACTATGCTTCAGAACAAACAGATGCTCTTTTAACATTCATTTTCAATTGATAAACTGTAAAAGACAGCAAAATTGGTAAACGATCTAGCAGACCCCAGTGCTTTGCCATCTCTGGACCCCCCGTGCAGTTTTGTAGAGACATTGTATTTTTTCTTCTTTTCTTCCGTCAACTTTGAAATAAAAAAAGAAAGTGCAATGTGTAAATGTATATCGTGATAAATATCGATATCGAACAATATGAAAAAGATTATCGTGATAACAATTTTGGCCATATCGC
This sequence comes from Moxostoma hubbsi, assembly GCA_032164185.1. Classification (NCBI taxonomy): domain Eukaryota; kingdom Metazoa; phylum Chordata; class Actinopteri; order Cypriniformes; family Catostomidae; genus Moxostoma; species Moxostoma hubbsi. The sequence continues at coordinate 67,046 of JAVLUX010000206.1, forward strand.
CCAGCCCTACAATTGGTCCAAAATGCAGCAGCAAGAATGCTGACGGTGCTCGCAAACGGGGCCATATTACTCCGATTTCACATTCCCTTCACTGGCTCCCTGTTCAATACAGAATTGAATATAAATGACTGCTTTTTGTTTTAAAATCTCTCAATGGATTAGCGCCCTCCTACCCTGATGATATGCTACATACACATAAACCCCAAAGATCTCTTAGATCAGAAGCTTTCGACAGTTCCTAGATCTAGACTAAAGACGAGGGGCAACTGCACCTTTGCGGTAGCAGCCCCTAAACTTTGAAACAACTTACCAAATTATATTAGAACTGCTTTAACAATATTGGATTTTAAAACGAAGCAGAAAACATATTTTCTTACCCTGGCATTTAACCAACCTTAGAGGCTGTATATTTTGTGAGATGTATGGGCAATGTAGAGCGGAGGAGGGCGGGGCCGGGCTGGAATGACACACGCCCGGTCCCCAATCAGCCCGATGGGGCGCACGGGGGATAAAGGTGGCCGGTGATGAGAGTTCGAGAGCGAGAGAATTACAGCCAGCTGCCCTGTATGTGTTTATGTTTGTGTGGTTTTGGTTAAGTTTATCATTAAACATTATTTATATTGTCAAGCTGGTTCTCGCCGCCGCCTCCTTTCACTTTAACCCCCCCTTTACAGGCATGTATAGGTTCTTCTTCATATGGATTGCACAGCACATTGGTCAACATCTGATTTTTTAAACTGTGCTCTATAAATAAAAGTGAACAGAATTGAATCACACTATGCCAGACTAGTAACGGCTCTGTCTCACTTGTAGTAATGGTTTTGGAACAGAAAGCATTAGTAGGCTTTCATAACTACAACCATCACACATACACGCACAACCAATCTGTCGTCTGCCACATATCAAACCGTAGACGATTCTGCTCTGTTAGCCTCGAAGTACCTTACAAGCTGTCAAAACTCAGCAAACAGAGAAACACTTCCTCTCCCATTTCCGTTTCACCTCCCCCTGTCTGGATGACTGTCTAGCTGTCATACCATCTGGTTTGGTGGGTCAGTGTTGCTTATTACAGGTACTAGATCCCATGCACAAAGTGACAACATGAGGTGGAGAGAGTCTGAAATAGTGAATGTAGCGGATGGCGGAAGGGCGTTTACTTTTCACTGATGTTAGCCATTCGTAACAGTGGGTGAAGTACACATAAAACTGAGTATTTCAGACACAGGGCCAAAGACAGGATAGAAAAAGGTCATGAAATACAGATGTGAACATTAAATAAAAAATATGCATGTCATGTCCCCTTTAAGCAAATAACTAAATAAAGAAATGATTTTGCTGTAAAATACGAGGTGAACTTGTTTATTGAACTCTGATTCTGTCGTTGGGCAATCTTCCCATAGACTTCCATATTATATAAAATCCTTAGCTTTTTAAAACTGAAGAACGAGTCAAAAACATCTGCTGTAGTAATGGACAGCATGTAGACTGATACAGCGCAAGTTTAAGATCAATACATTTTAGGATCGATGTACGAACAACCATCATTATAATAAGAAAAATGGAGTAAATCTAGAATATCAAGAATTATCTCTGTAGAATTGTGAAGTTAAGCATGTGCCGTGAACAGCGTACATTCATGTCTTACCAAAAGACTTGTTCTGACGGTGACGATCAGTTTGAGCCAGCTGGGGAATTTGGGATTGATCTTGGTAATGAAGGAGGCAATAGTGTCGCCATAGTCTGGTTTATGAAACTCCGCCTCGTTCAGCCCGTCAATCAAGATGATGTAGTCTTCCTCTGGAATCTTCCGCTCTATAAAAAATAAAATAAATGCATAAATAAATATATATTATATTCTGATATTCTGAACAGATCCTCCTGCCCTGCACCAACATTAATTAGAAGATTTTCACATCTACACATCAACATCTTTACTTACATTCGATACATACGATCGCAGGTCCCAAATCGTATCGCGACAGACTTTGAGGTAACGGCAAACATCGGATCTCCCCTAATTTTAAATCAGACGATTGCAACATGCTCTGAAAAAGTGTGGACAGTTGAGTGTTTACCACGGTGTAACATCACCATTTCTTCTAACAGCACTTTGTACAGGTCAGGACTGCTGGCAGGACAATCTAGCACCCACACTCTCTGCTTACGCAGACATGCACTTGTATTCCAGGTGGTCTGTGGTTTGGCATTTCCTGATGGAAATTGCAGGAACGTCCCTGGAAAAGACGGCGTCTGGACGGCATTACATTTGCGCCAAAATGTGTACATATCTTTCTGCATTGATGTTATCCTCAGAGCTGTGCAAGTTACCCATGCCATAGTCACTGACACACCCAATATCATTGACAGACACTGGCTTTTGGACCCGACGCTGATAGCAGCTTGAATAGTCCTTTTCATCCTTTTTTTGGGGCGGCTGTGGCTCAGTTGGTAGAGTGGGTCGGCCACTATTCGAAGGGTTGGTGGTTCGAATCCCGGCCCATATGACACCACGTGCCGAAGTGTCCTTGGGCAAGACACTGAACCCCAAGTTGCTCCTGATGGCAGGCTAGCGGCTTGCATGGCAGCTCTGCCGCCGTTGTGTATGAATGTGTTTGTGAATGGGTGAATGTGTCACAGTGTAAAGCGCTTTGAATACTGAGAAGGTTAAAAATGCGCTATATAAGTGCAGACCATTTACCATTTACCATCTTTAGCCCGGAGAACAAGACAGCTGTTTTTTTTCTAAAAACTATTTGAAATGTGGACTATAAAACACGATTCCACCATTCTACTTTCCATCACAAATGAGCCCAGAGAAGTCAGCGGAGCGTCTGGACAGTGATGATGTATGGCTTCTGCTTTTCATATTAAAGCTGTATCTTGCATCTGTGGATGCAGAAGTGAATGGTGTTGTTTTCCAAAAGTAATTCCGAGCCCATGACATGATATCCTTTACAGATGAATGCTGCTTTTTAAGACAATTTCTTGTGTCTTTATTGCTCAAATGCTTATTAAGTGTAATTAGAAAAAATTGTGGTTACACTGTTATAAAAACTCGACTGTATCAAAGTTTTTGTAGCATGTTGCAATCATCTGAACGAGTGCATATAGAATCCATATAGGTCACACATTATACACACAGTTTTTTGCATATATACAGTGAAATGTATTAGTTTTTCCACATATCCCAGCTAAGCTCGGGTCAGAGCGCAGGGTCAGCCATGATACGGCGCCCCTGGAGCAGAGGAGGGTTAAGGGCCTTGCTCAAGGGCCCAACAGTGGCATCTTGGTGGTGCTGGGGCTTGAACACCCAACCTTTCGGTCAGTAACACTGAACCTCTCTGTCCCCTTATTATTAAAATAACATTAAAAACATCATCAAAAACAGCAATTGAATTCACAAGGTAACACATCAAATAATGTGCTGTGGTAGTGCTTTTAATATAGCATAGGATGAATACAATTTAAAAATCAATCTTATTTGTTTTTATTAGCATTTTATACACGGTCCCAACTTTTTCTGAATTAGAGTTGTAATTAAAGCTAACATGAAATGACAATCTCAGGCCATTTTACATAGAAATGTAGGACAGTACTTGATTTTATCCATCAGGAGTTGACTTGATCATGAAAATTGGGTGGTATTGTACATATTGTACCAGAAAGGAAGGGGTTTTGTCATTTGCAATTGTCGTCAGTTAAGGACAGGGTCGAAAAAGAGAGCTTGATGACATCATCAGGAAAGTATAATTGTAATATCAGAGGCAGATCAAGTAAATACATATTGATGAAAGATGACCAAGACAAACATTTTTGTTTCTTTGGAGTAACACGCACAGATTAATGATTCACCGTAAGACCAGGAACGTGCATTAAGAGAATAAACAGGGTGAATGTTGATCTACTGCTGACTTTATCAGGTTGGTTGTGTTTGTGTACCTTTGCGTAGGTTGGCGAGCGGTTGGATGATGCCCCGGCGAAAGGCAGCCATGGGGTCTTGCACGCAGGAGCGCAGACTGAGCATGCTCTGCAGATGAGGCTCTTTCAGCAGCAGCTCGCGGTATGCGGTGAGCTGATGCGCTCGGCACAGAAGAGCCGCAATGCTGTGCACAAACTCAGGAACTAGACACGTGTACGTGTTATCAGCCTGACAATAATGATAGGCCACCACCTGCAGAGAGAAAGAAAGAGAACTTTAAAAACGTAATATTCACATAATTTATATTTATAATGATGCCGCACTTTCAGTAGTTTTGCAGTAACATTTTATATACAATTATTTGTCAACCATTCGGCGATTTTCTGTATATGGTTTTTTTTTCAACTTCTTTTAATATTAAACCGTGTAAATCCATTATAGAAAAACAAAGTTTAACCTCGTGAGACCCTGTGTCCCACATGCGTGGACATTACAATTTGGCTTCGCTATAGGCTCTGCTTAATTTAATTTCTTTAAAATCAACTGATCTCAGTTCAGGAGACTCCAGGCTGTCATTAAAGGGTTAAACTTTCAGCACACCGAGTCATGTGACAAAACAACATGGTGCCACTCTCAGACGAATTTGTCTTTGGGAGAAACTGCAACAAAGTTTACACATATGCAATTTTAAAAATGTGATTGATTTACTTTGAAACACACTGTTAAAAACAATGTCCATGTACGTGGACAATAGGACTTTACAAAAAATCCTATATTCACTGTGCATCATCACACTGAGAAACAATGGATGCATCCAAATGCTGGAAAATGTTTCTTTCAGAGGCTTAATATAGAGTTAGGATGAAAATAAGGTGCATTTCAAACTGTTCTGAGACCAGTGCAGACAGACAGCACACTGGAGGTTAAGTCATGCACTAAATAGGGAGCAAGGGAGCATCCTATAGCTATCCTATAACTGTTCTGAGACCAGTGCAGACAGACAGCACACTGGAGGTTAAGTCATGCACTAAACAGGGAGCAAGGGAGCATCCTATAGCTCTACTATACCTGTTCTGAGACCAGTGCAGGCAGACAGACAGCACACAGGAGGTTAAGTCATTCACTAAATAGGGAGCAAGGGAGCATCCTATAGCTCTCCTATAACTGTTCTGAGACCAGTGCAGACAGACAGCACACTGGAGGTTAAGTCATGCACTAAACAGGGAGCAAGGGAGCATCCTATAGCTCTCCTATAACTGTTCTGAGACCAGTGCAGACAGACAGCACACTGGAGGTTAAGTCATGCACTAAATAGGGAGCAAGGGAGCATCCTATAGCTCTACTATACCTGTTCTGAGACCAGTGCAGGCAGACAGACAGCACACAGGAGGTTAAGTCATTCACTAAATAGGGAGCAAGGGAGCATCCTATAGCTCTCCTATAACTGTTCTGAGACCAATGCAGACAGACAGCACACTGGAGGTTAAGTCATGCACTAAATAGGGAGCAAGGGAGCATCCTATAGCTATCCTATAACTGTTCTGAGACCAGTGCAGACAGACAGCACACTGGAGGTTAAGTCATGCACTAAATAGGGAGCAAGGGAGCATCCTATAGCTCTCCTATAACTGTTCTGAGACCAGTGCAGACAGACAGCACACTGGAGGTTAAGTCATTCACTAATTAGGGTCAAGGGAGCATCCTATAGCTATCCTATAACTGTTCTGAGACCAGTGCAGACAGACAGCACACTGAAGGTTAAGTCATTCACTAATTAAGGTCAAGGGAGCATCCTATAGCTCTCCTATGCAAGAGCATTCATTCCTAATATCTGGTCAAAAGTTCAGTTTCATGCCGCAGATGATCTTTACACACATCAACATGGTTGGCAGACATAATCAGTACATACATCAATTTAATCATTTTTCATGCATATTTTTTTTTAACATGGTTGGCAGTGATTGGACATTGCTGACCATTCAACTTTAGTATAAACATTTTTTTGCATGTTTCTTAGGGGCTACTTGTTACAAATCAAAAAGGGGAATAGGAATTGCAAACAGCAGTCAAGCTTGGGTCTCAGGAGGGTAAAACTATGCTAATCTAAACAAAGAGTGAAACCATTTCAACATTTATTATGTGAAAATGAACATTTTTCAAACATTACGACTGTCCCATAGTTGTGGTGTCATTTCCACCACACCAAACCATTTTTCCACTAATGAAGTTTATTCAAAAGTTATGTACTTGTGTATTGAATAAACACCCTTAAATTGCTGAAAATGGTTCAAATGGTGTGTTTTTTCTTCTTCAATCACAGGAACCATTATTTCAACCAAACAAACATTGTAGCATAGTAGATTCAAACTGTTTTCAAGAGGTCAGATATATTTAATCTAGGCTAGTTGAAATGATCAAGTCATGTTTTTTTTTTTTTTTTTCAATGTTTTACTAAATGAACACAAGGATGAATATTTAATATTACAGCAATACTAATGACACAAGTGCAACAAGACTTCAAAGAAAATGTTTGGTGTGATGATGCTAACAAATCGTGGAATCACAATGAATTGATGAATTGAAATGGACGGTTTGAACCTGTTCACAAAAATGTATCAAAATGTAACACTATTTGAGCTACTGAAGTTTAAATCAGATACGCTTTTAAAATGTTTTTTTGTTTAAATCGAAATGGTAAAATCGCTGTAACGTGCAACCTCCAGTGGCTTAATGCTTTATTAAAATTCCACCCTTGAAAGATTTCACATTCCCAAAAAGATGCATCATCCAAGGGAATTAATTAAACCAAATATTTGTCTCTGAAGAAATTAGCAGAGTTCACCACAGTCAATGGAGTGAAACTCACGGTATGTTTGGCCACAGCGAAGAAACCTGGCAGTGAATCGTAAGAGAGTATCCAGAGGCATTGGTCTCTCTTAATTTGTGGTCACGTATTATTGAAACCTCTGTTTAAAAGATGGGCATATTTCCCATTTGGACAGTTGGGGTTAATAGGAATGCTGTGATGCAGACCCTGAGAGCATCAATCTAAAGCTCCTTGAGGTGCAGGGAACCTTAACTCACTCACTTGGAACAAACCGTGGAATAAAGAAACTCCAAAGTGCTTGTTCCAAATCCCACATTTACAATGGGACCATTGTAGCGTGGTTCCCGAACGAATGACTCTTATGAGCCGGTTCTTTTGAATCTTCAGCACAGAACACATAACACGTCCAGTGGAGTTCGGTTCCCGAACGAATGACTCTTATGAGCCGGTTCTTTTGAATCTTCAGCACAGAACACATAACACGTCCAGTGGAGTTCGGTTCCCGAACGAATGATTCTTATGAGCCGGTTCTTTTGAATCTTCAGCAAGGAACACATAACACGTCCAGTGGAGTTCGGTTCCCGAACGAATGACTCTTATGAGCCGGTTCTTTTGAATCTTCAGCACAGAACACATAACACGTCCAGTGGAGTTCGGTTCCCGAACGAATGATTCTTATGAGCCGGTTCTTTTGAATCTTCAGCAAGGAACACATAACACGTCCAGTGGAGTTCGGTTCCCGAACGAATGACTCTTATGAGCCGGTTCTTTTGAATCTTCAGCACAGAACACATAACACGTCCAGTGGAGTTCGGTGCCCGAACGAATGATTCTTATGAGCCGGTTCTTTTGAATCTTCAGCAAGGAACACACAGCACGTCCAGTGTAGTTCGGTTCCTGAACGAATGACTCTTATGAGCCGGTTCTTTTGAATCTTCAGCAAGGAACACAGCGCGACTAGTGTAGTCCAAACGCCCAAAAATGACTCTTTTGAGTCTGTTCTTATAAGTGAATCAAAAGCATACGGTGTGACCAGTGTAGCCGATTCCCAAATGAACGACTCTTTTGAGCTAGTTCTTTTGAATCTACAGCGTGAAAAACACAGCATGATCAGTGTAGTCCGATTGCCAAACAAATGACTCTTAAGTGTATTTGAAGCATAAAATGTGACCAGTGTACTTTGATTCCCAAACAAACAGCTCTTATGAGTGGGTTCTTTTGAATCTACGGCGTTTAACACACACATTACAACCAGTGCAGTCCAATTGCCCAAAACTGACTCTTATGAGCCGACTCTGAAGTGAATCAAAAGCACACGGTGTGACCAGTGTAGTTCGGTTCCTGAACGAATGACTCTTATGAGCCAGTTCTTTTGAATCTTCAGCAATGAACACAGCGCGACTAGTGTAGTCCAAACGCCCAAAAATGACTCTTTTGAGTCTGTTCTTATAAGTGAATCAAAAGCATACGGTGTGACCAGTGTAGTGCGGCTCCTGAACAAATGATTCTTCTGAATCTTTTGAACAGCACTACTATCATAGTCCTGTTCCTGAATGAATGACTCTTATGAGTCGGCTCTTTTTATTTAACACATACATAAGTCAAACTGATTACTGAATGAATCTTTGCGATGCACAAGTAATGAGTTTATATGACTGATGCATGCTGGGTACGATTGGAATATGCCATTCATTTTCCAAATGCCACATAGTCATTTGTCAAAAAAAATGACCATCATGTTGTAAACTGATTAGGGACTAGTGTCTAATTAAGCGCTTTTGTCTAATCAATAAATGTGCAATTATCCACTGTCTGCTGTGCATTTCCTGTCCATGAGCCTCAGCGCCCACGAGGGTGCAATTCCCTTTAAATACGACCAAATGACCACCCTGCTAACCTGTTGCCATGGTAACACACGAGGGAGGACTTGTCCCCCGGGAAACATGGATGATACATCATTTAGCTCGCATAGTGTTTGACAGAGGACAGAGACATATACACAGAGACAGCACAGCCAATCAGACGCAACCTCTCAATCTGCGGGCAAAGAACATTAAACATTTCAGAACGTGATATTCTCCCAAAACACAAAGATGCTTGGGTAGATTTTTATGACAATCCTCTGTGTAAACACCACGATCTGTCCCAAAAAACGAAAGCAATGACAGAGCCTGTTTTTCTGAGCAAATACGGTCTCTTTATAAGGCCTTTTTTGACCTTTAGAAAACACATGCACATGCCATATTTAATGTTTACTTTCGTTTGGCTCACGTGAATGAAAACAGGTGCTACAAAAATAAGATGTGTAAAAAAATTATGTCCATTATGGTGTGTTCACATACAATGTGAAGCGAGCGTTTCGCGCAGCTCGATTACATACAAAGTCAATGCAAAGATGCAAATAGACATCAGAGTTGTGATGCCGGGAGGCGTGAATGAAGCAAACTGGCGCGACTTGAACACGCAAAATCAATTAATTGCCGTATTCCATGACGTGTTGTCGCGGAAGCCTATCAGCATTGAGATTGTCCGGACGTCACTGATGTAGCAGCAGAAGAAATCTGGAAAAATAGATGAAAGAATAGTTGTAGCGGTGTGTGTGTGGATACCCGGAATCGTACGACACAACGTCATACATGTACAGAGACCGGACGAATAAAGACGTCGCTTGGAGGAAGTTGGACGACCTGGTAAGTTCTGGAAATATGCGCGTCTACTTGATTCCAGCTATTGGTTGAACTTTACTATGAACCAAGTCGTAGAAGCCCCGCCTCCTGTCCTTTTCCGGAAGAGAAGCGTCAATACTCGCGGGTTCGCAATACTTACGCGAACTTGAGTTTAAACACACATTTATAATCCAGCGGTCAAACTCGCGCGAGCATCGCGTTGTATGTGAACGCACAATTAGACTCCTAATATAGTTGCTGGGTCATAATGTTTGGGTCAACAATCGCTTTAACAAAATTAAAAATGCTCTTAGTTTACGTCATACTTATTTCTTTATTATTATGACTGTTTATCTGAATAAAAAAATTAAAAAACTTGAAGCAATATTAGCTTAAGAAATCACTGGAGAAACACTTGCACTCAATGTGACGTTGGTTTAATTTGCTAATATTTACATGAATATTTACTTAATACTTTTTAAATGAAGGAGTGAGTTCAATAGCACATTATCAGGATTGTATGGACTAAGATTTGAGTTTAAAAAAAAAAGAATTTTATTGAGTACTTTTTATAGGATATTGTCTTGTTCTCAAGGTTTCACCTGGACAGCTGTGTAATCGCCAGGTCGGCCGCTAATCGCAGGGTTGGTGGTTCGATTCCCGGCCCACATGACTCCACATGCCGAAGTGTCCTTGGGCAAGACACTGAACCCCAAGTTGCTCCCAATGGCAGACTGGCACCTTGCATGGCAGCTTTGCCATCATTGGTGTGTGAGTGTGTGTGTGAATGAGTGTGAATGTGTGTATGAGTGTGAGTGAATGAGACGCAGTGTAAAGCACTTTGCTAACCGCTAAGGTAAAAAGGCGCTATATAAGTGCAGACCATTTACCATTTCACACCGATTTAACGAGCAGTTTTGAAGATGATTTTCCAAAGTTTGCTAGTTTAATGACATCAAATCTTCTAAAGATATTCAAAGTTTCATTTGAGGCATGCAGTAGCGAGTAAAGTGGACATCCTCAAGCAGAAATGCATCTTCTGGTTTGTTTTCTAAGTTATGTCTGTGCACTAGTACAGTATATGCTATACTGAAGAAGAAAAAAACATGGCAGCTGTGGTTGCCGGAATAATGATGTAAAAAATACAGTAAAAATATTTACAGAATAACTGTAAATGTTAGTGCAGTAATAACAGTGCAGTACTGTTGTTTATATTATTTAATGATAAACATAATATATTAACCTGAAACTGTATAAACCTGCTTTTCATTAGAAGTGGCTCTTCCAGGAGCAATGAGCAATAAACATGTGGAGACACACAGTGCTCAGTGCCACTCAAACAAACACTGAACACCACATCAGGGTAACGTGAGATTTAAATAATGCAGTAAACATGAACTAAACTACATCAAATGTAACACAGAACACCCCAAAGTACAAGACTGTTCCCATAAAATATAATGGGTCAAGAAGGGAATTATGGGAACGGCCAATTACTAGTTTTTACCATATTTTTAACAATAATTTACTGTAAAAAGTGCATGCACTCTCGTTAAACATGATATTAATTTTAACTGTTAATTAAACAGGAAAATCATATTTTTTCATAAAAATAAATACAAATATTTTATAACATTTTACAGTAAATCTACATGTATCTTTTTAAATATACTACAATTTAACGTATATTTTACAGTAAATACTCGTTAACCAATTTACATTTTTTAAGTGTTATTTTTACAGTCTTTCACCATTAAAATTACAGATATTGTTTTTACAGTGTACAGCTGGGCAATATGGCTATCAGCCTATCGACGATATTCGCTATAAACGTATCTTAATCATTATAATTTATTTGCTCTGAATGGCTCAAAAGTTTAAATTTTTTTATTTCTATTTTTTTATTTATCACTAAATGAACACAATGGAGAATAAGATTTAATTGTTTTCATTGATATGCACTTTAATATTTATATTTTATATAAAATGACTACTCAGAACCCAGTTGAACACAAAATTATTACTGCGGGACCCAGTAAAGATTGTTATATTATAACATAATGCTAAATTTCATTATTATTTTGAGGGTTATGTCCCATTAACTTCACCTTCACTTGGAGCTTTTACTTTGACACTGAAAGAGCCTCCGTTAACTCCTTTTCTGTCACACTGTGCTTGTTTGTAGATTTGTATAATAATTTGTAGCAGTTACTTATGTTTTTTAATTTTATATCGTCAGCAAAATCATTGTGATTGTACCGTGAATAGTCGATATATCGCCCAGCCCTGGTATGAGCTTGTTTTGTGTGCTGCACACTTTGACATTTTCTGCATGCTTTCTGCGCAACTGCTCACGAAAACTGTCACGCCATTATTTAAATTAAATCGTTTCCCATTCCAGTCTTTCATTGTGGTGTAATATATCACAGATAACCCCGCCCCTAAATGGCACGTTCAACTGTGATTGATCGCCTAACATGTCAGTTACAAGCCGCTTTACATGTGGGCGGTTCTTGGCCAGTTTAAGCTACAAAAGTGCCCTGACCCTTGCTGCAGAGGCAATACTAGACCAAGCAAAGTTTAATACTCTGGGTATTAAACTTGGTGTTTGTTAAGTCAAGCATCACTATTACTAGTCCTCATTTTAGGTGATTTCAACAAACCCCTAAAAATGAGCAATAGTGATGCTTGACTTAGAAAACGCCATTGATTATTTGTCCAAAGTTTGAAACCGTACTTGTGTAAGATTTTCCAAGTGTCACTGAGTTCAGTCACACAGAGCCAGAGAGAGGGTCTTTGGGTGAATGCCATCTCAATTTCAGTCTTCTGCATTTCAATAGGTTGCAACACGGCGTTCCAAATGTCTCCCAAATTGCCAGCTCTGGCATCTTTCCAGTCCCTCCTCTGTGAACTTCAAAGCTTGAATCGGTCACAGTGAAGCAGCACGGCCTGAACCACACATCCAAAGAAACAGCCGTCAAACGGAGAGAGAGCAGTCCACGGGACTCTCGTTGCTAGGGCTGGGCAATATGGCCAAAATTGTTATCACGATAATCTTTTTCATATCGTTCAAAATAGTCTCTACAAAACTACAAAGATGGCCAAATATTTACACAATTATTACAATTTTTCCATTAAAATTAAATATTTTTATATTTCTTTAGATTCAGATGCCCAGTTATGGGGCATAGAAGCCCTTGTGACTGTGGAGTGATGCTGAATGTGGGTTCAGGGGTGTCCCGAGAGAACATTTAGAAAACATTTGTATATTTTCATTAAAGTGAGAGACTAGTCGACCAACTAGTAATTTTAGTCTTTCCTTGTCCATTCCAGACATCTGATTAATTTTCCCAAAATTAGAACAGAAATCGATTTGTTTATTCGATTTGTTTATTATTAAAGGCTTGTAACATGCTGATTAATAAAATACATTTAGAAGGGAAAAACATTTTGGTCTAAAAGGGCTTTTGAAATCCCTAACAGGCACTGTTGTGCTTTATTAGTCACATGGCATATACAGCTCTGGTTCAAAAACAGTTGTTTCCATTAACAAATTGTTTGAGATGAGCAACTGCCATTGAGATGAATGGTAATGTTAATGGATAGCTCTCTCAAGGTATTTAAACGCATGCAAGATCCGATCTGGGCCAGATGTGGAAAAAATTCTCTCAATTGGTTGACAGTGCAAATGCACCACAAATATAAATACATAAAGCAAAAGACTCTGATCTGACATCTTACTGAATCTACACTTTTCCACCATAAAAATGTCTGAAGGGGGAAATAAATCATTATACTAAAGCTCGGGTCTGCCGTTAAAACAGCTGCAGTGAGACACTTTGACATGAGCACACATTCATCACAGTCCATTAGCAGCATTAGTGCACAACTGCATCTGTGCTGCATACAGGACGAATGAATCACCGGTCAGACCGCATCAAAACAACGGTCACTGCTGTCTGGATTCGAGTGCTAAGAGAACCATCTCCAAATATACCTGAAAGTGGGGAAAATAGGTCTAGGGCTGCAACCACTAATGACTGGTTGCATTGAAATCCTAATGTAACAATTATATTATTTATTCAGTGAAAAGTTTCGGACACACCTACTCATTCTTTATAAAAGGATAAAAGTGTCTGCAAAATGAAATGAATACATTTAAATATCATAAATGGGTAATTTTGAGTAGAAAATGAACTGCAGGCTTCACAAAAAAAGTAGTTTCCAAATGTAACAAAATCAAGCAGTGAAATCATGCTAGCTCATTAATTATTCAGGCTAGGTGCATTCTGGGAACACACGCTTCGAACAGTAAAGTCAAATTGACTTCAGTTATTCACCAGCAAATTTACTCCAAAATGAATACATGATGACACATTGTAAAATAACAAACAATCATAAATAATATTTACTTATAAGCTAGAGCATTCATTTGTACATGTTTGAATAATGACAAATGTAGACTTTACCTAATAATATTAAGTTCACACTTTAACTTACTTAATGTTGAAAGTGCATAATCTTTACTGCAATATTTACTTCACCACATATATTTGTTTTCACTGTAGGCATAATTTATATTTGCCTGCAAAACAAATTTCAAGCATTTTAGAACAAGTCAAAAGGTTTTTAAGATTATGAGAGACAAATATTCAATCTAAGTTTTTGACAGGTAGTGTATCAACCTTGACAGCAACATACACGTCCTATTTAAGACACGGTCAATACCGTAAATGAGGCAGAAGCCACGCCCCTGCACCTGTGCTTCACAGGTCTGCCAACATACAGTACTATCAGCATATGGTACATATGGGTTACCAGGTCTCAATAACATTTAAAGACATTGGCATGTTTACTGGCATTTCCTCATGCATTTCTTCATCCCATCATTTCCTGTTCTATTTTTACTTTCGTATCAATGAAGGTGTCAAAAAAAAGGATTGTGAGCGTACCTTCGCAGACAGCCGTTTGACGGCCTCCTCGCGGCGTCGCTGGAGCTCAGGTGTGCTGGGACAGCTGTTGGATATCAGGGTGTTGGTGGCACTCGGGGGAGGGTTAGGTTGAGGCGGTTGACTCAAGGGCAAATCTGAACTCTGCTCCCCACCTGAACAGGTGAATAACCATATCAGTACAAATATGACAAGCTGTTCTGATTCTTTAAAGACAACGCTTTGCGATGGGTCTCCATAAACATGCACGTGCATCTACACGTACAGATCAGGTTTAATCAGGGATATATTTTATTTATTTATTTTTTTACATGACAGTACTCTGTGCTAAGGGTGGGTGATATAAAATGTTTTAAGACATTAATTATTCCCCCCCAAAATTTTGTCACATTAATAATTCACAAAAAATTATTTATGCGTTATGTAATCTCATATAAGCACTTTACAGATATAAATTCATAAATACATTGTATTAACCTCATCCGACCTGCCATTTACACATGTGCTTTTCAGTAAAGAGTTCATTGGAGCAGATTATGGGTTTTCAGTCACCCGTTTAGTCATGCTGTCAACTTTTGGGCCATGTCTAGAGATTTTACAAGCAGTATCAAAGATTTACATTTACATTTATGCATTTGGCAGATGCTTTTATCCAAGTGCACTTATTACAGGGACAATCCCCCCGGAGCAACCTGGAGTTAAGTGTCTTACTCAAGGACACAATGGCGGTGGCTGTGGGGATCGAACCAGCAACCTTCTGATTACCAGTTATGTGCTTTAGCCCACTACACCACCACCACTCCCCATCTAGTGACTAGTGATTTAGTGACTGAGTTAAAGATGTGATTATTGGCTGAATGTTATAAACATATGAATCCCTGAGAGATGAGAGCATGCTACTAAATTGGTTGTGACGTGTACATTAAGAGAGTGGATATAAACATTAAATCAGACAAGCCAAACAAGACCAGAAGTGACTGATACACAAAGCACATTATGAAAATACCAAACAAATAACAGTTCTGTTATGAGGATGAAATGAAGGACACAGATTTAAATGTCATCTTCGAGCTGAACAACTGTTCTAATAAGATTTTTTAATAAGATTTTCCTTCTTTTCACATCGAACGCCATTATATCGAATGCTTTGAAACATGACCTAATCAAATGTATACTTACATTTCATGATTTTCAGCCACGTGTATAACCGGTGTTTAACAAAGTTTATTATGTTTCATTCAGCGCTTCATCTATAAAGGTGAAATAATGAAAGAAAATGCGATTTTTGATTAACTGTGGGAACAACACTGTTGCTCTGTCCATTTATGAGAGAGATGTTTAACAGTGTCTAAGCTGGATGGAGAGAGAGAATGAGAGAGATGCAGACGGAGAGATGGATTTACAGTCCAACAGAAAGAAACTATTGATTTCTTGTGTTCCAGTGTGGATAAAAAAATTCACCAACATGCTAAAAATAAGGAAAGAGGGAATTTTGTTTGCGGCGAATGTGCGGGGAATGGGGTTAATTAAAAAGTTTAGTAAACCGTGCAATCTCGCTCTGAAATTCATGAAGTGAGTAAACAGGGCGGCTGTGGCTCAGTTGGTAGAGCGGGTCGGCTGCCAATCGCAGGGTTAGCGGTTCGATTCCTGGCCCACACGACTCCACATGCCGAAGTGTCCTTTGGCAAGACACTGCGCCTAGCACCTTGCATGGCAGCTCTGCCGTCATTGGTGTGTGAGTGTAAGTGTGTGTGTGAATGGGTGATTGGGAAACAGTGTAAAGCACTTTGGTAACCTCTAAGGTTAAAAAAAGCGCTATATAAGTGCAGACCATTTACCATGAAGTGGGTTTTTTCCTGCAATCTTCTACACATTGTTATTACTGCTGCTAAGACACGGAAAAAACGAGGACAGTTCTAGGAGAGCACGCTCGGTGTCTGCGTGCTCACGTGACAGTGCCTCAGTGCATCTGGTATATTATGCACACGCACGTGTTTGCAAGCTAAATATAATCGTGCTCGCACATCTCCGAGTGTGCAGGGCTCGACAATAAGGACTGCTCGATGGCCAGTGTGAAAGAGCTTCGGGCCAGTTGCTAGAACTTGCCAGATCGGGCCAGTGCTGCATTTATAACATTAGTGCAAGCAGACAACAAGTGAGAGAGCACAACATTACACAGAGCGAACAAAGTCTTCTAACCAAGGAGTAAGAGCGAGTATGTATGTATATATATATATATATATTTATTTAGCAAATGCATAATGTACTGGACACACCGAGGCACAGACGCGTGCACGCACAAGATCGTGCAGACACAGAGCGCACTCTCTTAGTAATGTCCTCAATCTTTTCCAAGTGTCTTAGCAGCAGCTATTACCAATGTGTAGGAAATAGAAGAAAAAAACCCACTTAATAAACATTTTAAGTGTCCCCGCACATTAAGTGTTCACAGTGCGCGAAATCCCCTCATTTTTCGGTCCTATAGAAAGTGTGTTGGTGAAAAGCAATAATCCACTCATTGGAACACAAGAGATCAACAGTTTATTTCTATAGGACTGAAAATCCATGTCTCTCCATGCATATGTCTCATCATCATCTCTATCCGTGCAGCGTACACCGTTTAACATGCATGTGCTCTCGTAAAGGGATAAAGCACTAATTTTATTCCCACTGTAAAAAAAACAAACACTTTTTCTCTCATTAATTCGCCTTTAGAGATAAAGTGCAAAATGAAACGTAATAAACTTGGTTAAACCCCAGTTATACACGTGTCTGGAAATCATGAGCTGCTCAGTATCCAAAATGTAAGTATACATTTAATTAGATAATGTTTCAAAATGTAATCATTAATTCAACATTCATGAATCATCATCATCATCCTCATGAAACAAGTTGCATGTCTCATTTCTGGACCATACAGGTATTTTTGTTTTTGTGCTTTGTGCATCAGCCTGTGTTGGTCTTTAGGTTGTCTTAATTCACAGATTGGGCCTAATATCTTCCTAATGTATATTACATGTCACAATCAATTTGGAAGTCTCTTCTCAGGGATTCATATGTTTATTACATTCAGCCAATAATCAAATCTTTAACTCTGTGATTAAATCTTTGATCCTGTGTGTGAATGCACGACACAAGGCCAAAAGTTGCATGACAGCATGACTAAACAGGTAACCGAAAACCCATCATCCACACAACATATCTCTTTCTTAAAAACACATGTGTAAATGGTATGTAAATGACGGATGAGTTTAATACAATGTGTTTATGTATTAATATCTTAAAGCGCTTATATGGGATTACATAAGGCATAAATCATATCTTGCAAATTACAAGTGTGATTCAGTTTGGGGGACATTTTCTTAAAAAATATCATGTATGTAAACAATAATTATCTTCGGACTCATTTTTAAAGCCATGATGGTAAAAACAGCTATTTATAATTTTTGTGTTTGGGCCAGTGAAAATTTTGGCAGGGCCAGAAAAATCTGAAGCACTGGCCCAACCAGGCCAGTAGAAAAAATCCTTAAGTGTTGAGACTTGGTGTGTGATTAGAAGACCGTTCACTTCGAGTCATTTTCGATCTCTCTCACTTGTTGTCTGCTTGCGCTAACATTATAAATGCAGCACTGGCCCGATCGGGCAAGTGACTGTTCTAGCAACTGGCCCGATTCTCTCACACTGGCCCCGGGCCATCGGGCAGTCCTTATTGTTGAGCCCTGTATGCAGTAGCCAATATAAAGACAAGTTTTTTGTTTCAATTAATGCATCTGAATATTAAATATATCCCCAAAATAATCTAAAAAAAAAAAAAAAAAAAAAAAAAAAATCAATGAATAGCCTAAATCTCTCTCTCCTGCATACAGACACACTGCATGGACATGTTTGAATTAAACGTCATCTCACGGCAAATATTTTATTTTTAATTATTTAATAATTGTTTCGTTATTTTATTGCATTTTAATTACAGATCTGCTTCTCAGTAAAAAGACTGCAGCATTAAATCTATATTAATGCATCAATGAAGACTTGGGAACAACTGAGAAAAGTAATTTTGACCTCAATATTGTTCCTTGCATCTGGATTAATCATTGTTTTGGGCAACATTAAGTGGTATAATTCCAAAAGTTACACCCTTTGGTCTAAATGGATAAGAATGAAATGAACCGGTCATTAACTGGTTAAACAATGAAAAAAAAATGTCTCTCTACGAACAGTTTTCATTCCTTGAACCGTTTTCAGTTCCTGGGTTTAATCATACTGTAAATAGTGTGTCTGGATAGAAGACACAATCTATCACCAAAGCTGTTGTCATGACAATCAACATGCACACACTGTGTATCTTGTGTCAGCTACGCACGTGAATCCACAATCAACTTTCAAGCGCACAATAGCAAATAACAGTGCTTGCCCAATTTTCTAGCCATCTTGGTTATGGAAGTGCTTTTCTCATTTATTTTTTCCATATGGGTTTCATAAAAGAGTTGCAAGCCATGAACCAAACCAACCACATAAAGAAACAGGTGCATAAAGGAAACAGTCTTAAACATGAATATACTAGTCTAAAAACGTATATTAGTCTCTTGAGTTGCTGTTCTACCATCGGACTGAATGGTTCTCCTTGTGAAACCGTCCCGTTCCGTGATCTGAGCCAGTTGACATGGTTATGATTTCTTTTTCCACTGTGCTGTTTGAATGCACGTACAAAACATGTCACTTTGAGCAAGTGTGCTATGGAGGATGATTGCATATTCCTTTTTCCCATGGTTTTAACTCTGCTAAAGCACAGGAGAGACGTCCCATGTCACAAAAAAGTAAAGCAAAGAGAAAAAGGCGAGAGGTTTACCATTTGCTGAGGGGTTGTACATGTGAACAGACATGAACACATAGAAAGGTTGAAGACCCCAGACTAGCTAAAAAGGACATTTAATGACTTCCAATCAGCCGCAACATTAAAACCACCTGCCTAATATTGTGTAGGTCCCCCTCGTGCCACCAAAACAGCTCTGACCCATCAAGTCATGGACTCTACAAGACCTCTGAAGACACTAGCAGCAGATCCTTTAAGTCCTGTAAGTTGCGAGGTGGGGCCTCCATGGATCGGGATTGTTGGTCCAGCACATCCCATAGATGCTCAATAGGATTGAGATCTGGGAAATTTTAAGCAAACACCTTGAACTCTGCTGAGAGAGGCCACTGCCATCAGGGAATACCATTGCCATGAAAATGTGTACGTGGTCTTCAGCAATCTTTAGGTAGGTGGTACGTGTTAAAGTAACATCCACATGAATGCCAGGACCCAAGGTGTCCCAGCAGAACATTGCCCAGAGCATCACACCGCCTCCACCGGCCTGTCTTCTTCACATAGTGTATCCTGCTGCTATCTGTTCCCCAGGTTAACGACACACACGCAACCAGCTGTCCACAAGAAAACGTGATTCATCAGACCAGGCTACCTTCTCCCATTGGTCCATCTACCATAGTCCAGTTCTGACGCTCATGTGCCCATTGTAGGCACTTTCGGCGGTGGACAGGGGTCAGCATGGGCACTCTGGCCGGTGTGCGGCTACGCAGCCCCATACACAGCAAGCTGTGATGCTCTGTGTGTTCTGACACCTTTCTATCATGGCCAGCATTACGTTTTCCGCAATTTGTGCTACAATAGCTCTTCTGTGGGATCGGACCAAACAGGCTAGCCTTTGCTCCAAACGCACATCAAAGAGCCTTGGGCGCCAATGACACTGTCGCCGGTTCACCGGTAGTCCTTCCTTGGACCACTTTTGGTAGGTATTAAAGACTGCACACCGGGAACACTCCACAAGACGTGTCATTTTGGAGATGCTCTGACTCAGTCGTCTAGTCATCACATTTTGGCCCTTGTCAAAGTTGCTCAGATACTTTCGCTTGCCCATTTTTCCTGCTTCCAACACATGCTGCCTAATATGTCCCAGCCATTGACAGGTGCCATTGTAATGATATAATCAAAGTTATTCACTTCACCGGTCAGTGGTTTTAATGTTGTGGCTGATCAGTGTATATTATACTGATAACAATGATATATTATATTTTTAAGAGTTTTAATGAGCTAGCTAGTGTAATTTCCTCCCTAAAGAAAATAATAATGTACTACACTAGATAAACCATCATCAAAAATCATGAATATACACCAAACATGTCATCAGTTGCCACGTACTAAAGCCATTCCACCAGTGCGGTTGAGCATGAATATGTGCCAATAAATCTGTGCGGAGAACGGTTTGCATTGGAAATGAGCCCCTCAGTGTGTTCAGAACCGTTAGGCCTGATGGTGGAAAAGCGGGTTTTGTATCTAGTGTTCATTAGTGATTCGAGAAATCAATGAAACTAAGACTCACTTTTAGGAGATGCGCTTGGGCTGTTGGATGCGATCTGCCGCATGCGGCCGCCATGGCAACTAAGGGCCACCAGGCGGGAGATGATGGCGGTTTTGCCGAAACCCACATTACCCACGAGGATGGCCCCAGAGCTCTCGCCCGATTCGCTGGACCTCAGGTCATCCTCAAGCTGCTGGAACAGCCAATCACGGCCCACGAACACAGAGTCAGTGGTGATGCTGGGCACCTCAAACAGCAGCGGCTTGAGCATGATGTCAGTGGGCTTGTACGGAGCAAAGCGAGCTGAAAAACACAATTCATAATTAAGAGACTCTGCTGAGAAATGCACAAAACAAAAACAGAAAAATCTAAGTAAAACCAAAACATAACACTAAACAAAAATCACGAACAAATGACTCTCAAGAGATGGATCAAGAATCCACATGTATCAGTCTCAATGGCACTTGGGCGGGCATAGGTCTAATTTGGACTTAGGGCAAAGCCCACACCAGAATCCCACTAGATCCAGCCCTGCTGTGCACAATTTACGTTATGGGTGGCGGACTGATCTTAAAACATCGATACTTCCGATACTCGTGTTGTATCGAGAGAATTAAAACTCTTAATTAGATTATTCTAAACTACTTGTGCCAACATTTCTTTCAAGATTTTAACAGAACTTTTTGTGGAGTGGAGGGGGGCGGGGCCGGGCTGGAATGTTGCACGCCCGGTCCCCTATCGGCCTGATGGGGCGCGTGATGGATAAAGGCGGCCGGTGACGACGGTTCGAGAGAGAGATCAATCACGGACATGTCCGTTGTGTGTGTGTTTGTGCTGTTTGTTTAAGTTCTTTATTAAAATATTATTTACGTTGACAAGCCGGTTCTCGCCGCCTCCTTGCCCATCTTAACCCCGCGTTACATTGGTGCCAAACACACACAACGGACATGTCCGTGATTGATCTCTCTCTCGAACCGTCGTCACCGGCCACCTTTATCCCTCCATTCCAGCCTGGCCCCGCCCCCTCCACACTTTTGTTTTTTACTGTCTCCAAGAAGACAGCACAAATATATATATATATATATATATATACACACACAATCAATATTTAAAATTAGTTAAACAATTAAAAATGATCTGTTGTTTATAAATAACAAAGCAAAATATGTAATTTTCAGTTTAAAGGTCAATAAAAAAAGAAAAAAAGAAATATGGCATTTAAATTAAATTTTAAATGGTTTAAATGACCCATTCTGTTTTCAGAAATTCAGAAAAAAAAAAATCAATAATAGAGGTAACGGTATTGGTGTCGATATTGGCAATATTGGCCTTGATAGTACTAAAAAAAGTGGTTATAGTACTAACATTATCCGACGTTTGAATTAGAAGCATCATTTGTTTGCTTTCCAATTCACAGTGATTTGTCTTAATCTCTATATTGATGCAAAAAAACCCAAGATCGATATTTTACTCTAAATGGCAACCCTCTATAATGCAATGAAATCACTTGCAAGTGCAACCAAATTCCACGCTATGCAACTAAAAAATGTCACTGGTTGGTAAACTTTCAGATTTCACTCAGTGTTTAAGTAGCATAATGTCGGAGAAGTAATTAGCACCAAGATCCGTTCACTGCATGTTGAGAGACAATGTTTGGTTTAACTCGTTCTGTGTGTTCAAAGACGAGATCCAGGCAATCCAATTGTCATTGAATAATGTCTCGTTTAATCACCTTTCTGTTTTTTACAGCCAGTTGCTGATTAAAAACAACGATAAAAAAGAAACATTTAATTCTAATCACACATGGATGTGCTAAAGAAGCGTGTACGTCCTCTCTTGTTAAATGTGCTCGTTGGCTGATGCCTTAAAGAGACAGTACCGTTTTAGCACGTGGTCAACATATCAATGTAAATACTTGTTAATGGTACAAGATGTGAGAGTTAACAATAAAGATGTAACAAAAATATATGTGCAACAAAATATATGCAATTTCAAGACATTTATTGACTGAACAGACTGAATTTTAACATTTTTACAAAAGCTAAAATGCGACTAAGATGATGAAAATCTAAATAATAAAACATAATGTGTCAAATAAATATTTTAAAATTGTACCTAGAAGGTCCTTTTATAATTAAAAGCATTAGCTGAGAGATAATTACCTTCATATGCAAGCAAAAATGGACATTGTTACAGAAATATAGCCGTACGAATCAAAAGCTGGTGAAATCTATATCAATATCCAGCCCTACAATCTAATTTCCCATATGAACAGATATCAAGGCAAACGGCAGGGATGTGCAGCAACAGGCAGTAAACAACCTACAATAGTGGAGGATTTAAACCAAAGGAAAATATTATCAAAAGATTCATCACAGGCCAAGAAGCTACCAAAGTCTGAGATTTGAAGCCGCTTAACGTGGCGGTGAGATACCCTGCCGCTCACACATCACTAACGTTGTGTTGAGAAATATGTTTGGAGAGACAAAGACTTGCTGTGTGCTCACAGATTTAGGAAGCGGAGGGCATCGCTCTTACTAGCGACCCCTGTACCTCACAAGCGACTGATACTGGTAAGCCTTTGCAGTACAAGTAGCCCAATTTACATCTGAAAAAACACAGATGTAGATCGATAATCATCTGGAAAGTGTCATGATTATCGATGCATGAAAAAGGCATCAATACCAAGCCTACTAATGGTGCATCTCTTTCTTTTGTGATGTTTATAAAGTTTAAAGAAACACCACCGCCCTGACTTTGACCCAGTGAGACAATGTCTTCATGTTCAAGATGATTCCCACAATTTCAACACACTTCCTAAGTTGATTTGTCATGGGAGTAACTGTGAGAAAACTGTAAAAGCATTCCTGGATCATATTATTTACATAAAGGTAGTGTATTGAGCTATAACTTGTACTTAAACTCTACTTATCTGAGTGAACATGAAGCTCTTGTTAGATTACAAAGAGCACAGTAATGCTTGTTTAATGCTGATTTTACTTTTGAGTATTTTAGAGAATTATTGAAATACCTCTTGAGCCCCCCCAATAATAAATCTCAGTCTGATGCAATACTATGTTGTGTAAAGACAGATGAGTAGAAAAGCTGAATCAACGGGCAAGACTTCAAAAGGCCAGCAATATGAATTCGCAAGGCATGTCAAGCTCCCATTCTTCACACCGCTTTGTGGAAGATCTTGAATGAAATTTGGGAAGTGAAATATCTTTGTGAAATTCAGCTGGCTGTAGTGAATTTGGTGCAGTCTGTCAAACAGAAAATAAACATCTTCTGCGATTCTCTCTTTTGTTCAACCACTGTCTCTCTAACTGTGTCTAAAATCTCGGTGCATCTCAATTTTTCAGCAACAACACTGTTGCACAAATCTTTTGCGAGTTCAGTCAACTTTGGTGTCATTTCTGCATTAAACCTGTACAAAGTTCAGCTCAAGAAACGGCATAAGAGAGTTAGGCGGATCTGTGGCTTTCGTTCTGCTTTAAAGGAATTATTATTATCATCAGAGCGACCTTAAACTATGTCATTATCATTCAATGACTGTGAACGAGAACATGATACAATGTGTCCCACAATTGTGATTAATGCATAAATACATTTACGCCTTTCTGTTCGCGTTTTAAAGAGAAAACGTTTTCCGTTTCCGATGTCATTGCAGAACTGCACTAATTGTAGTCTCGAGCAATTTATTTAGCAAAACATCTGATTGCGGGAGGGTTACTGAGATCAGTTAACAGGGTTGCACACGATTATGACAAAAGTCAAAATTATCGATAAATTCAACAAGTTAAAAATATTTTGGATTATTTTGATAAAATCCCGCTTAAAAGTACTCAAACACACATTACTCCCAGAGGCTCTCATTGGAAACGTGGGTCAGAGTAATGGTGGCAGGGCAACAATTGGTAAGACAGGATTGCTTTTAAGGTGGGACCAAGCGAAGCGAAGGGTCAATTTAGTAGTTCTGCAATTGTATATTTATCCGATTATTGTGCAGCCCTTTAAAGTTATCAGTCTTGTGATCTGAACATGGCAGTGATCTGACTAGGGTCTAAATTTCTTCTGCAAAGTTTTCCCCACAGAAAATGTTAATAGAAAAGCACAGATACAGTGTGGGCCTGCTGATCAGAGATACAGTATTGCTGTGTTTTCTGATGAATATCTGCTGCCACTGGCTGTGTGATTGAATGCTGATGTCTTTCATTATTAATCAGAACATTCAACAAGGTCGGAATAACACACACACACACACACACACACACACCTACAAAGCAGACATTAGCTCTGGCCTTAGGGTTTACAAGCATTTATATAAGAGTAAAAGAGAGAGCAACAGAGCAACAACACTTGCATTTAACAATGCTCTCTTGCATTATTAATAGACTGTGAACCTCTACTTAAAACTCTCAGGAAGTGTGTTAATAGCATTTACATGCATGTCCTGAGGGGGTAAACGGAGGCCGCTGCAGGACTGTCTACATCTACTGTGAGGGTCCTGGCAAGGACTTCAACTCGCTCTAAGGGGCAAATTCATTAAACAGTTGCCCAGTTGACATGTGCGGAACATTTCAGTGCATTTTAGTCACTAACCAACAGCAATCTAGTTTCATCAGGTGCAATCAACATTGCTTCAAGTCATTGTCATTCCTTTCCGCACAAACATGCCTCCTTTCTATGTTTTTATGTAGGCTCATTACAGATCACATTTTGTTCAAACTATCCAGATGTGTGGCGTAGTCAAGCGCACTTTCAGGATGTTAAAGATAAGATTCAGGTGTCAGGATCACAGTAGTGGAGTGATGCTGTACAGACCAGATCAAGGAGGTCTGCTGCATCCACCTATCCAGCCATCTAGCGCTCAGAACCAGCCAGCAAGATTGGATTTTGTGGCCGTGTTTGGGCCACTACCTGATCTACAATTCCTTTAGGGGATACACTTTTGAGTATTTTGTAATTCACATTACTCAGTGGTGATTCTCATTAGATTCTCATTACTTTAATACAGTTAGAACTAAACTATCAGGTCTGCCTGCTGGCCTGGGGTCAGTAGGAGAGAGTTTCAGGCCAATTGATGGAAATGTCTGGCCAGCATTGCGTTGTCGCTAAATGTTACATTCGTTGATCTTGTAAATGTGTTATAATGCCTTGAAAAACGTAAACATTTTGAATTATATGATGTATTAATCCTCGTTGTAACTGTGGGCTGCCAGAAACTTAAAACGTAACCACTTTTATGTACCTCGGCACCCACGTCTCGACAGATGGCAATTACCTCCAAGACGCCCGACACTGTGGCAATGCCGCCTGGCTGAAATCACTGGAGTATAATGCAACCACAAGATCTCGTTGCACCTAAAGTCAAAGAAATACAAGTCGGTAGTCCGGCCGGTTGCAGTCTACGGCACCGAATGCTGGCCTGTGATGAAGAAGCATGTGGCGGAATTAAATGCATTAAACTAGGGCTTACAAGAATGGATCGTGTGGCCAACACTGAAGTCCAGAAGTTGCTAGGTGTCACCCCAACCCAAGACAAGATGCGTGAGGCGAGCCTACAGTAACAATGAGGTTAGATCTAGCTGGTCAGCGTCCCAATATACGTTGGATGGACATGCGTGCCAAGATGCTCTGGACCGCAGGAAATGGCCAGCAGAAAAAATCCTTATCATTGAACCTTTACAATACTGTATATTGTGTATTACACTAAAAATAAAACACAGAAATGCAATATATATATATATATATATATATATATATATATATATATATATATATATTTTTTATTTTTTTTATTTTTTTATTTATCATTTAAAAGAGCATAAATGAAAGGAACTGCAACAAATACCACAGTGTATAAATACTGATGTATCATTACAATGAATGTAATGAGAATGAGATTTATTTCCCATTACGATAATAAGAATTTGGGGGGAAATTGTCCTGAATTGTCCCAAAAATTAATCTCAATCCGATTGCCGGAGGACAAGTCTCAGTTGCCTCCACTTCCGAGACCGTCAATCTGCGCATCTTCTCACGTGACTCGTTGTGCATGACACCGCGGAGACTCACAGCATGTGGAGACTCATGCTACTCTCCACGATCCACACACAACTCACCACACGCCCCATTGAGAGAACCACTAATCACCACCACGAGGAGGTTACCCCATGTGACTCTACCCTCCCTAGCAACCGGGACAATTTGGTTGCTTAGGAGACCTGATTGGAGTCACTCAGCACGTCCTGGATTCAAACTCACGACTCCAGGGGTGATAGTCAGCGTCAATACTCACTGAGATACCCATCTCGCTGTAGCGTATGGGTATGTATGATCCCTGAATTAAATTCAATCAAAATCATATCGTGAGGCAATGTATGGGTTGGGTGATGTTTTGTGTTGAGAGTGTGGATGTACTGTACCTTTGACGTGAGGAGCTCTGCTGCCCGTGTTGTGCCAAGGCAGGCGGATGGAAGTCCGCAGAGGGGTGTTTCGCTGTTCATCAAGATAGCTCAGATCCTCCAGCTTAGTGGAGCTCGTCGCTGCACAAAACACAGAGACAGCTTAGCATTTACAGATAGAGCACGCTAAAAAAAAATCAGAACTGATCTACTAACATAGTCTTTTAAAAGACTACATCTTTCAGAATACGGCCTATCAATTTTTGCAAGTTTCCCTGAAATAAATATGCAATTTAGAGACATGCGTAATAAAGGGTGGAGTACATGCAAATTAATCAAATTGCACCCGCTAAGTGATTAATCAATCCTGAAAGTCATTTCAGAATAGAATCGGAAACTTCGAGAGCAAATTAATACGAATGAAAGGAAGGTATTAATCTGATTTGCACTGTGCATCGTGGGTACTTTCCAGCACTCGAAGCAGGCCGATACACACCTGTACACCGAACAGGTTGCTTCTTGATCCAGTGAAATCCATAATGAATAAAAATAAAATGGAAATTAGTGAGAGATGTACTGTAATTGCGTTTGATTCTTTAGTCCAACACATTTGCACGTGTATTTATTTGCACAATTCTTCTTAGTAAATCACCTGCAAAACGCCCACGATACACACACACACAATATATTAATATATTTAATATATTGCACAAGCAAATTAGCACCTGTTATTTGAGATCTTAGTAAATTGGGGCCTTAGGTACCAAATGCAACTGCAAAAATGATGACATCTGGTTTCTCCGAATGTTCTTCCATTGATTAGACAAACAAACATTCTTGAACAGCCACCTGCTTTCTGCATCATAGACACTCTGACTGTGGCACAGATAGAGAAAAATCATATATTATATAGAAATATGGTAAATGGTCTGCACTTATATGCACTTTTTTCTAACCCTAGAGGATACCAAAGCACTTTACACTGTGTTCAAACCACCCATTCACACACACACACACACACACACACACACACACACACACACACCAATGCCGGCAGAGCTGCCATGCAAGATGCTATCCTGCCATTGGGAGCAACTTGGTGTTCAGTGTCTTGCCAAAGGACACTTCGGCATGTGGAGTGGTGTGGGATGGGAATCGAACCGCCAACCCTGCGATTGGCAGCCGACCCGCTCTACCAACTGAGCCACAGACGCACCCTATAAAAATATGCCAAATAAAGAGGATGCATGAAAACAAAAGTTGCCCCTCACTGTTCCCTCTCATATTCAAAGGGTAAAGGTCACTGTCTAGAGTGGTTGTGTTGACCTGTATGAAGCGTGAATGATGAGAAACTGCGACAAACACACAGGGAGATAAAGATGAGATCATCCGAAATGTAAACCAAGAGCAGCCACCATAACAACCAGCGTAAAGAATGAATGAACGAAAAGAACCAGGTCACTGAGCGCACACACACACACACGCACACACGCGCACACACACATTCACAGGAATAAATTACCTGTTATTTTCTGAAAAAGAGACAACCATTGTTGTAGATAATATTCTTAAAGGAACAGCTCACCCCAGAATTATTCATTCACCCTCATGTTGTTATAAACCCAAATTACTTTCTTACTTTATTGGAACACAAAAAGAGATGTTTTGAACAAGACTCAATCGCAGGCTTTCAAAGACCAGATCGAATTTGTTTATGCTAATCATAAGATTGTAAACATATTCAATATTATTTACAAATTCTTGAATTCTTGAATCCTTTTAAATGTTTGAGGTTTTCTGTAAAATTAGTCCAGCATTTTGTGATTAGTCGACGTTAACTTTTAAATTTGGGTGTGCAGGTAGCAGCCAAAATATGCAGCAGAGTTTAAGGGGTTAAAAATGTTTCAATTGACAACAACTTACCAATAAAAAAAAATAAAAATAAAAATTGAACTAGAGTCAATCAATTCTATATTTTATTTCAGTTTTTTTTATTTATTTTTTGCAATTTTGTTGTTTTATTTTAGTTTTAGATAATGATGATAACCTTGGTTTTCTAATAATTCACATTATTGCATCTTTCTTCCATAAACAAAGTGAATCGTCACTGTTAGTCCGAACATTTCCTTTTGTGTTCCACGGAAATAAGAAAGTCATATGGGTTTACAACAACATGATGGTGAGTAAATGACAACAGATTTTTTAAGTGAACAATTGCTTTAAATATATACATCTCTATCATTCAAAAGTAATGAATGAAGTTTCACTTCTGCAACTATACGCCAGAAATAAGCATGCGATTTTTGTGTCAGCGACTTCTAATCTGCAGCCATGCATTGTTATCTGCAGTTAATAATGCAGCAGCAACCTGTTTGCTCTGAAAACTACTTGACACTCTCGCATACTCACAGACAGACGCACAGGCAGACGTGTTCAGATACAGCAGTGGCGAGATCCGTGCCACAAACCTCTCTCTCCTCAGGGTGCTCGGAAATACACCTCCAATGCCCATTCACCGTTTAATTCTACTGGTGCACGGCACTGCAGCCCGAGCCTCTGTTGGCTTCACTGCATCACTGAATGCGTCCTCAAACCATTAGAGAAATAACACTGCAGCGCTCCGCGAGGATAAAAGCAAACAGTCCGCAATGAAAAAGAATGAATGGCCGGATAACGAAAAGGAAGATGGAAGAGAGAGCACGCGCTCTCTCTCTCTCTCTCTCTCCTACAGTGTGACTGATTGCGTTTTGTAGCGGGCTGTCGGTGAAGAAATACGTACTATCTTCCCAAAGAGAGAGAGAAAGCAGTGAAGACCTAAAACCTCATAAAATTGAGCTAAACAAGAAATGAAAAGGAGTTTGGAAAGAGAGAAGAACGTGTGCTATAGGTCACAGAATGAAAAGATGAGGGAACAGTTAATGAAGAGATGGGTGACAGAGGGTGGTGGGATAAGGTGTGGGGCGAGTGAGCGAGGGAGGGCTTGAAAGAGAAAGAGAGAGAGAGAAAGAGCGCAGTGAACACACTCCAGCAAATCAGCTGTGCCCCTTTCTGACATCAATGAACTGCAGCAACAAATCTTTCTTTTTCTCTTCATTTCAATTGCATAACTCTTTTAAAAACAATATTGCAAAAGCATTACAACACAAAAACATAAAAGAAACTTGATTCTAATAGATTCCGATTCATAGCTCTCTTTTGGGTATATTTTAGTTATAAGGTCCATTCTGCTTAATTATACTACAAGAGAAATGATCTGCTAATGCCGTTAGTTATACAGGGGACCTTCAAACTAGGTACATTACAAAAAGTTACATATTGTAATTAGTTTTTCATCATTTGTCACATTTTATCCTTATGTGTATATATATATATACATACACACACACACACACACACACACCCCGATCAGCCACAACATTAAAACCACCTGCCTAATGTTGTGTAGGTCCCTGAGTTATCTGAGTTACTGTAGACTTTGTCAGTTTGAACCAGTCTGACCATTCTCTGTTGACCTCTCTCATCAACAAGACATTTCCATCCACAGAACTGCCACTCACTGGATGTTTTTTGTTTTTGGCACCATTCGGAGTAAATTCTAGAGACTGTTTTGTGTGAAAATCCCAGAAATACTCAAACCAGCCCGTCTGGCACCAACAATCATGCCACGGTCCAAATCACTGAGATCACATTTATTTCCCCATTCTGATGGTTGATCTGAACATTAACTGAAGCTCCTGACCCGTATCTGCATGATTTCATGCACTGCTGCCTCACGATTGGAGGTTTGTTGTGTCAGACGGGCTGGTTTGAGTATTTCTGGTATTTTCACACACAACAGTCTCTAGAATTTACTCCAAATGGGGCCAAAAACAAAAATCATCCAGTGAGCGGCAGTTCTGTTACCATTAACGCTCAATTATCATTAATATTCTGATTATTTGATTTGTGTTATATAAGAGTAATATATTTCTGAACTGCTTTTGAATTGCTTCAACTTCAACAAGGGCTTTTATTTTGACACTGAAAGTGCTGTCGTGTTTACTCCGTCTTCACCCGGGGCTTTTATTTTGACACTGAAAGTGCTGTCGTATTTACTTCATCTTCACCTGGGGCTTTTATTTTGACACTGAAAGTGCTGTCGTATTTACATCATCTTCACCTGGGGCTTTTATTTTGACACCGAAAGTGCTGTCGTATTTACATCATCTTCACCTGGGGCTTTTATTTTGACACTGAATGTGCTGTCGTATTTTCTTCATCTTCACCTGGGGCTTTTATTTTGACACTGAATGTGCTGTCGTATTCACTTCATCTACACCTGGGGCTTTTATTTTGACACTGAAAGTGCTGTCGTATTTACATCATCTTCACCTGGGGCTTTTATTTTGACACCGAAAGTGCTGTCGTATTTACATCATCTTCACCTGGGGCTTTTATTTTGACACTGAAAGTGCTGTCGTATTTACATCATCTTCACCTGGGGCTTTTATTTTGACACCGAAAGTGCTGTCGTATTTACATCATCTTCACCTGGGGCTTTTATTTTGACACTGAAAGTGCTGTCGTATTTACATCATCTTCACCTGGGGCTTTTATTTTGACACCGAAAGTGCTGTCGTTTTTACATCATCTTCATCTGGGGCTTTTATTTTGACACGAAAGTGCTGTCGTATTTACTCCATCTTCACCTGGGGCTTTTATTTTGACACGAAAGTGCTGTCGTATTTACTCCATCTTCACCTGGGGCTTTTATTTTGACACTGAAAGTGCTGTCGTATTTACATCATCTTCACCTGGGGCTTTTATTTTGACACTGAAAGTGCTGTCGTATTTACATCATCTTCCCCTGGGGCTTTTATTTTGACACTGAAAGTGCTGTCGTATTTACATCATCTTCCCCTGGGGCTTTTATTTTGACACTGAAAGTGCTGCCGTATTTACATCATCTTCACCTGGGGCTTTTATTTTGACACTGAATGTGCTGTCGTATTTTCTTCATCTTCACCTGGGGCTTTTATTTTGACACTGAATGTGCTGTCGTATTCACTTCATCTACACCTGGGGCTTTTATTTTGACACTGAAAGTGCTGTCGTATTTACATCATCTTCACCTGGGGCTTTTATTTTGACACTGAAAGTGCTGTCGTATTCACTTCATCTACACCTGGGGCTTTTATTTTGACACTGAAAGTGCTGTTGTATTTACATCATCTTCCCCTGGGGCTTTTATTTTGACACTGAAAAGGCTGTCGTATTTACATCATCTTCCCCTGGGGCTTTTATTTTGACACTGAAAGTGCTGTCGTATTTACATCATCTTCCCCTGGGGCTTTTATTTTGACACTGAAAAGGCGACATGTATTTGACAGTTTACAATGTTTCACATTTCCTGAAACGCTGTAATCTCCTCTTCTGTTATTCTGTGCCACTTTTGTATATTAACTTGCACGAACTGCACGAATGCTTGAACTTGCTTTACTTTGGCTGTGTCTCGTCTGGAAGGCTGCATCCTCTGGAGTTCGCAATTGTCAGCCACATACATCATCGAGGCTGTCTCGTTTAAGAAAAACGAGTAGGACAATTCGAATGCAGCCTTCAAATGCGACCTTCTTTCACGGGAATTCGGTGGATGTATGAGGTGTATCTTTCGTGGACACTCACAACCCACAATTCTTTGCTTCAACGGAAATGTGCGTGTGTGCGCTCAGTGACCTGGTTCTTTTCGTTCATTCATTCTTTACGCTGGTTGTTATGGTGGCTGCTCTTGGTTTACATTTCGGATGATCTCATCTTTATCTCCCTGTGTGTTTGTCGCAGTTTCTCATCATTCACGCTTCAAATGTCTAAAATAAAATTGCGCCAATTTGCCCGTAAATATGATGCTCAAAGTTCAAGTACCTCAGTAGATGGGTGCAGAGTATAGAAATATGTATAATTATATTAATATATTATTAAAATAAAGTATTAGACTAAATGTACACCTGTAAAATCTATTTTCTTTTCTCTTAACATCATTTTAACTCCTAAAATGTAACTTTTTCATTCCCTTCCAGAGGGACTTTGTTCCCTTCTCACTCAAAACGCTCGTGCTTGTTAAAGAGTGTGTGCTGTCATAGCAACCATGTTACATCCCGTTTGTCCTACGAAGGCCGTCTCATTTAAACGATACTTGTTTAAGGAGGACACTTGGTATACCGCAGCCTTCAAAGGATGCGTCATACCTAGCACACAGGCGTCCAAACGAGACACAGCCTATGATTTCACAATGACCGCAACCATGCACCTGCACACAGATCAGCACATCACCAGTTTGTTCTGAATCACACAGAACACGTTTAACTGTCTTAAATTGAATCCTCGACAGTCATCCAGTGTTTACATACAACAGCAGGAAATAGCTTTAAACGGCTTTAACCGAACAACTTCAGTTACAGCTCATCACAGCTGAGAGACACAACAGACTGATTAATTACACAAACTCGAGGCGTTTACCACATACTGGAGTTTCCACATTGGAGAGGACGTGCCGTTTAAAATGGAGGAGGACATTGAAGTTTCTATAGTTATCAACTCTTGCTCACCGGCTACTGCGAAATAGGGAGAAATATCCGCACTTGGACGGCCATTTTTCAACTGAGATTGTTGATCTTCAGAAAGCTGACAGCATCTCTGCTTGGGAGTGGCAACAGGTGATCGCACAAGCTCCATCTCTCTCGCGCTCTCTCTCTCTCTCTCTCTCTCTCTCTCCATCTCTCTCTCCATCTCTCTCTCTCTCCATCTCTGTCTGTCTGTCACACGCTCTCTCTCTCTTACACACACCCTTGTTTATCCACTAACTTGTTCGAAACAGCACAAGCCGTGATACTATTTCTGAAGTGACATGTTTGATTAGTAATGAACGCTTGCACGCATCATTTGGTTTGAACCAGCAAACGTCAGATTCTGATCGGTGGCGTAAGAAAGTAGTTGCATGCACAAATGCTCGTTTTTATGACCATATCTGGTTATATCTGTGCTATATGGCCCTAAATCAGCACAGACAAAAATGTTAATTGTCGAATAGTCGTTTGATCTCATTTAACGTAACATGAGATCAAATTAAACTAATGATGATGCATGAGAGCAGCACTGCAGTTCACACGGATAACAAATGCAGTCTAAACTTTCCAAACATCTTCAGCTTATGTAGATCGCAAAGTACAAGGGAATAATACAAAAATACCGAATAAGTAAATACAGAAGTACTCTCGTTGTGGAATAAGTGGAGCTGGAGCTCTTTAAAGGAAACACCACGACGTTACATCTTTAATGCCGTTTATATTTAATGTGTTATAGCTTTATTAAAGATCAAATAATACAGAAGCAGATCATGTAAATAACTACAAACTCCGGAACTGGCATTACACTGTGCGGTCAGCACCTCTTCTATGAGTTGAGCGAATGTCCCGATCTGAGGGGGAGAAATTGAAACTGCACCCGGCTGATGCACGCTTAATGCGTCCCTCGAGCGCACACGCTTAATGCGTCCCTCGAGCGCACACGCTTAATGCGTCCCTCGAGCGCACACGCTTAATGCGTCCCTCGAGCGCACACGCTTAATGCAGCTAGATTATACGCGATTGCTCATGACTTTTTGACTCATAATAAATGTCACTGTGCATTTCTTATCGTGAAGAACATTGGCATTGTCAATACGCAACTTTATTAATAAGAGAGTTTGTTTTTTAGTGAGTTAAAGATGGATTGAAGTGAACAGAAAGGTGAGAGAGGTGAAGTCTTCACCCCATTATACACGGCAACAAAATACGTTTAGGATTTGTTTTTGTTTTGGTTTATTTTCCAATAAAAATATCTAAAACTCATTTAAAACAATGTACATTTACTTTAGCAGCTATTCTGCAGAAGAAAACATTGTTTTCTGAGAATATTGAATATAATATTAAAAATACAAATATATTTAAAATAAGATGCATTGACCTGAGAAGCAGCATATAAGATATTCAGACTTGCTTTTAGAGAATAGACCTTAAATATAAGTATATTTGGTCTTATATTTACTGCAATTGCAGAAGTATAACCAAGTGAAAAATACACTTATATTTAAGATACATTCTCTTAAAGCAAGTCTCAATATGTTATATGTTGCTTCTCAAGTAAATGTATCTTGTTTTAAGGATTTTTAGACCATTTTAAAGGGAAAACAAGACAAATACTTTTTGTAGTGGATTTTTTTACTGAATTAAACGTAATAAAAAGTAGTTTTTTCCCTTTAATTCAGTTAATGTCATTTAGAGATTTTTTTTAAAGATGATTTTGTCCTCTTTATTGTTAGTAAGCACGTTTAATACAACCTTTTAATGATTAATAGCCAATGATTAATCTTTGCAATAATCGCACAATCATCCTAATAATCGTTAGATTAATCGATTATCAAAATAATCGTTAGTTGCAGCACTAATATATATATATATATATATATATATATATATATATATATATATATATATATACACACACACACACACACACACACACACTATATATATATATATATATAAATATCGAATACCGCCAGTTTATTGAGCGTCTCACCGAAGTGTTTTGATTGAGCACACATTAACGAGTGAAGTCGCATGGCATCTTTACCACACCCGTGCTACGTGTGATTACAATTAACTGTTCATATTTTTGTTGTTTTTGATAAACAACTGACTGTAGAGACAATAAAGGGTATTGAAAGAGGCATTTTCAATTACAATCAATACCTTAAAATACAGCGCACATTGGCGTGAATGTGTTTCCTCTTGAAACGTGCATTAAAGCATATTACACACAATGAAGAAGAAATAAATTAATTAATACATAGTGACGCTCCAGCTGTTTTCGGGTTTGTGTGCCTGTATGTATGTGTGTGTGTGTGTGTCTAGGTGCTGGTAAAAATATCAGATTCCCAGAGAATGACTTCACAGTGGCAAAGCTGAACCTCTCAGAGAGAAATCGAATCAAAGCAGCTTTAGAAGCAGACTGGCCCTCGACAGATTACACCAGATCCCCCGCTATCAGCAGACAGACATATACAATCTGCCGTTCCTATTGTTTACTTAAATAAAAGAGCCCTTTCATAATAATGCTTAACTCATTCAAACACACGGCTTTGGCGTTGCTAGTGCCATGGTTTACCAGTTGAGCTACAGGATATTTTCGAACCTAAATCCTTTTATTGATTTATTTATATCATATCATATTTCTTACAGTTCATTAATAAAGCAGCAATTCGCCTAACGGTGCGAGACAGATTAAAACAAACCCCGCAAATTCACTCGTGTGTTTACTGCAGTTTCCAATTAAATTAAATTGCAATAATGTAATGCACTGTGATATATTGAATCTATAGTCACAACTTCGAACTTTACATGTTTCATTTAACTGCAAAGGATAGTGATGACAATGCGAATGTGACCATTAATCAGTGAGGGAGATGATGGTCATGCAACTAACCATCTTAATATATTTAAAAGCAAAGAAACACACACAAACACACACACACACACACACACACGGTGGCATGACAATAAACATGGCAAGATAAAGATGAAAAATGCATGTGCTCAGATGCAGGTGCACTAAGCCGTCAAATGATACTCATCTAAACACAAACTGTGAAACGAGATACGTGCTAATGACAAAGCATATTGTATGTTTTTAAGTGCTGTGTATTTTGTGGGGGTGTTTAAAAATAAACTGTTATTATTATAGTAATAACTCATTACTCACTCAGTAATAAATACATACATAAATAAAACTACAGAGAAATTGTATTTTGCATAGAGAACATTTGAGTTCTTTGAAGAGTTCTTTGCTTTATTGTGACTTCTGTTATAATGACGGCAAATACTTTTATTCTCCAGTAAAACATACATATTTTATATATATATATATATATATATATATATATATATATATATATATATATATATATATTTATTTATTAGGGATGCACCGATACCACTTTTTCTCTTCCGATCTGATTCCAATATCGTAAATCTCAGTATCGGCCGATACCGATCCCAGTGTTGTTTTTATGCATAATCAGTTTATAATATCTTTACATTATTGTGTGGAAATAATTGTGAGACTCTTTAATATGTAAAGATACACAATCCTCCAACTACACATTATTTCAATATAAATGTATCGCTTATTAAGAAACACTTCACTATTAACTAGTATACTGGATAATGAAGCAGCAAAATTAATTCCATTAATTCTAGTATAAATTAGTTTTTGTTTTTTGCAAATGTTTTCATCTAGACTTTAAAGGATTAAAATCTCTGTTTAATTTAGTTGTAATACATCAGCTCACTTTTCATTCACACAGTTATTTTTTGGAACCCATTCAACATAAATATTATTATAATTTGTAAACAAATGATGATAATGATAATAATAATAATAATAATATATTATAATAGTAATATATAGCAATTAGGGCTGTCGATTTAACGCGTTAATAACTGCGATTAATTTTACAAAATATAACGTGTTAAAATTCGTGGTTAGTGATTAGTGGTTCGTGGAGAGTAGCATGAGCCATGTCATGCACAACGAGTCACATGATAAGATGTGTGGACTGACAGTGTCAGAAGTGGAGGCAACTGAGACTTGTCCTCCACCACCCGGATTGAGGCGAGTAAACATGCCACCATGAGGACCTACTTATTAGTGGGAATTGGGCAAATTGGGTAGAAAAGGGGATAATAAAATTATATATATATATATATATATAATCTATCAATATAATATGATAAAATATATCAATTTAAAAAGTGAAACAATCTGCCTGTAAACACTTATTGGAAAAATTACTCATGTCATGCACAAAGTAGATGTCCAAAACGACTTGCTAAATCTACAGTTTGCTAATATGAAATCTGTGGACTGGTTCTAGAAAATCACTTGCCATTATATCAAACACAGTTGAAAGCTATTTGGTTCATTAAATGAAGCTTAACATTGTGTTTGTTTTTGAGTTTCCACAGTATGCAATAGACTGGCATGTCTTAATTTCAATATGAGGTAAAAAAAAAAAGGGCACAAAAAAAAAAGAAAAGAAAGAAAACAGCTTTCACTAGAAACTCATCAGTCAATCATTGTTTTGAGGAATGAAGGCGATACAGTGCTTGAATTCATCCAAAGGTGTAACTACAGTCTTCAAAGACAAAGCACAACTGTCTCTAACAAGGACAGAAAGAGATGTGGAAGACCAGATGTGCAACTAAACAAGAGGATAAGTACATCAGAGTCTCTAGTTTGAGAAATAGACGCCTCACATGTCCTCCGCTGACAGCTTCATTGAATTCTACCCGCTCAACACCAGTTTCATGTACAACAGTAAAGAGAAGACTCAGGGGTGCATTATGGGAAGAATTGCAAAGAAAAAGCCACTTTTGAAACAGAAAAACATAAAGAAAAGGTTCGAGTGGGCAAAGAAACACAGACATTGGACAACAGATAATTGGAAAAGAGTGTTACGGATCTAAACCCCATTGAGCTTTTGTGGGATCAGTTAGACTGTAAGGTGCGTGAGAAGTGCCCGACAAGACAGACACATCTATGGCAAGTGCTACAGGAAGTGTGGAAATGTCTGCAAAGCTGTCATTGCTGCACGTGGAGAACACTGAAGTAGTTTTAAGAAGTTCTGAACATTTTTTTCAAATTGTAATAGTAATTTTTCATGTTATTAATGTCCTGACTATAGACTGTGATCAGCTGAATGCTACTTTAAAAGTATAAATGATTTGTTCCCATAAGAGCAAAATCTGTACATTATTAATACATACATACACACACACACACACACGTATTATTTTATTTATGGAATATTGATGGTTCATCTGACAGAAAAAAAAGAATCTCCCTTAAGCTATTTCAGAGAAAATACATAAATACGAAGATATTGAATATCGTCAGATAACTAACCAGCTCAGTCAAGCTGAACACCAGACTCCAGTGATTCCAGATGCACTGTCATCAGAGTGAGCTCTCTACTCTGAATCACCAGCAGTCAAAAAAAAACATGGCAAATAATTAAAAAATGCACAGCACGTCACTTCCTGGGACAGCAGCCATATCCACAGATTGATCCATTAAGCCTGAAACCCAGCCCGACCCAAGTCGAGAAAACACGACAGAACGGATTCCTACATCGGGTACAGCTGTACTTCAGGAGTGATGTGTAATCAGGGCTGTGTGCGTTACAGAATTGAATTGTGAATGCTGTTAACATTACATCTCTAGATAATCAATGCTTGATGTCAACTATAGAAATTCGTATTCAATTTGTATATATTTCCTGTAGCTCAACTGGCAGTGCATGGCATTAAACACTGAATGCATTAATGAATTTAAATATATTATATTACATTTAATAAAATACATCAAATTAATCTAAGTGTATGCAGTGGTTCTAAACCATTTGGAGTCCAAGTCTCCCAAATGTCCACAATTCAATATTTTATCATTTTGGAAGGCCTTATTAACTATGAAAATCTATGGTAATTTGATGCATGTTTTATCTGTTTTGGGAATTTAGTTAAGAGAAGAGAGCAGTTTTTTTATTTACAATTTTTTGTCAGCTAGACAAAGTTTTGCCTAATTAAATAAATAGTTTAATTGTTTGTTAATGGGTAACAAAAAAAATAAATTGTTAAATATATATATATATATATATATATATATATATATATATATATATATATACACATACACACACACATTTAAAAATAAAATAAATACATAAATTATTAAATAAATCAATTGTCCCTTGTATTAAATTTTATATATATATATATAAAAAACTTTTGCTTAAATGAAAAATGGCTGATTTTTTTTTTTAATTTAAACCCAAGTTTTGTCTTTTTTAATTTCTCAACCTGTGTTACCAAACATATGTCTAAA
Organism: Moxostoma hubbsi; assembly: GCA_032164185.1. NCBI lineage: Eukaryota > Metazoa > Chordata > Actinopteri > Cypriniformes > Catostomidae > Moxostoma > Moxostoma hubbsi. The sequence continues at coordinate 107,124 of JAVLUX010000206.1, forward strand.
ATGAAATAAAATTGACATTTATTGATTTATTTAAAAATTCAGTAAAAGGCTTATTTAATGATTGCCCGACATAATCTGATAAAAATTATGGATAAAAATCTTGTTAGAAGATTGTTTAAATTTCTTAAAAAACATGAACCCTCTGGAGTCGACCGAGGCGCTGGGACGATCCCTTTTTATTCCTTATAACAACAGCAACTACTTAAAAACAACTAATTATAATACAGATAAGAGGAAGTCATCATTCGCTACTGTAAAGGGTCTACTTTTATTTGTGTCCACTCACAATAAAAACAAAACATTGTGCTTTTGTAAAATACAGAAACAAACAGGAAGCACTTTCTGCTGCCTCTATATCTGTGAACTATTGTCCGGAGCACGCCACAAAAATGTATAGAAACTCAGCATTTAATTGTCGCAAAGGCATAAAAATATGTCCACATTTTCTTTCATGTCTGATGAATGACAAGAAAAAACATCTAATTATCTAAAAACAGAATCAGTAAAACAGTGTTACGGCTTAGCAAGAGAAAAGTTAAATAATAGTTCACCTAAAAATACAAATTCTGTCATCATTTCGTCGTCTTATCCTCAAGCCACTTCAAACCACTATGACAATTTTCATCCGTGCAGCACATGGACGAGAGGATCTTGATTTAAGTCTTCTATCTCACCTGTGTCCTATGTTTCAAATCTTCTAAAGCCATTCAATAGTGTTGTGAGGTGAACTGACCAAAATTTAAGTCTGAAAATCTTCCCATTGTCACTTTCGCCTCTTGCACACATACAACAATGTCCCACACGTTAAACACTAGGGGTTTAGAGAAATATGTTAATCTGTTGCTGGCGTGGTCAATTCAATTTCAAATCTTCCTCATGAATTGAAAAGGAGCCAATTGATCAATTCGGAATTTTGCCCGACCCTGAGTGGAGCGTGGCAGAACCATCTGGAGCGTTGGATTAGGGACGTTCTAACGTTTCTGGAATGCTGCCGCTGCACAGCAGATGAAATCTTAAGCATGCATCTCTGCAGAGTCTCGGAAGAGCACAGAGAAGAAGAACGGCTGAATTTCATCTCTCGATCAAACACCATCTGGCTCAATTGTGTGATCTTCTGAGAGACAGAGGACAGAGAAAGAGCACAAGTGAAATGAAAGGATGTGGGTATAGATACTGCACAGATGCTGTCCTGTATCGATAAAAGTCCTTTGAGGAGAGAGACGTTTGATATGGGAATATCCAAGGCAAACTCTGCATTGATGTTTTCGGTCAATACAAACCAAGCATGCCATTGTCAAACCGCCGTGATCCCTAAAGAGGAGATGACAGGCTGGAGACCTATTATGGTTCCGATTTAGGTTCTTATCAACTCGTTCTTGCAACAGAGTAATAGTTCAACCAAAAATTTTAATCACTACACACCTGAATGTACTTTTCCATACAACAACAGCTCACAGGGACCATGGATGTCGACCTCAGAATATTATAGCTTGCATAAAGCTTCTGAAGCTCTATGATCGCGTTGTACGAGGAACAGACAGAAATACAATTGACAATATTCAAGGCCAATCTTCTCTCAAATCTCATGTTGAGATACAGATTTGACATCAAGCATTTGACAGACGCTTTTATCCAAAGTGACTTACAGTGCACTTATTACAGGGACAATCCCCCCGGAGCAACCTGGAGTTAAGTGTCTTACTCAAGGACACAATGGTGGTGGCTGTGGGGATCGAACCAGCAACCTCCTGATTACCAGCTCAGTGCTTTAGCCCACTACGCCACCACCACTCTCTCTATTTTATACTATTTGGGCTACTACATGGGTTAATTTTATGTCACTTTAAGTGTGTAATTCTCAAAAACCGTTGTAAAGTCATTATATGGAGAAGAGCTACATAGATTTATTTATTTCTGAAAATACAAGGATAGACATGGAACTGCTCTTTTAAAAGAACTTAAGGGGGCTGCATACATTTTAACATTAGACATTAAATTGTGATTTTAAATTAATTTAATGCAATTACATCAGAAGTATCTAATTAAATTACTTAAATTAAGAGTAATCCCTTACTTTACTTTTTCTGAAAAAGTCAATTACAGTAATTAATAACTTAGTAATACATTAAACCCAACACTGATTACTACTACATTACTAAAGCTAGGAAAGAGCTTTAAACGGCTTTATATGAACAACTGCAGCATTACAGCTCATCACAGCTGAGACACAACAGACTGATTAATTACACAAACTCTTACTGAATTTTCCACACTGGAGAGGACAAAATGGCGGAGGACAGTGCGGTTTCTTGCGCACCAGCTAAGAAATATTAGGAAGGTGGTTTTAATGTTGTGGCTGATCGGTGTGTGTGTGTGTGTGTGTGTGTGTGTGTGTGTGTGTGTGTGTGTGTGTGTGTGTGTGTAAGCAATATCACATGAGCAAGAGTGCGATATGGCCCTACATCTGCACTTCTGTGATTCGGCCGCAGAGTACAGTCATAAAAACGCATTTGTGCATGCAACTACTTTCTTACGCAATGGATCAGATTCTGCTGTTGTTGGTTCAAAACAAATGATGCGTCCAAGCCTGCGTTAGTCACTTCAGAAATAGTATCACAGCTTGTGCCGTTTCTAACAAGTCACTGGATAAATAATGTGCGTGTGTGTGAGAGAGTAAGAGAATGTGACAGTGTGAGAGCGAGAGAGAGAGCGAGAGAGAGAGAGAGACAGAGAGAGACAGACAGACAGAGAGAGAGAGACAGACAGACAGAGAGAGAGAGATAGAGAGAGAGACAGACAGAGAGACAGAGAGAGAGAGACAGAGACAGACAGAGAGAGAGATAGAGAGAGAGAGAGAGACAGAGAGAGAGAGAGAGAGAGAGAGAGAGAGAGAGAGACAGACAGAGAGACAGAGAGAGAGACAGAGAGAGAGAGCGAGAGAGATGGAGCGTGTACGATCACCTGTTGCCACTCCCAAGCAGAGATGCTGTCAGCTTTCTGAAGATCAACAATCTCAGTTGAAAAACAGCCGTCCTAGCGGGGGTATTTCTCCCTTTTTCGCGGTTGCCAGAGCACAAAAGTATTTCACTATAGAAACCGCAATCTCCGCCACCATTTTAAACCGTGTGTACACTCCAATGTGAAAACTCCAGTAAGAGGTAAGCGCCTCCAGTTTGTGTAATTAATCAGTCTGTTGTGTCTCTCAGCTGTGATGAGCTGTAATGCTGAAGTTGTTAGTTTAAAGCCGTTTAAAGCTATTTCCTGGCTTTAGTAATGTAGTAGTAATACGAGCGATCACGTAGAGCTGTTGTATGTAAACACTGGATGACGCAAATTCACTTCAAGTCACCTAACTGGCTCATATTACACACAAAAATTATCTTTAGCCACCACCTGCTGGCTAACATATGTAATGTAAATAAACATTTAAAAAAAAAAAAAAAGACAAACAGTAGCTCTTAACAGATCTGCACTGCTCTTACACTTTAGTTTAGAACGGCATGAACACAATCATAGTTACACACACAGTGGAGTGCTGATGGTGTGAGACCATCAGTGCTCATGGAATGTCTCTCGTCCAATCAGATTCGAGGACCGGAACCAACTGTTGTATAAATATATAACCACTTCACAGATTTATATATTAGAAAACTATAGTTTTGTCAATTCATTTAGGACATCTATTTTGTTTACAGACGGACTGTTTCACTTTTAATTGACTATATCACAATTCCAGTGGGTCCGAATTTTACATGCACCAAGTTAACTGCGTGCGCCTTTAAGCAGCTTGGAAAATTAGAGAATATGATTTCAAGCCTTTAGGCAATTAGCTTCTGATATGAGGTGTACTGAATTGGAGGTGTACCTGTGGATGTATTTTAAGGCCTATCTTCAAACTCAGTGCCTCTTTGCTTGACATCATGGGAAAATAAAAGAAATCAGCCAAGACTATTTGAAAATATATTTGGACCACCACAAGTCTGGATCATCCTTGGGAGCAATTTCCAAATGCCTGAAGGTCCCACATTCATCTGTGCCAACAATAGTACGCAAGTATAAACACCATGTGACCACACAATCGTCATACCGCTCAGGAAGGAGATGCATTCTGTCTCCTAGAGATGAACGTAGTTTGGTGCGAAAAGTGCAAATCAATCCCAGAACAACAGCAAAGGACCTTGTGAAGATGCTGGAGGAAACAGGTAGACGAGTATCTAGATCCACAGCAAAACAAGTCCTATAGCGACATAACCTGAAAGGCTGCTCAGCAAGGAAGAAGCCGCTGCTTTTTGGAGAAATGTCCTCTGGTCTGATGAACTGTTTGGCTATAATGACCATCGTTATGTTTGAAGGAAAAAGGGTGAGGCTTGTAAGCTGAAGAACATCATCCCAACTGTGAAGCATGGGGGTGCAGCATCATGTTGTGGGGGTGCAGCATCATGTTGTGGGGGTGCAGCATCATGTTGTGGGGGTGCTTTGCTGCAGGAGGAACTGGTGCACTTCACAAAATAGATCATCATGAGGAAGGAAAGTTATGTGGATATATTGACGCAACATCTCAAGACATCAACCAGGAAGTTAAAGCTCGGTCACAATTGGGTCTTCCAAATGGACAATGACCCCAACATTACCTCCAAAGCTGTGGCAATATGGCTTAAGGACAACAAAGTCAAGCCCTGACCTCAATCCGACTGAAAAGGCATGTGCGAGCAAGGAGGCCTACAACCCTTATATATATATTTATTTTTTTACAAATGTGTTGTTGCTGATTATTTCAGGTCATAAAAACAATTGGCCTCCAGTATGGGTGGAATGAGATGCTCTGCAGATGTGCCCCGCAGTCAGAAAATACAATTATATATTTATGTCTGTAATTTTTGGAAGCTTACGGCCATTAAGAGGGCAATCGAACAAAATAAAATGAATTAAGCGGCTCGAGAGAAAGTCCCTCCCAGCATAAGTCAGAACACAGGATAAAGAGCGTGTGTGTGTCTCGCTGAGCTTCAGCTGACTGATTGTGTTTGTGTCTACATTTGTTTATAAGGAGGCCACATGTCCAGCTGCTGTGTATTTATACTAAAATACTTTGTTGTTCTTTATCCAGATATCATTCATACAAATAAGCTTAATTACACCTTTATTCCCTCAATTTCTCTGATGAGTCTAATTAAAGCCACATTTTCTTGCCAGATGTGTGTTTGTGTATGGATTTTTAAGCTTAATAGTGGTGTTTTCAATGGCGAGCATCACTATTACTACTGTTAATAGCTGGGGTTAGTGATTTGAAGAAACCCCTTTCCCCAAGGATTACAAATAGGCATCCCTTCATTCACACATCATTTGTAGTGCTGGGCAAAAATATAGATTTTTTTCCAATGAATCACGATCTTCATTTGAGCAATCCAGATTTTGATTCTTAAAATCCCAAGAACGATCTTTTACTCTATGTGCAACCTTGTTTAATGCAAGTCAATTTCACGCTATGCAACTAAAATGTCTGTGATAAACCACTGGTAAATGTTCAGATTTCACTCACCAGTGATTGAGTAGTATAGTGGTGAAGTAGTTCAGCAGAGAGATCCTTCCACTCCATGTTGAGAGTAAAAATTAAAAAAAATATCTGTGTAATGCTTGTCCAAAGACCGGATCCCCGCGATCCATTTGTCATTGACTAATTTCTCTTTTAATACCCTTTCTGTTCTTTACACTCGGTTGTTGACCAAAAACAACATTATGCTATTCTTAAAGAGACAGTACCGTTTTAGCACTCATTCTACATATAAATGCTTTTACATAGCACAAATTATGAATGTGAACAATAACAATATATTAGAGGTCGACCGGTAGTGGATTTTGTCGATACTGTTAACCATGGTGGTGGAAAAGGCAGATAACACCGATTAATTAGCTGATAGTTTCGAAAATTGATTTGTAGAATGTAAAAAAAATATTCCTGGTCTTTCCTTACACTGATGGGCACAGACACAGAGACTACAAGTGTCCAAAATGAATAAAACCCCAGGTGCAGTTTATTGTTATTGCTAAATTCCAATAATGACCATAAATATTAAGATTTGGTGCATTGTGCGGTACTTTAAACTATAAACAAGCCCAAAACACACCAGGGACTCTTATTTTGAAATGATGGGGACTTGACTCCATTACAATACTCTATATGCATTTACCAAATTAAGCTTTTTATAGCATATATATATATATATATATATATATATATATATATATATATATATATATATATATATATATATATATATATAGACCAGATAAAGAGTTTTGTATATATAAATATTTCACCAGACTAGGTTTAATAAGGAATAAGGTTTATTATTATTTACAAGTTCTGAAGTCGAAGACACAACGTATGTGCTAAGGGGGGACGTCTTCATGTAGTCTCATGTGTCTTCGCATGCCCTCGCTTCAACTTAGGACACTTGATTATCTAATCGATATAAAAAATATGCAAGTGAGGATAAAAAAGTTGATGTATTTTGTCAATGATGAAAGATTTAGATGCAGCAAATTCCCACGTGATCGTTAATCACGAATACTCCGGGTAGGGAAGGCGGTATTGCCCCAAGTGAAGGAGTTCAAGTACCTCGGGGACAATGGAGCGAGAGGTTGGCCAGAGAATTGGGGCAGCGGGGGCGGTATTGCATTCGCTCTACCGCACCGTTGTCACGAAAAGAGAGCTGAGCCGGAAGGCAAAGCTCTCGATCTACCGCTCAATTTTTGTTCCTACCCTCACCTATGGTCATGAAGGCTGGGTCATGACCGAAAGAACTAGGTCACGAGTACAAGCGGCCGAAATGGGCTTCCTCAGAAGGGTGGCGGGCTTCTCCCTTAGAGATAGGGTGAGGAGCTCAGTCATCCGCGAGGAGCTCGGAGTAGAGCCGCTGCTCCTTTGTGTGGAAAGGAGTCAGTTGAGGTGGTTTGGGCATCTGGTAAGGATGCCCCCTGGGCGCCTCCCTAGGGAGGTGTTTCAGGCATGTCCAGCTGGGAGGAGGCCTCGGGGAAGACCCATGACTAGGTGTGGAGAGATTACATCTCCACACTGGCCTGGGAACGCCTCGGGGTCCCCCAGTCAGAGCTGGTTAATGTGGCTCGGGACAGGGAAGTTTGGGGCCCCCTACTAGAGCTGCTGCCCCCGCGACCCGACTTCGGATAAGCGGTTGAAGATGGATGGATGGATGTTAATCATGAATAATTAAAAAAAAGAAACTATCGGCATAGATTTTTGCAGATAAGGGATAGCTCCAAAAAGCAACAATCAGCACCAATTATTCGGGAAAACCGATGTTTCGTTCTACCTCTACAATGTATTTAAGCAATTTCAAGACATCATAATTATTTAAGAATGCATAGAATTTGAACATTTTTAAAAAAGCTAAAAAGGGACCAAAATGATGAAAAACTGTTCATATTTTGTATTATACACCCTAGCCTTTACATTGAAGGAGGGTTTTGTACCAAATATGATTAATAAAAGAAAACTGTAAAGTGGAAACGTCTGTAAACATTTTTGTTGATGACGGAAACAAATCGCTTTGAAGAGTTTCACATTAATCAATCAACATTACAGTTTTTGCAACTGCAATTAAATAAATATCTCTAGACGCCAATAAAACATCTCTATCTTAGGACAGAGGTATACAACAAACAAACCCAAATGCACGTTCTCTCAACATTTCAGATTTCTGAGGCACCGCAGCAGCAAACCAGACATGGAACGACGTGATGGAGATATGGGACTCATTGTCATATCCGAGTGGCTAAATGGGGTCTTTGTTTTTTTATGGGAGAGAGACAGAGAGAGAGTTCAGTGTGGTCTTAATGAGCGATCCAGTAAATGGATTGGTTGCCTGGACACAAATTAAGTTCAGTCTCAGAAATTAAACTGAATAGTGAGTATTCATTGAGGCCCAGTGACCCAGATATAGACTAAAAGATCATCCCCACTCACAGTCCAGTTTAGTTCAGCACTCTTAAAGGAACGGTGCACCCAAAAATAAATATTCTGTCATTGTTTACTCACCCTCATGTCGATCCAAACCTGTATGCTGCTATTCTTTCAATGGAACACAAACGGAGAATCTTCACACAGCTCTTTTCAATACATCCACAGTTCATAGTGACCAAAAGTATGGACTTCCACGACCATGTGAACCAAGCCATGAGCGGCACATTTTCCAGACACAGTGTCAACAATTCTTCTTTAAATTTTCAGAACAGGCTTTCTGTTCCGTTCCCTTGCAATCAAGCGTCCTGCGTGAATGACACTTCAGAGTGTGTACTGAAGAAAGAATTCGGCACAAGTCCAAAGCGTCCAAAGTTAACTGAGGCCGTGGACACGGTGTCCTCACACTGTGCTTCACTCACATCACCTAATCAAGCTGTCTTTGCCCGTCCTTCCCATCTCCTGCTCTGGGGCCACACAACCATAAAATCAGAGTTGTGAATCCACTCAACCCGGACAGAAATGCGGCATATCTATGACATCATCATGACAGGGGACGAACAAGCTTAATGACTGGACAAGTGACGTTTGTGCCCTAAATCAGCTAAAGGGAGAGTTGGAAGAAACAGTTTTCAGTAGGGTTGGATTTTTCTAAAGACACCGGGACTCAATGATTTTTCATGAACACGAATTTTGAAAGTTTGCATTTTTCTTCATATGTGGACAGACGCTGTGACAAAATACATACTAAAAATGTCATGCGCTGTGGCGGGTCATTTTGCTCATCTACCTGCCAATGTGGTGGGCAACCTGTAGATGCCTCGAAGTGACATATGACAAGAAATGCCTTCAGACAAGGGCTGGCCGATTTGACAATGTAATCGGACATCGATGATGTCTTAAAAAGATCCTGATGTTGACTGCGAACAGAGGGTGGCTGTGGATCAGGTGGTAGAGCGGGTCGGCCGCTAATCGCAGGGTTGGCGGTTCGATTCCCGGCCCACATGACTCCACATGCCGAAGTGTCCTTGGGCAAGACACTGAACCCCAAGTTGCTCCCAATGGCAGACTAGTGCCTTGCATGGCAGCTCTGCCATCATTGGGGTTAAAGCACATAACTGGTAATCAGAAGGTTGCTGGTTCGATCCCCACAGCCACCACCATCATGTCCTTGAGTAAGACACTTAACTCCAGGTTGCTCTGGGGGGATTGTCCCTGTAATAAGTGCACTGTACGTCACTTTTCGCTTTAAAAGCATGTAAAGAGTTTTCTCGTCTGAAAACTGTTTGCAAGAATGATGTCGTCTATGAGAATGCAAAATATCTCCGAACATCTCAGGAGGTGCTGTGAGTTTAGTTCGCTTTATTTCCACTCGTTTAGCATGCATTGTGAACGCATCTCCGCAGGTTCAGTAATATATATCTTTGTATTAAAGAAAAAAGGACGAAAGTTATTAAATTGTTAAACAAACACCTTAAACCTAAAATTTAGTTTTATTTTATTTATCGGATATCGCGATATTTTTAAGGCAATTATCTAAAAAATAATTATTTTTTTTGAAGCAGCACACTTGATTATATTTTGAAGAACATACGAAATAAAAGCCGTTGATGCACGTGTCTGATCCGCTTTGTTCAGAGGTTTTTTAGTCACTTTGGCGCTCACGCGCACAATCTGGAACTCGTCGTATGCGCATGTTCCGCGAGACATGCTCGCGCAGTGAGTGTGAGCGCCAAAAAAACCTCTGAACAACAAAATATTAGATTTTACATTTTGATTATTGAGGAATAATCATAATATAATCAACATTCGCACCTTTGTGTCTAACGGAATAGTGTTGTCTTTGAGAACAGTGCGTTTGATCTCAAACCATCACAGGATGCAAAACACTGGGACAGCAGGTGAATTGCCGTGTGTGTCATCATTCAGTACAACCTCAGAAATGGTTCTTGAATAAGACGTTTATCTTCCGTCTACTTTTTAGCCTCCATTTGAAAGTTGCAAATGCATCATTATGATAATAATAACAGTTTAAATAGGTTATTTAAACTGTAGGTTAAATTTTATATCCTAAAACAGTTAAATTTGTATTTATATATATATATTTTAAATAAATTACATAATTTATAATACCATAATGATATAGTGATATACAATGATTATATAATTATTATTATATGGCTGTGGCTTGTTGGTAAAAAAAAGTTAATTTCATACCCTGAATAGGGGGCATGAAATAATACAAAGACTGTCACTTTAAAATGTACATTTGGAAATTTTATGAATTTAAGATGGATGTAAAAACTGCCTTCAATTTGCAACAATTTTATTCTATGGTAATAATTTATTTATTTATTTTTTGCTCATTTCACAAAATAATTGTTTAAGGAATCGGAACCAGAATGGTTAAATTCCTCACAATTCCCATTCCTAGCTGTAAGGCGCTGTGTGTGTGTGTGTGTGTGTGTGTGTGTGTGTGTGTGTGTGTGTGTGTGTGAGTGAGAGAGAGAGAGCGTGTGTGTGTGTGTGTGTGTGAGAGAGCATGTGTGTGAGTAAGAGAGAGAGAGAGTGTGTGTGTGTGTGTGTTCTGTGTGTGTGTGTGTGTGTACAGATTTGGCAGTAGGGAAAGCAGTGATGTTATGGATCTATCAAATGCTCAGTAAAGACTAATGCTTTATTTTCCGAGGCCAAACAGTGTGTGAAATGACTAAGAGCAAGCAGGTGTACAAAATAAAAATGTACGTACACACACACACACACACACACACACACACACACACTAACCATGACAAGTGAAAGTGTTTTATGGTGCAGACCAGTTATTATAGTTTAAAAACTGAAGTCTTTTTTATAACTCACCTTGCACACTGAACACGCACAACAAATGCACAATAAACACCACAACAGCCAACTAAAGCCTGAAGGAACTAAAGGAAATGTCAGTAATAAATTCAAGGAAACACACCATGTCATCGCATCATTCTCCAAATATAAACGCACAGGGAGCACAAGAACAGTCATACAGTAGTAACATTTCAAAGTATAACAGACCATTACTTTTTAAATAATTGTATAAAAAGTAACACGACATGGATTGAATACATCTGCCCCTATAAACACAGGAATGTGGAAATAACTTTTACCTTCTGATCAGACACATTGTATCCGCTATAGTCATCTGCAACACTGCAGTTTTAAACAACACCCAAAAATATAGCTCAAAGCTCTCAAACCACCAAACATGTAAAAACAAGATTGTATTCAAATGCATTTTGGTCTTTAAATCTAGAAGCTCAACGAAAAGGAGCTGTTGACCTGTTTCAGTGAAGTCAATTTTTCCCCTCGCAGCCGCCATATTTGTATCAGCAGAGGAAACAATGGCGATGAATGGAAAAACACCTGAGAAACTATATCAAGAAATTGCTGTTGGTCCATGCCCAGTCCCAGGAAAAGTTCATACAGGTCTGAGGTCAACACAAATATTGCCAAATTGCATCACCGTAAACATTCAGAAGTTACAAATGCTTTTGTGTTTTTTTTCTGGTCTGATTTAGTCGCAGTATTAAAAACATCTGTGATGATCCGTCTGTATGAAGGTAACAGCTGCTTTTAACTCCTGAAGAAGGCTATTATCACATCCCACTAGGCCTTCCTATGGGAAGGTTCTTATAAATGCAATTCCCTATGAGGGATTGATAAATCCCTTGTCCTAGATTAGCCAATAATCTATACATTTACAGAAATTGACACTCTTTGTCACTCAGTTGACATGATTCACAAACGAAAGGAGTGGTGGTGGCGTAGTGGGCTAAAGCACTGAGCATGTAATCAGAAGGTTGCTGGTTCAATCCCCACAGTCACCACCATTGTGTCCTTGAGTAAGGCACTTAACTCCAGGTTGCTCCGGGGGGATTGTCCCTGTAATAAGTGCTCTGTAAGTCACTTTGGATAAAAGCGTCTCCCAAATGCATAAATGTATAATGTATAATGTACAAATGGCGAAACGGAGACATGCCAAGGTTGGAGTCAGCACATAAGTGTGGATTATTTTGTTAACTATAGGTGGCGCTGTCTCCAAACTGCTCAGCTACGTTCAGGACATGATGTCAATGATGCATACCAAATTTATTTTAAATCTGACAATGCATTCGAAAGCTATTGAACTTTTTTGGTAATAACCACAATGCTGGAGAGGCAGTTTGGCTGATATGGGTATCCTTGAAATCCTCATGACTCAAGGAATCCATAGACACCAACCTCATGATTTTAGTCCAAGTAATGTTTCACCCTTACAAAACAAAAAGAGACAAACTGAGGCCTATTTTAGGAGCATTTAATGTTTCTGCATTGTGCCATTATTTTCATGAAAATTAAGCTCATTTTTAACCCAAATTCACATTAACGCAATGCAAAAAAACGATTTTTCTGGTTACTGCTAGTAAAACAAGCCCGTGGAATCTGGAACTGATCCTAAAGACAGTATCCTGACCAACAACTCGTATGTGTGCACGCACGCACGCACGCACACACGCACACACACACGCAACAGGCCTCCTTCCTCAAGGAGCAAAGGAGTAAGAATGTGCTTCCTTTTAATGAGCATGCTCACAATCTACATCAAAGGTGCATACAGACACTCTTAAAAGAATAAATTCACCCCACAATGACATTCTTGTCATCATTTACTCATCATCATCATCATCGTGTCATTCCAAACCCATATGATTGTCGGTCTACTATGAAACAAAAAACACAACCTTAGTTAGATCCCTGAGCGGCTCTTTCCTACATAAAGCAAGTGAATGGTGATTTCTACTGTCAAGCTCAAAAAGCAAAAATGCACCATGCATGTAACATAAAAATAGTCTGCATGACTAAAAGATGACTTCAGAAGACATGGAATATGATGCATGAGTCATGTGGATGACTTATATTGTATTTACACATTGTGCATTTTGGAGCTTGACCGTATAAATCACCATCAAATTTTACTGTATGAAAAACAGAAGCTTGATCATTCAGTCCGTAAGAAAACAATACGGGGTTTGCATAGACATAAGGGTGACTAAACGATGACATTTTTTGGTGAACTGTTGCTTTAAAGTGGTGGTAAGGTCTTCCCTAGAGTCTGTTTCTCTTCATTCCAGCAGTCATGCATCAGTTATCACAAGAGTCACAGAATGGCCTAAGCAGACCCTGAATGCTGTTTTCTGCTCCGCACATACCATCAGCTGGACCTCGGATTGGTTTAACACTCGCCACAGACAACATTCCACACTTGGTCGGCAGCTCGGTCATCCAGACAGCGTCAAAACACACAGTCTGGTCACCACCGTCTCAGCCCAGAACATTCTGTGCTGTTTTAGAAGTCTATAAAAGCCCAGTTTAGAGGTGAAGTGTGTGATATCTGCACCTCAGAGTCACCAAACCCAAATCCTGAAGCTCTTTCTGAAGGCTTTCAGTTTTTCTGCACCACAATATGTGGAACTTCATATCATTGCATTACAACGCCGATGCCATTTGACATCACAAGGCGTGGTAATCCTGATCAAACACTGGTGATAGCTTCTTAAAGGTGCAGTTAACCTTTAAAAATTAAAATTCTGTCATCATTTACTCACCCTTATGATATCCCAGATTAACGACTTACTTTCTTCAGCAGAACACAAATGAAGATTTTAAGAAGAATATTTCAGCTCTGCAAGTCCACACAATGCAAGTGAATGGTGACCAGAACTGTAAAGCTCCAAAAAGCACATAAAGGTAACATACAAGCCTTAATCGATGTCTTCGGATCCAATTAGTTTTGGGTAAAAACAGCCGAAAATGTAACTCCTTTTTCATTATAAATCTGGACATCAGGAGTTTCCATGTTGATCATGATTTCAAGCTCGATTACACTATCTAGTGCTGTAATCAAGCTAGGAATCATGATAATTTTCTAGAGATTGCAAAGGCAAGATTTATAGTGAAAAAGGAGTAACATTTCTGTCTGTTCTCACCCAAAATCGTTTGGATTTCTTCAGAAGACATGGATTAAACCACCAGTTTTACAGATTACTTTTATGCTGCATTTGTGTGCTTTTTGGAGCTTCAAAGTTTTGGTCACCATTCACTTGCATGGTTTGGACCTAGAGAGCTGAAATATTCTGCTGAAAACATTTGTGTTCTGTAGATGAGAGTCAAACACATCTGGCATGGCACGAGAGCGAGAATTTTAATTTTTGATTTTAAATTATTCCAGAATAATTCGATGCAGACTCCCCCCCCCTTTACTCTCATGACGTCACATCCTGTGTTGTTAGTTCTTACCTGCAACTGAGTTCGGTCGAGGCATCATAAGACTGGACGAGTTATGTGTGGGATAGTGCACGGGTCCCTCAGTAATTGGCCCTGCTGCTCCTGAAGTCGTCTTGGTCCTGCCCCTGCCCTCTGCCCCGGACTTTGACGCTTCCTCCTCGGCCACCGGAGAGCACGTGTCTGCCCGTGCAGATGTCTGTGCCAGCGCATACTGACCGCAGCTCCTTATACTGCCCTCTTTACTCCACTCCAGACTGGAACCACTGCGGTCGTCATTCTCTGATGAACTGGTGATAGTGGCTGGATGAGGGATGAGCCAAAATTAATACTGTTTAACAATTAAAAATATTATCAGCACAGATTTCAAATTCAATCATGATGCCTCAATTTCATTCCAATCTCCTTACAATTTTATTTGATTCTGATTTTGATTGCTTTGAATGCACAAAACATATCATTACATTGCATTTCAGGTGTAATTATTGTTGCACTGCATAACAAATAACAGTCCAATTCCCAAAAGAAAGATTCTTTTGAAAATACAGTACGAAACACAGCGCAACAAGTGTGATCTGATTCCAGAACAAATGACTCTAATGAGCCAATTCTATTGAATCTGCACCTCATAACAAATAGCACTACAAGTGTAGTCCAATTTCCGAAAGAATGACTCTTATGAGCTGGTTCTTTAAAATCGACTGCGTGAAATATACAGGATCAACCCGTTAAGTCTGAATCTCGAACAAATGACTCTAATGAGCCCGTTCTTCTGATTCTAATGTCTGAAACAAACAGTGCGACTAGTTTAGTCTGAATCACTAAATGACTCTAATGAGCCGATTTATTTTCATTTACACTGTGTAACAAATAGCACTACAAGTACAATCTGATTCCTTAACAAATGACTCTTCTGAGCCAGTTCATCTGAATCTAACGTGCGAAACAAACAGTGCGACTAGTTTAGTCTGATTCCTGAACAAATGACTCTTCTGAGCCCGTTCATCTGAATCTAACGTGCGAAACCTCGTGACTAGTTTAGTCTGAATCTCGAACAAATGACTCTAATGAGCCCGTTCTTCTGATTCTAATGTCCGAAACAAACAGTGCGACTAGTTTAGTCTGAATCACTAAATGACTCTAATGAGCCGATTTATTTTCATTTACACTGTGTAACAAATAGCACTACAAGTACAATCTGATTCCTTAACAAATGACTCTTCTGAGCCAGTTCATCTGAATCTAACGTGCGAAACAAACAGTGCGACTAGTTTAGTCTGATTCCTGAACAAATGACTCTTCTGAGCCAGTTCATCTGAATCTAACGTGCGAAACAGCGTGACTAGTTTAGTCTGAATCTCGAACAAATGACTCTAATGAGCCCGTTCTTCTGATTCTAATGTCCGAAACAAACAGTGCGACTAGTTTAGTCTGAATCACTAAATGACTCTAATGAGCCGATTTATTTTCATTTACACTGTGTAACAAATAGCACTACAAGTACAATCTGATTCCTTAACAAATGACTCTTCTGAGCCAGTTCATCTGAATCTAACGTGCGAAACAAACAGTGCGACTAGTTTAGTCTGATTCCTGAACAAATGACTCTTCTGAGCCAGTTCATCTGAATCTAACGTGCGAAACCTCGTGACTAGTTTAGTCTGAATCTCGAACAAATGACTCTAATGAGCCCGTTCTTCTGATTCTAATGTCCGAAACAAACAGTGCGACTAGTTTAGTCTGAATCACTAAATGACTCTAATGAGCCGATTTATTTTCATTTACACTGTGTAACAAATAGCACTACAAGTACAATCTGATTCCTTAACAAATGACTCTTCTGAGCCAGTTCATCTGAATCTAACGTGCGAAACAAACAGTGCGACTAGTTTAGTCTGATTCCTGAACAAATGACTCTTCTGAGCCAGTTCATCTGAATCTAACGTGCGAAACAGCGTGACTAGTTTAGTCTGAATCTCGAACAAATGACTCTAATGAGCCCGTTCTTCTGATTCTAATGTCCGAAACAAACAGTGCGACTAGTTTAGTCTGAATCACTAAATGACTCTAATGAGCCGATTTATTTTCATTTACACTGTGTAACAAATAGCACTACAAGTACAATCTGATTCCTTAACAAATGACTCTTCTGAGCCAGTTCATCTGAATCTAACGTGCGAAACAAACAGTGCGACTAGTTTAGTCTGATTCCTGAACAAATGACTCTTCTGAGCCAGTTCATCTGAATCTAACGTGCGAAACAGCGTGACTAGTTTAGTCTGAATCTCGAACAAATGACTCTAATGAGCCCGTTCTTCTGATTCTAATGTCCGAAACAAACAGTGCGACTAGTTTAGTCTGAATCACTAAATGACTCTAATGAGCCGATTTATTTTCATTTACACTGTGTAACAAATAGCACTACAAGTACAATCTGATTCCTTAACAAATGACTCTTCTGAGCCAGTTCATCTGAATCTAACGTGCGAAACAAAGTGCGACTAGTTTAGTCTGATTCCTGAACAAATGACTCTTCTGAGCCAGTTCATCTGAATCTAACGTGCGAAACAGCGCGACTAGTTTAGTCTGAATCTCGAACAAATGACTCTGAGCCGATTTCTTTTCATTTACACTGTGTAACAAATAGCACTACAAGTTTAGTCTGTTTCCCAAATGAATAACTCTTATAAGACGATTCTTTTGAATCTATAACACAACCAGTGCAAAGCGGTTCCTGAACGGATGACTCTTACAAGAAATGACTCAGTTTTCAGTCACTTTGAAGAGAGGTTACTGAATTAATCTGTTTGTATAAAATTGTATGTAAGATTTAATTATTTTCCACAACTTTCTGTATCGTTGTACCTCTTTTACCTATACTTTTTTTTTGTCTTTTTTTTTTTTTTTTCAGAATCCTAAAAGTTCACATGAAAAAAAGACCCAGATGTTGAATATAGCTTTAGGCTTTTGGACATCACTGTATATTTCTACTAATACATGTCATATCATACAACCTAAACAGCTGTTCAAAGTAAGATTTGCGCGTGTTCCTGAAGTGAATGTAATCTGCCGTTCTCTCTTTCTGCCACCTTCTTTTTCCCTCTCCTTCTCTTGCTGTCTCTCCCCCACAAACTTCAAAGTCATAAGAGCATTAATCACATCATGAGTGGGTCACAGAGCCCAAACACGCTCCTCTATATCAACAAACCAGCATCACCCGCTGGCAACATGTTCCAGACTGCTTCACAGCACCTCTGTTGCACACTAGCATCTTTCTTCATGAAGCTCTGTTTAAAGGACAAATGACATCAGGCCATGAGAGCTGAGGAGCCGTCAGATTCAAAGAGTCGAATTAAAGAAAACAGTGGAGAACTACGAGTCGAGCAGTACAACTTTTGAGGTATTAACACATCTTCTCATCTATTTTCTCAGACACTAGGAGGATATAATGTTGCATAATTCATTAAGCAGCATTTCATCTTTCTATCAGCAACTGTAAAAATGTACAGCAGCTCATAACAAGCTCGACTTTCAAGTCAACAGCTCATCCTGCTCACACAACACGTTTAGATATGAAGCGGTCCACATGGGCTGTGATATCAGCTACCTCTTAATGTCCACAGAATGAAGGAGGAACACAGAGAGATGACACAGCAGAGGATGATGGGACAGTGATGGGCTTAATTGCATTTCACCCCCCAAACTATTTCAGAAATTTTAGCCTTATATAGGACGTAAGTTATTATCCGTTTCTCACCCACAGCTATCATATTGCTTCAGAAGACATGGATTAAACCACTCATGTTGTATGGATCACTTTTATGCTACATTTATGTGCTTTTCTGTGTTTAAAATGTGTGGACCCCATTGACTTGTATGGACAAAAACACCTCAAACATCCTTAAAATCTTCATTTGTGTTCTGTAGAAGAAAATCATACGAGTTTGGGACAGCATGAGTGTGAGTAAATGATGGGAGAATTTTCATTTTGGGGCGAACTATTCCTTGAAAGACGAAGCCAGTTTTTAGGACCATTAATATTCGTTTTTCAAGACACTTGAGCACATTTCCCCAACAAATTCCCATAAAAAACTCCTTATTACTATAACATAAAAAACAATAGGTTAAAATTGTATCCCTGTTGCTATTATAATTTGGCTGTAAATCAATTATATTTTTTTAATCAAATTAACTACATGACAAGCCGATTAATCAAATTATTCGCAATTAATTGCATACATCATTATTTGCTTAGAAAGGCCCCCAAATTCAGATAATTCCTATAAATAATGATTCATAATTCAAATATTTATAAATATAATAAGTAAGGGCTATTATAAATATATGGCATTGAACTTGTCCAAATATTAAATAAATAAAAAAAATATATATATATATATATATATATATATATATATATATATATATATATATATATATATATATATATATATATATATATATATATATATATATATATATATATATATATATATATATATATATATGAGATTTCAAGGGGCCTGGGTAGCTCAGTGAGTACTGACACCGACTACCCCACCTGGAGTCACGAGTTCGAATCCAGGGCGTGCTGAGTGACTCCAGCCAGGTCTGGTCAGTTCAGGTTTCATATTAGCAAACTATAGTTTTGTCAAGTCGTTTAGGACATCTACTTTGTGCACGACATGAGCAATTTTTCCAACAATTGTTTACAGACCGATTGTTTCACTTTTAATTGACTATAATCACAATTCCAGCGGGTCAGAGGTTCACATACACCAAGTTAACTGTGCCTTTAAGCAGCTTGGAAAATTCCAGAAAATTATGTCAAGCCTTTAGACAATTAGCTTCTGATAAGAGGTGTACTGAATTAGAGGTGTACCTGTGGATGTATTTTAAGGCCAAACTTCAAACTCAGTGGCTCTTTGCTTGACATCATGGAGAATCAAAGAAATCAGCCAAGACCTCAGAAAAACAATTGTGATGCATTCTGTCTCTTAAAGATGAACGTAGTTTGGTGTGAAAAGTGCAAATCAATCCCAGAACAACAGCAAAGGACCTTGTGAAGATGCTGGAGGAAACAGGTGGACGAGTATCTAGATCCACAGCAAAACGAGTCCTATATGGACATCACCTGAAAGGCTGCTCAGCAAGGAAGAAGCCACTGATCCAAAACCACCATAAACAAGCCAGAATACAGTTTGCAAGTGCACATGGGGACAAAGATCTTACTTTTGTAGAAATGTCCTCTGCTCCAATTAAACAAAATTGAATGGTTTGGCCATAATGTCAAAGGGTGAGGCTTGCAAGCCGAAGAACACCATCCCAACCGTGAAGCATGGGGGTTGCAGCATCATGTTGTGGGGGTGCTTTGCTGCAGGAGGAACTGGTGCACTTCACAAAATAGATGCATCATGAGGAAGGGAAATTATGTGGATATATTGATGCAACATCTCAAGACATCAACCAGGACGTTAAAGCTCGGTCGCAAATGGGTCTTCAAAATGGACAATGACCCCAACATTACCTCCAAAGCTGTGGAAAATAGCTCAAGGAGAACAAAGTCAAGTTATTAGAGTGGCATCACAAAGCCCTGACCTCAATCTGAAAAAGCGTGTGTGAGCAAGGCGGCCGACAAACCTGACTCGGTTACACCAGTTCTGTCTGGAGGAATGGGACAAAATTCCAGCAACTTATTGTGAGAAGCTTGTGGAAGGCGACCCAAAATATTTGACCCAAGTTAAACAATTTAAAGGCAATGCCACCAAATACTAACACAGTGTATTTAGACTTCAGACCCGCTGGGAATGTGATGAAAGAAATAAAAGCTGAAATAAATAAATTCTCTACTATTATTCTGACATTTCACATTCTTAAAATAAAGTAGTGATCCTAACTGACCCAAGACAGGGAATGTTTCCTACGATTAAATGTCAGGAATTGTGAAAAACTGAGTTTAAATGTATTCGGCTAATGTGTATGTAAACTTCTGAACCAACTGTATTGGAATAAAGTCGTGGCGTTTTGAGATTGTAGTCATTATATTTTGAGAATAAAGAAAAAAATAACATAATTAAATAGTTTATTGTGTGAATAAAGAAGAAATATTTAAAAGGAAAAAAAACTCAATATTAGGCCAAATAGAACTTCATTATCATAGAACGGATGCCGAGCCAGCAGATCCATTAATGCAAGAGATGGATGTGGAGGACGCTGTTAAATCACACTTTAGGACAGTATTTAGCAATAAAGGAATCCTCCTCCTTTTGGCGCATCAGCACAGAGATGTTATTAGTTTCTGGACACTGCAGCGGCTATTTAGGAAATGTAATTTATTCAAGAACCAGACAGACATTCGAGTAGTCCCGCTCGGCGTTGCTGATGCTTGGTCTGCTTTTTTATTGGGTTTTCCTCCATAAACAATACTGTAAATGAGGGGATGTTGCCACATACAATCTTTTCAAATGGACCTATACAATTCACAGCAGATCCAATTATTCTTCTCTTTACTTGAGTGTGAGCCTATATATCACGCCTCCCTTGACAGGCGCCCACATGTTGAAAAATCTTGTACTAATAATGCACATCTCATTCACGAGCAGAGAGCTCGGGAAAACTGCCCACAAATTCAGCTCGGTTGCATAGCCAAGTTATCTCCCTGGTTAGTGGTGTAGTGGTCAATTGCTTAATTGAAATTGTTAACAGACTTTGATTTTATTGTTAGAGTTACTGTAGTTGCTGCACAATGAACCGACAAGTTCTTGCTTTGATCTGCAATTTAAATGTAAAAAATTAAAAAAACGTGTTTATTGTGCGACTGGCTTTTACTCATTTACAGTTCTGAACAGGTGTCAGTGTTGCGCTTAATATAGTTATTATTCGACAGGTAGGGTGGTCATTTTTTAAGTCATGGAAGGAAAAATTCTTCTTATTATTTTAATTAAAATATATATAATAAAAAGCCCCGAATGACACAGAAGTCTAGCGACGCCCCTAGGCTGCTTGTGAGGTCTGTTGAGGCGCGCTGCCACCCATTAATGCAGCTCATAAAAACACACGTACTTCAAGCTGGAACTGCTCGTATGATAGGAAAATCCATATTTTTATTAAGGAATTTACGTACGTGTCAGGGGGCATGATTTACATGTTTTAAATCGTCAGCCCTAATTATAATGGGAAAAAAAAATAATTATCATTTGGTAATGAAAATCAGAATAAATCAGTTAAATAAGTATATGAATACATTTTTAAATAGTTTTAATTATATTTTATGATTTTTTATTTTTAATAATGTTTATAATACATAATAATACATAGTTATTCATATTTTTACAGCAATGAGAATTTGGCAGAAAATGGCTAATTGTCATTATTTACACGCACATTCTTATGTCGAAATCTGAAAAATCGTATGTAAAAGCCGGTTTCTTAACCTGCGTTCACTTAGTCACAGCATGTCACTTAGGTCGCTAGTGGTGTGTATGGAGAGTCTAAACAGCGCTGTTTCTTTATAATTAATATTATTATTCAAATATAAGGATCATGTGGAGCTCTGCCATCTTCTCTCGTATTGGCTGTCGCTCCCGAAAGTCGCTCTTCATTTGCATAAAGTTAAACATTTCTCAACTTTGTCGCGTCGCCGGACACGGCCACATCTGGTTGCCAACGGTCACCGTCGCTCGTGTGGCCGGAAGTCGCCAGCTCTCATTGCAAATGAATGAGATGAGGTTGTTTTTTAGCTGCTTTTCGCTGGCAGTGTGAACGCATCTTTAGGTTTGTGGTTTATTTGATTATCTTTTTTTTCTTCTTTGGGGTCAAATGTGATTTCAACATTAATCTTGTGTTCATAAGATTCACCCAAGTACTGTATGACAGGAGAACAGGAACACGAATTGAACTCAACAGAAACTGTGTGTGTGTGTGTGTGTGTGTGTGTCTCTCACCTATAATCCCGCTGTCTTTGCTCTCGAGGGTGGAGCTGGGGCTGATGATGGTTCCACAGGGGCTGCGGTGACTCACTGCCGGTCGACTGTTGTTACTGTTTAAGGTGGAACATGGGCTGTTTGTGCATGGAGACGCTGTGCTGCTGGTCAGAGTCGAACATGGACTGATCCCTTGATTCACTGCACACTGCACAGACACAAACAGAGACAGGATGGTGATGTTTATGGAGATTACTGTAGAAGTTTATCAATCCAAACATTGTTATATATATATATATATATATATATATATATATATATATATATATATATATATATATATATATATATATACACACACACACACACATTTTGGAGCATTGACAGTTATAAGGAGGGGCAGAAGAGAGACGAGAGAGTGAACATGTGGAAATATAATTAGACTTTAACATGTCAGTGTTGTACCAACCAACCGAACAAACAGATATCTTTAAGGTCATAATAAAACGTCGAGTTCAGCTCACTTCTAACATTTATCTTCATACAAAGAAACCCACAAACAGAAAATAAACAACCTGTGAGGAAAAAAACTCTTAAAACGAACCCTTAAACAGTCAGTAACAATAACACTTTAAAGGGAACACCCAAAAGTTAAAAATCTCTCATCCTTTACTCACCCTCATGCCATCCCAGATGTGTGTGACTTTCTTTCTTCTGCAGAACACAAATGAAGATTTCTGAAGAATATTTCATCTCTGTAGGTCCATACAATGCAAGTGAATGGTGACCAGACCTTTATAGCTCCAAACACCTGATAGGTGTGTGTGTGTGTGAGAAACAGAACAATATTTAAGTAATTATATACTCTAAATCTCTACTTCAACATTCACTTTCACATGTAAAAGTGAAAATTTTGAATTTAAAAAAGGACTTAAATTTTGATCTGATTCTCAGACACACCCATTATATCACTTCTGAAGACATGTAATAAACCACTGGAGCCATATGGATTACTTATGTTTCCTTTATGTGATCTTTGGATCTACATAGGTCTGGTCACCATTCACTTGCATTGTATGGACCAACGGAGCTGAAATATTCTTCTAAAAATCTTCATTTGTGTTCTGCAGAAGAAAGAAAGTCATACACATCTGGGATGGCATGAGGGTGAGTAAATGATGAGAGAACTATCCCTTTAAGGTGCACTAAACACAAGGACTAGGCAGTATATCAAATATTTAGTCACTTTACTGGCGCAATGACTTTTGTGCGCTTTTTACTCAGCCACTAATTGTTTTCCAATTTAAACTTCATTTGGAAAAACAGTGATTTAGTTGGTAAATTCAGTTTATTCACGTGAATCAGTTCAAACTGATTTAAAGATATAAATACCAAACTTTAATTTGATGATTCATTTGCGTCATCATTCAAAAAAGTGTGTGAAAGTCTCCGTACGGCATTTATCTACATTAAAACAATTTTTATAAAAATATGTAGGTCAATATGGCTGTTTATTAACATGTATTGTTATATTGGTGCATATGCATATATATATATACACACACACACACACACACAAGATAGATAGATGGATAGACACAGACAGACAGACAGACACAGACAGACAGACAGATAGATAGCAATAGTGACAGACAGACAGACAGACAGATAGACAGACAGACACAGACAGATCGACAGATATAGATAGATAGCAATAGTGACAGACAGACAGACCGACCGACAGATAGATAGATAGATAGATAGCAATAGTGACAGACAGACAGACAGACAGACAGCAATTGTGACAGACAGACAGATAGACACACACAGACAGAGATAGACAGACAGACAGATAGCAATAGTGACAGACAGACAGACAGACAGACAGATAGATAGCAATAGTGACAGACAGACAGACAGACAGATAGACAGACAGACACAGACAGATCGACAAATATAGATAGATAGCAATAGTGACAGACAGACAGACAGACAGACAGATAGATAGATAGCAATAGTGACAGACAGACAGACAGACAGCAATTGTGACAGACAGACAGATAGACACACACAGACAGACAGACAGAGATAGACAGACAGACAGATAGCAATAGTGACAGACAGACAGACAGACAGATAGATAGCAATAGTGACAGACAGACAGACAGACAGATAGACAGACAGACACAGATCGACAGATATAGATAGATAGCAATAGTGACAGACAGACAGACAGACCGACAGATAGATAGATAGCAATAGTGACAGACAGACAGACAGACAGCAATTGTGACAGACAGACAGATAGACACACACAGACAGACAGACAGAGATAGACAGACAGACAGATAGCAATAGTGACAGACAGACAGACCGACAGATAGATAGCAATAGTGACAGACAGACAGACAGATCGACAGGTATAGATAGATAGATAGCAATAGTGACATACAGACAGACAGACAGACAGACAGAAACATTTTTATTTTTATTTAATTTTTTGCTAATTCAGAACAATTCAATTTGATACACAATGAAATCCGATTCGAGTCGATACGTGATTCCATTCTTCATTTTCTAAAATGCATTTATTATATTCTTTAACGACTCCCCCTAACATGTCTTGAGGCAAGAAAAAGAAAGACAAAATACTTAAGATAGCCGATTGCACCAAAAGCAGTTTAGAATGAAAGCACATTATAACACATGTACAAAGAGGCTTCTTGGAATATACCTTGGAGTGCAACGTGCTGATAACAGGTTAATTATCATGTTAATGTTAGTTAATAAAAATACAATTTCTGGGGTCTGAGTAGCTCAGCAAGTAAAGACACTGACTGCCACACCTGGAGTCACGAGTTTGAATCCAGGGCGTGCCGAGTGACTCCAGCCAGGTCTCCTAAGCAACCAATTGGCCCGGTTGCTAGGATGGGTAGAGTCACATGGGGTAACCTCCTCATAGTCTCTATAATGTGGTTTTTGTGCGTGGATGCCACGGAGAACAGCGTGAAGCCTCCACTCATGCTACGTCTCCGCGGTAACGCGCTCAACAAGCCTCGAGATAAGATGTGCATATTAGCGGTTACAGACGCGGAGGCAACTGAGATTCTCCCTTCACCAACCGGATTGAGGCGAGTTACGTCACCACGAGGACTCAGAACACAATCCCTCCCGGGTTTTCGGCACCAACGTAAAGGGATTTAGAAGGGCTTTATAATGTTGTGGCTGATCGGTGTAGCCACTTTTAGATCCCGTCTAAAAATACTCTGACTTGACAAGCCAGCAAAACTCTACCTATAAAACTTTTCACAAGTTTCACAACTAGCTAGAAACGATCAAGGAAAACAGACGTCACTTCCTCAAACTCACTATTAGTCCTTGAAATGGTCTAGAAGTTGCTTTCAATCGGTATCGACATACAAGTAATAAACAGTAACATTGCCTGTGTGAAGTTATATCCAGTCCATCTACTTCGTATTCATGACAACGTAACGCCAGTGAAGCCAATAACTTTCAGGATATGTGCAAGGATACCAAAAAGGGATTGTAATGTTTTTTTGGAGCAAACTCCAATCAATGAAATTATATTGGCAACGCATAACCAAAAATCTATCCACCTGGAATTGTTAAAATAATAAGTATACTTTACTGAATAATTGATGCAAGTGCTTTAATAAAAATCCTGGCACATAGACTTTCCATTGTCAGTGCGTTAATGATAAAGAATAATTCGGTTTTCCGCGTGCTGGTATCAATTTTTGAGGACACATGGACAGTCCAGTTCATTGCACGTCATTTCCACATCCGTCAAATACGTCCGTATACAGACTTACAGTCAAAAGAGCACGTGTGAGAGACTGTGTGAGACCTGCTGGCACATGGAAAAACCAAGTATGCACCAGACTTCACACTGATTTTTCCTTTGAAATTCTTTGAAGTTTTCTGTGAAACATTATGTCACAAATGCACTTGCCAGAGCTTAACTTGTACTGAACCCACAACATGCATTCAATATGCTCCTCTGACTCACTCAAGTTTCTTGTCCGCATGAAAATCGACACTGCAGCGATTTGGACTGAACGCAACTGACTTACTGTAATCGCACACAGACAAACTCCACCTCTGACACGCTCTTCAATGCGTCTCACACCGGCAGGCGAGAGCCGCTCCAGTCAACATTAAATCCCATTCTCAGAGAGCTAGACGTTTCCTTGGCTTCTATAGCTGCTCGTCTCTCTGAACCTCTCATTATTGTATTTCCTGCGTTCCTCCCTCTCGAAGGAGCTGCGGGGATGGGAAAAAAAATACCTTTTTTTCATTCTTGTCATCCATAGGTATGCGCGTGGAGCCCGGGATGCTTTCGCCCAGTAAGAACCCCAAGCGTGTCATCAACTCCTGAGTGGCAGGGGAGGGGCCAGCACCGGCCAGATCTGAAAGAGAGAGAGAGACACCTTCAATCCATGTGCGTGTGTCTCCTAGGATCTGCGTCGACACACATCAGCAAACACGTTGTGGTCATTCAGAGAAATTAGCTTGAACAAACACTAGGGATGGATGGGAATTTAACCATCAGCTTCCACAAAACAATTTAATTCTGTCATTATTTACTCATCCTCATGATGTTCCAAACCTTTATACTGTTACATGTCCATGAAACACAAAATGTGAAATTTAAGAGAGTCATCAGTTGAAAGGAGAGATGAAACTCTTCAGTGAAAATCTATTCAAATTTCAGTATGTGGGTCAATGACGCGACGCTCACGTTATTTCCCCGATCTGTTCGGTATTAAAAAAGTACATTAAAAATGTAGTTAAAGGAATATTCCAGGTTCAATACAAGTTAAGCTCAATCGACAGCATTTGTGTCATAATGTTAATTACTTCAAAAATAAAATTTTGACTCAACAAAAATGGAGCTCAAAGTCAGACAATTACAATGGAAGTCAATGGGGCCAATTTTCAGAGGGTTTAAAGGCAGAATTGTGACGCTTAGAATAATTAATGTAAGTGCTTTTATAAAATTATGTTACAACTAATTCATTATTTAAGCTGTAAAGTTGTTTAAATTGAATTTTTATAGTCGTTTTGGTGTTTTAGGGTTTGTTGATGTTACATCGTCATGGAAACGAAATTGTAAAATTGGATATAACGTCACACAGATGCGCTTACTAAGTGAATTTATCACAGTAAAATCATGTTAACACACATATTGTTTATGTCATGTGGCTGTACTTTTGAAACAGTGAGTATTTTAACTTAAAAAATTTGGCCCCCATTGACTTCCATTGTAAGTGCCTCACTGTACGCTCGATTTTTGCTTTGTTTAAAGAAAAAGGAGGCACGAGTCCGAACGCATTTTTGTGTTAATCAACATTATGCCACAAATGCTGTCGATTGAACATAACTTGTATTGAAGCCGCAATATTCCTTTAAGACAAACTATTAATTAAATACACCTTTACTATGATGATGATGATGATTTAAATTACTGAGTTAGTCATTTTTATATTTTTTTTTCATGGGCTTAAAGTAAGAAAAATGTCATGTGGCGTTATCGTCCGGAGACGGTCACAAATTAAAAGCTCAATAAAAGTCACATTTAAAAGCTAAAACTCAATGTTGGCATGAGCAGTGCAGAATAATCTTTTATTATAATGTATTTAATTATCAAAACTTACCAGTGAAACAATTTTGTGGGAAAATACATATCAATATATGAAAAACTAACTTTTGTCCAACAAATCAAAGTCTTTTTTTATTAATAAAATGTATTAATAAAAAAATAAAACTGAGAGGAATATCAAGTATTTGTATTTTTTTTATTTACATCAGATATTTAGACATTTTGTTACGGTCATATGGAGTAACCCTGATATTCTTAACTCAAATAAAAGAAGAAAAATAAATTAAGTTGTGTACACTCATGCAGCCAAGGTGCGGGGAAAGTATTTGACCTTTTATGAACATTTTTAAAGTCATTAATCACTTTTGTAGAAAATGCTATTCATGTTTTTTGACAATATATGAAACCAAGATTCAATTTCTACGAACTTGACACAATTTTACCATCAAAGTTCACCACTGAAAGCTATCATATGATAATATGGTCATTTATTGGTGTTAGAAAGACCCGCGCCCATTTATTTAACTGTATGAAAAAGGACCATTTGAAGACTTCTATGATGGTCGGATGCACTTTTTTGGGCTTCAAAATCTAAGGTACCATTCACTCCCATTATAAAGCTGGGAAGAGCAGGATTTTTTTAATATAACTCCGATTGTGTTTGTCTGAAAGAAGAAATTCATATACACCAAGGATGGCATGAGGGCGAGTAAATTATGAAGGCCTTTATTAACCCTCAGGAGCAGTATGGATTACTTTTATGATGGATGGATGCACTTTTTTGGGCTTCAAAATCTAAGGTACCATTCACTCCCATTATAAAGCTTGGAAGAGCCAGATATTTTTAATATAACTCCGATTGTGTTTGGTTGAAAGAAGAAATTCATATATATCTAGGATGGCTTGAGGGCGAGTAAATTATAAAGGCCTTTATTAACCCCCTGGAGCCGTATGGATTACTTCTATGATGGATGGATGCACTTTTTTGGGCTTCCAAATCTAAGGTACCATTCACTCCCATTATAAAGCTTGGAAGAGCCAGATATTTTTAATATAACTCCAATTGTGTTTGGCTGAAAGAAGAAATTCATATACACCTAGGATGGCATGAGGGCGAGTAAATTATGGGATAATTTTCATTTTTGGGTGAACAATGACAGAATTGGCACTTTTTCGGCTGAATAATTTCTCTAAGACTGTGGCCAGACCCCCCCCCATTAAGCCGTTTCTAACATCAATGATTTCAAAGTATGTGGTTATGGAGAACGTTTTCAAAAGACTCTGTACAGCTGCAGTGTGGATGAGGCACAGACGTACTGAAATCGACGCGTTTTCAAACAAAAGCAGGTTAGTGGGAACGTGGCCTGTATAGTGGAAAATCAAAAAGGACAGATAATGAGAACGAAAAGATGGAGTTTTCTGAAGAAGTTGCACATCAGAACGAGGGAGAGAGTGTTTTATTTTTAAACATATCCTCTCATTACCATTTCATCTCTCTTCATCGGTGTGCCTGACATATTAACAACAATAATTTCTGCAGATTCAACACAGCATTCACACAGCAGTGAACTGCATCTCAGACACGGCACAGACAGGAGCAGGAGCCATAACACGCAATCATTCACAACCACATACGTAAACGCACATCAACACACCACAGGCGTTATTGATCTGAGTGACTGCTGCAGGATTTACTGACAGATCCATGAACATCATATTTCTGGATATGTTACAACACAGCACGAATACAACCGTCAACAGGCTGAACAAGAACAGGTCGTCCTTTCTGAAAATGTCACATCAAAACCTCATTATTATCAATGTAATAATGAATATTATCATCAGGTCATCGAACTTGATTCATGACCACAGCATACAAGGAGATGAGGGTGAATCTCATGAAAACGGTCCGGAAATATATTTTATACTCTAAAATATACGTAGAATGAAAGATTAATCGGTGCCGATAGTTGCTGTTTGAAACTATCGGTTATCGGTAAAATCTACCGATACTTGCAAATAGCTTTTTTTTTTCTTCTTCTTATCAATAAACCTCATCTGATGAATATATAAGCTATAAAAACTTCATTTGTTAAATACTTATGAACATTGTAACGGAGCTAAGTCTTTTTCATTTTAACATAAAACGTCCCCAGTGTATTTCGGGCTTGTTTACAGTTAAAAGTCCCACGTTATGCAGTAAATCTTCATTGTTTTGATTAATATTACGATTTTGGTTGCACATTAAACTACCTTTGGGGTTTTATTCAATTTGGACACTTGTTGCCTCATTGTTTGTGCCAATAATTTTTCATTATTCTAGAAATATCAATTTTGGTAACTATTGGCTGATTAATCGGTTATTTGACTTTTCCTTCACCTTAGTTACAGGTATCAGCAAAATCCACCCTCGGTCGACCTCTTTCACACCAACTAGGGTTGCAACGGTATGAGATTTTCACGGTGTGATAACCGTCTCAGAAAATATCACGGTATCACACAATTACTATTATCAGTTACAGAAGGGTTATTTTATTTATTTATTATTAAGCAAACACTTTATTATAATTGAAACCATTTTATTGAAGTATGTGTAAAAACATTCTCCCTTTTGAACATAAAATAAATAGAAAAATAAGAAAGCTAACAGAATTATAATAATAAATCGAATTATAAACATGATTAAAAAATAGCATGTAACTATAACATGTTATATAACTAAAGCATGTTAGTTTATATGTTAAATGAACTACTAAATGAAAAATAGCATCAGCTGTGTGAGCTTTTGAAGTAATGTCCCATGATTATTAACAGTTAACATGTACTGCTCCTGTCTGTAGCTTCTCAACCGGTTTTGCTTCAGGACGCAGATTTTACATTGGATATCAAGTGTCGACCTGCCATAGATTAAACATTACCTGTATTTAATGTATCTTGGGTTGCATTTCCTTTTATGTTGCAGTTTTGTTCATGGTTTTCCAGTACAAGGACATGCATCAAGTGACATTATTTTAGTTGTTGATGTCAACGTTTGACTTTCAGCACACAACTGAATAACACCGGCTGCATGACTATGATAAATGAATACGATTAGAGTTAGATTAACATACAGGCGTGAAGGGACTTCAACATTTATAAATTGCACAAATAATAAATACATGTACATGTTTGTGTCTGGCTTGCTTTTGCTCGCATGTCAATGATGCCGAGATCTACTTTTATATTTAATTTAATCACTGAGAAGGTTTACCTGCAAAGTAGCAGCAAACATCACAAGCAGCCTCAAGAATGGACACAAGAGTAGGCGTATATCACTTTTCCTTGAGCAGAATATTGCACTAGAGATCGCTAAGTCTGTTCAAAGGGGAAAGCGAGAGATGGAAATAGCGCACTCGCGGTCAGGGTTGCCAGATTGCACAAAATAAGTATTACATTAGGCAGAATATTTCCAATTTGCGCAAGTATGAATCTCAAACTGGGGGTGTTGCGTCTCTTATCTGGCAACCATGAGCATGTTAAACGCTCGTGGAGACGCGTTATGTCCCAATGCAAGTTAACTGAGATATCCAGTGAAAAATAAAAACGCTTTTACGATAAATGACTGTAAATTGCCCATGTCTGCTTTAGCCGTTTGCGAGATTATCATTAAATCTGCCTCAGCAGTCCTAAATAGTCTATCACGTCTATCTTCAATGGGAGAACCATGGCATTGCTCTTTCGTGTTGAGAAACACTGCTTTAACTCACACACACACACACACACACACACACACACACACACACACACACTCTCTCTCATGTCAGACCGCCTCGCCTCTCTCTGACATTTTCTCCACTGCATTTGTGTGTGTGTGATGCAAGTTGACGAGTCTGACAGGCAGACGAGGAGGAAAGGAGATGCGCACGCGTATGTGAGATTCTCCGTCCGGTTGCATTTTTTTCTCAATACCGTAGATAAGCAAACGTACATGGTATGATAACCGTCAATTTTCAAACCGTGGTATACCGTGAAACCGGTATACCGCTGCAACCCTAATACCAACTAATCGCGATTATGTAATCGTGAAAACTGACAATTACAGCGTTCAATTTAAGTGTGCTCCTGTTGCGTCAATGGTTTCCATTTGCAACGCGTTTTTGCAGCGGTTGAGTATTCTAACCAATCACAGACATGTCCGTTGAGTAATGAAACGGCAATGGCCAATCAGAGACGCTTAGATTAGCTTCATGCTCTTTCTGTTCGCGCAGCACATGAAAATGAATACTGAAGAAACATCACCTGACACTTGAAAAGAAGCTGTAGAAGGAGAGCGAAAAGCACTTTGTAATTATTTTGGATTCATTGCATACTGCACCGCTCGCTTTGAACGTAGATGTTAAATACACTGCAAATAAGCAACACGACAAAACTAAAACGCTCCCGTTCTAATCAAGGCACAGACACGACGTAAATAATTGATTTATTATGCAATTTATGAATGTAATAACAGTTTTTAGTCATGTTAATAAGTAGGCCAACGTGAATTTGATTTGTGCAAAATAGCAATGAAGTAATTCGGCTGAACTGTTCGAAGTGTGTTTTGGAGGTGTAGCCAACATAAAGAATATGGCATGAATAGCATATGTCAGGAATCACCGTCATTGTTATCTGGTATTGGTAGATTTAACATTAAACCATAGAAAAATAAAAAACAAATGACTGTTTTTAATTTCCAAAGTGCAACCACTGAGGCCAAACATGATCTAATAATGATCTTACATGAACAAGATCACCATTGAAGATCTAACGGGATGAATGGTCCCCTGTCCCGCCACTAAAGTGATGATCTATTGTATATGCATTCAGCTGCATCCTTACTGAAGAAACTGGACTCTGTTTATCACGCTGCACTACGCTTTGTTCGTGGTGTACAGTCGCGTACTCATCATTGTATTTCGTATGAATCGTTAGCTCGGTCATCCTTACATCACAGGAGACAATTGCATATGTTTGTATTTATTGCCGAGGCACTTTTAGGTAAATTACCCCCTTATGTTTCTAATCTTTTAACCTATTGTACAAATAGTTATTGCACAAGATCTTCAACTCAAATTAAGCTGACAGTCCCAATTCTGAATTTGGTAAAAAAGCTTTTTCATTTTATGCTTTGAGCACTTTTAAAGATATTTTACAAACAGTTTTAAAGGAAAATTGTAATTGTTGTTATTGATCTGATTGTATATATCTTTTTTTCTTCTTCGTATATTTGGAGTATTTCTCTTTTAAGCTTTATTATGAAACTATACGTGCTGCCGTCTTGACCAGGACTCCCTGGAAGAAGAGATGGTATTATCTCAATGGGACCTTCCTGGTTAAATAAAGGAAAATAAATAAATAAATAAATAAATAAATAAATAAAGGTCTTACTGAACGCAGTAAATTGTTCGATTTTAATCAGCTGTTAATAAGTTTGAATATTGAATATGTCACAAACATAAACAAATAAATGTATAGTATTTTTTTAAAAACATGTCTAAAATGTACACTCAAATGAGATGAAGTCACATCCGTCTAATGGAAAAAGCTTCTGTATTCTACATCTGGTGTGAGACGCCCATTCATGAGCACATGATCAACAGAATATTACTCGCTTTACCCAAATACTCCTCTAATATTAGATGCTAAATTAATAACAGCTGACTCCTGCCGAAATGTTTTTTGAGTTTGTTTAAAGAGGACGTAGACCGTTTTTTGTTGGTTCGTAAAACAATAATGAGAATTAAATAATGAAATTAGAAATACTTCTATTTTACTTTTAATTTTAGGGTGATTTTGTACCTCCATTATGGCTTTTACAACACGACCAACATACCTCTTCCATCCGTCTCAAACCTTCAAGATGTTTTCCCCTCAGTGTCTCCTTTCCTTCCTCCTTTCACATCAGCATTTTCTTCTTTCCCTTCTCCTCACCATGCATTTCCACTCTCCTACTTTGAGGACTACAGGGCACATTTATATGCTCCTCAAAACTGCATCGCTCACAGCCACAGGACATTTCAGCAAAGGTGTCGTCCTCACATCTCACCATACAGACAACAGCAGAACAAACCGTCTCTCTCCTCATTGTGTTCAGACAAAACATCTGTTCCAGCGAATGCCAGTATCACACCGACAAGCTGTTAACAACAGGTGCCCTTTCCACTGCCTGCAGCCACCACTAAACCTACACCAGAACACCATGTTCCCAATAAACCATGAACATTGAATTAATCTGGAGTTTTTTGTTTGTTTGTTTTTTAAGCTAATTATCTGCAAGTTGTCACACAACTTTGCCAAGTTTGCCAGTTTCTGCTGAATTTAATTTACATTGTTAATTGGTCGAATTATGTGGACAAAATATAGACTGTAGCTGGACAATATTCAATGTATATCTCTAGATGTATGTATCTGTTTGGAAATGACCAGGCCCAGATGGCACGTGTGCACCCAGATCTCCACAGAAAACACTAAATATTCTTTATTTTCCCCACCCCTTGCTTGTTTGTTTATGAAATATTTTGGCGAATTTCATGGTGCTTTTAGCTAGTAATAAGAGTGCAGTATACTCAGCTCCATTTTACACTTTTTACTATGTTTAAATTCCTTACGCAGAATTACGCAGATTTCTCAAAGGCAGCACGAAAAAATGCAAAAAGTCTGCAGCTTCCGTTCGGGCCTGGAAATGGACTTAAAGGGTGATTTTTTTTCTTTCTTTTATTATTCTGGAACCATCAGTTCAAATAAACAATTCAAAATGTTTTATGTCAGATACAGAAAATACAGTAAAACTCTAGTTAAAAACAATCCAGGGTTTTTCCTGCATAGAGAATTTCTTGGCGGCCGCCTCCGCCAAATTTCGTGCCGCCTCCGGCTGTCCACAAAACTCATGGAGGGGTCTTCATGGAAAACACTAACAAGCGTTGCACTCGGTGGATTGTCATTTGTAACTGCAAATCTTTCCGTTAAAATTATTCCGTTGTCAAATAGTCGCTTGATGTCATTTAACATAACTTGAGATCATATAAAACTATAATGATGACACAGGAGACGAGAGGAGCGCTGCAGCTCGAGTGTCTGATAGAAACAGGGAGTGGTGGTGGCGTAGTGGTCTAAAGCACATAACTGGTAATCAGAAGGTTGCTGGTTCAATCCCCACAGCCACCACCATTGTGTCCTTGAGTAAGACACTTAACTCCAGGTTGCTCCGGGGGGATTGTCCCTGTAATAAGTGCACTGTAAGTCACTTTGGTGGTGGTGTAGTGGTCTAAAGCACATAACTTGTAATCAGAAGGTTGCTGGTTTGATCCCCACAGTCACCACCATTGTGTCCTTGAGTAAGGCACTTAACTCCAGGTTGCTCCGGGAGGATTGTCCCCATAATAAGTGCACTGTAAGACACTTTGGATAAAAGTGTCTGCCAAATGCGTAAATGTAAACACGGATCACAGCTTGGCGATGTATCTTTATTTCATGCTTAAAGTTCTTATAATACGTGAGCGTGACATGTAAATAAGCACAAACTCCAAAACTGTCATTCTCGGTGCGGTCAGAGCCGCTTCAACCAGTCGCGGAAGTGACCCAATCTGAGCGGGAGTCGAGACCGGGAGAGATTTAAAGTTCCGCCGTGTGATACGCACAGAGACGCTCGTCTCTCAACCCCGCTGTCTGCGGCTCGCAACGTCATCATCATTAGATCATCATGATAAGATCAATCTTATGTGAAAAATAACACTTTATGCCTTTTGGAGATCAGTTCATCTTCAACTCTACTCTAAACAGTAACAGAAATTTTGACCAGGGATGCCCAAAGCTTTGCATGCCACTGTAAGTAGCCTAACGTTAGCCACTTAGCATGGTCGCTCGCTCTAATGTTAGATAAACTAGATAAATATGCGTTATTAGGCTCATCCCAAGTGTTCTTGGGGACTGAGGAAGCTAAATTAGTACCTCGTTTACAGCATGTTTAATTTAACATACGTTTCTCTATAAATTAACAAAATGTACAGACAGTCTCCTTGCTGGTTTTTTCCGACACATTCAAAATCATTACCGCTTTTGCCGGTGTCACTGTGGCTCGCTTCTTGCGTGCACTTTTGAGTATTTCTATGTAATGTAGAAGAGTGTTAGCAATGTTATAAGTAAATAAGGAAATTAATCAAACATTTTTATTATGAATTTATGTGAATACTTAATTGAGTATTTAATATAACACCCAGCACTAATGTGTGGACATAGTGGAAGATTAAAATGCATTAAATAAAATAACAAAAAAAATACACAAAAAAGCTAAAAATCTGAGTTGCCGCCGCTTCTGAGACCGTAAATCCGTGCATCTTATCACGTGGCTTGCTGAGCGCGTTATTGTGAGAATGTGGCTTACTGTGAGAAAGCTGGGTTCCTGTTTAAATGTATATAAGCGGTGTACACTTTACTCTCGTATATGTGCAGCTCGTCAGAAAGCAGCGCCCCCATAGCAACGTAATCCCCGAACATGGCATCCGAGAAAGACTATGCTAGCTGAGGTAAGGGACATCCCATCATTTAAACTAGTGTGTATAAATGAGTTTAGTTTACAG
Organism: Moxostoma hubbsi; assembly: GCA_032164185.1. NCBI lineage: Eukaryota > Metazoa > Chordata > Actinopteri > Cypriniformes > Catostomidae > Moxostoma > Moxostoma hubbsi. The sequence goes on from JAVLUX010000206.1 coordinate 143,535, forward strand.
AGCGCACGTGGATATGAGATATAATAGTTATGTTTATATTGTATGCCGAGTGTTTATAGTCGTCCTGTACATTAACTGCGTCAGTCTACTTCATTAGCAGTTTCGTTTTCTTCACTTTCCGTGAGCTTAAATGCTTTCGGTCTATTCTTTTTTTGTTTTGTTTAAATAAATAAATATATAGCGAGGGCGCACTCATAGTTACGTAACTCCGAGACGGCGTGGGCCAGAGAGACGAAGCAGGGCTCGTTCGAAGGGTCTGGGCGAGCCGCGTCGGACCAGCTGTGAACGGGGTCCAGGGTCGGTCCGGTTTGGGAGGCAGGCTCCCTATATATATATAAATATAATATATATATATATATATATATATACACAAAAAACACAGGATGTGATAAGCATGTTTTGATTATAATTAGAAGCTTGTTTTTTTTTTTTTTTTAATGGTGATGCAACCTTTATGACTAAAAAAATAATTTAACAACATCTCTTTCTAATTCATTAAATTCTCAAACACTAAATTTTGAATATTCGTTTTAATGAGCTTAAATATTGGAATACCAAATTATTGATGAATGCCCATCCTTAGTTACTGCGGAGAATTAGCACGTGTGGAGGGTTCACTGTACTCTCCGTGGCATCCACGCACAACTCACCACACACCCCCACTGAGCGCGAGAACCACATTATAGTGACCACGAGGAGGTTACCCCATGTGACTCTACCCTCCCTAGCAACCGGGCCAATTTGGTTACCCCATGTGACTCTACCCTCCCTAGCAACCGGGCCAATTTGGTTGCTTAAGAGCCCTGACTGGAGTCACTCAGCACGCCCTGGATTCAAACTCACGACTCCAGGGGTGATAGTCAGCCTCAGTACTCCCTGAGCTACCCAGGACCCCCAAATGATCATACTTCTTAAGTTTTATGTGTGTTAAATGCACACACACACACCTTAAGAAGTCATTTATTCAGATTTAACTGTGAATCATGTAATAAAATGCTTTAATAAAAGGTTTTAAAAACTTGGGGTAAAATGACATGAGAAAATAATATTTCAATGATAAAAATATTTCCATGTCTTTAGTAGTTAAAGATATAAAGAATTTTTTTTTTACATTTGCACTGTTGTTTAGGGACCTGAATATTTTATTATATACTGTATATATATATATATATATATATATATATGATATATTATTTTTGTAATAAATTCCTCATTTTCACATGTTATTTAAAGGCTCTCAAATTAAACCCACAAGCCCTTATTTGGCATTAAGGAAAGCCTTTGAGGTTTAGTTTATTTGAAAATATGTTTCTTCATACAAACATCTCCACAGAAATACAGAATGTGCAAAATGAGATTCAGTCAGTATTTTGATTTATTCACTTAATATTCCCTTATTTGGGAAGTAAAATGTGATATAAAAGTGCACAATAATCATGTTCATCTCAAATAACCACAGTTAGACCTGTAAGACCATGCAATAATCGATAGGCCAAACTAATTTTTAGTTTTAATAGCGTATCTGATTATCAGTGAATAACAACTAAAAGTCATATGGACTACTTTTATAACACTGTTATGGTGCTTTTTTGTCTTGTTTTGGAGCTTCACAACACCAGTCCCCAGTTACTTTCATTATATGGAAAAGAGCAGCTTGAACATTCTGTCTGGCATCTACTTTTGTGCTCTACTGCAGATGATGAACGTTCATTAAAGGTGAACTAACCCTGAAATACTCTCGATTTCTCAACTGTGCTCAGTGGGGACTCTTTATTAAACTCCATCTTTTATCCGACAGACAGATTAATGACCATACAGTTAAACAAGGCAATAGCTAAAGATTAATTATACAGGCCACCCCACAACAATAAGAACATAATAGTTGTGAACAAACCAAGCAACATGATTTAATCCACCGCAGGAGTGTTTAGGTATAGGGCTAAAAATAGTATTTTATGCATGTGAGGAGGAACCAGTTTCTGCCTCTGGGAATATGACACTGCAATGACTTAATGCCAGTACATTTGCCTGCAGACAAACACAGAATAAATGTATCCACATCACACGTGTGGATGTGAATGTCCTCGAGGGAGCACAAACCAGGATGTCAAGATGTCATTGTTTCTGCAGTAGTGCAGAGCACCGACTCAAGCCGGTTCTACATGTGCTGACCGACTGGCACACGACTGTTTCCAAGTGCTCACAAACAAATTTGACACATTTTGGGGAACAAATACATGCACAATTAATCAAATGAAAATTGGAAGATGTCCTAGAGTGATTGTTTAAATTAAATAAGTCAAGTCATTTTTATTTGTATAGTATGGAAGCCCTGAACCGCAAGGTGGAAAAAAAAAAAAAAAAAGTGAAAAACAAAAATAATTGTGTCTCAGTTCCTGTCTTAAATTTTTTTCTCTCTTCAAAAACATTTTTTTTTCTCTTCTCTTCAAAATGTTTTTTCTCCCAAAAATTTTCTCTCTCTTAAAAATTTGTTTTTTCTCTCTCTTCAAAAAATATGCATGCAGTACCAACCTTGGCCACCAGGTGCCACTATCAGTAAACATGTAATCTTATGCTTTAATGCTTTCTCAGTTGCTATATAGTTTGCAAACCTTAAGACAAAATAAGGTTGCATATGTTTACTATGGCATTTATTTTATATATATTTTTAATTATCGGTCTTTCTAAACACTCGTATGCCGTTTGCTCAGTGTTACATAGTGGAAGCGAAGGAATGTATCGAGGGAAAACGGGAAACATGGGGGAATTATTATTACGTCTGTCCTTTTGAAGTGTTAGGGGTACGTTTGGTCATGTTAATATTGTTGCAAGTAATCTGATTTCTTAACGAAATGATCATTTATAAATTAAATCCTCGTGACTGAACGGGGTGTCATGTGCAGACTTTCAAGGTGGAATTAAATTATAATAATATATTTTACAATAATAAGTTGTCTATGCTTTTGAAACGCACCGTCTACTGCAGAAGTGACGATTTCCAGATGAAGAATGTCAAATAAATGTAGAATTTTTAAGAGAGCAAAAAACATTTAAGAAGAGAGAAACAAATGGCTCAGGAAGGAATTGAGACACTATTTGTTTATTTTTTTCTCCGTTATTTATTGTTTTCCACCTTGTGGTTCAGGGCTTCCATAGTATAGCGCCTTTCACAACACACGTCGTTTCAAAACAGCTTTACAGAAAATCATGCATTAGCCGCGAAAGTGAATGGTGCGACTCGAACACGCGAAATCGCTTCATTCGCATGATTTTACACTTCAACTAAAAAATTACGCATGCCGCATTGTCGCGAAAGCCTATCAGCATTGAGATTGTCCGGATGTCACTGACATACTGACGTAGCAGTAGAAGAAATCTGGAAAAATAGATGAAAACACTGTTGTAGCGGTGTATGTGTGGGCACCCGGAATCGTACGACACAACGTCATACATGTACAGAGACCGGACGAATAAAGACGTCGCTTGGAGGAAGTTGGACGACCTGGTAAGTTCTGGAAATATGCGCGTCTACTTGATTCCAGCTATTGGTTGAACTTTACTATGAACCAAGTCGTAGAAGCCCCGCCTCCTGTCCTTTTCCGGAAGAGAAGCGGGAATACTCGCGGGTCCGCGTTACTCGGGCAAGTTTAAACGCGTATTTATAATCCAGTGGTTAAACTCGCACGAGCAATGCCATAAGAGTCATCATTGTGTAGTTTGATTAAATACAATTATGAAGTGTGTATAAAAAAAAAAGTAATTATTTTATCTTTTATTATTTTTTTTATTTTTTTCAGATCAGATACTGGTGTTTGACATCATAAAATCCATATAATTCTCATGCAGCATTTCTCCAAGGTTGATATTAATGACTGAGACTCCGAGTCAGTCGAGCTCTGGTGCTGTTCAATAGAACAGCTGTTTGACTGTGATTGGCAGGTACAGCATTTATAAGCTGTATTTCACATGTAATGGATACTAATATGCATACTGAGTGAATTTCAAGAGTACAGGGTCACATTTCACACCACATTCAAAAAAGATACAAGAAATTATATTTTAAGTGAAAATAAGGCCTTTTAAGGGCCATTGAAGTTTTTTACCTTCATTGAACTTCTTAAGTCGAGCCAGTTCTGTGACATTAGATTAAAAAAAAAATTAAAAAAATCTGCAGCAAAACCATCGGTTCCCAAGCCTTACATGCTGACAATAAAAAAAGACAAATACAAAAAAAAAAAAATATATATATATATATATATATATATATATATATATATATATATATATATATATATATTTTTTTTTTTTTTATTATTTTTTTTTTTTTGCATAGTATTTATTTATTGCATTGTATAATAGGCCAAGACTACACCCTCTCACCTTATCTTTAACTCACAAAAAAAAAACTCTTCTTAATAGAGCTCAAATCGTCGAATTTCTTCACGTTAAGATACACACATTTGATCTTGTTCACACAAACATCCCAGGCGCGTACCGGGCGTATGTTCAGGGAGGCTGCAACATATGGCGACTCTACCAACTTGGAGGAATGCACAGCATCAGTGACCAGCTACATCAGCAAGTGCATTGATGATGTCACTTACTCCAAGACCATCACCTGCGGAGTTGCACGCGTTGCTGAGGACCCGAGACTCCGCCTTCAGATTTCAAAACAAATATTGTTTGCATTGTGGAAACAATGGTAAACGGTCTGCACTTATATAGCGCTTTTTTAACCTAAGCGTTTTTCAATGCGCTTTACACGGGACTCAGTCGCCCATTCACACTCATACACCAATGACGGCAGAGCTGCCATGCAAGGCACTAGCCTGCCATTGGGAGCAACTTGGGGTTCAGTGTCTTGCCCAAGGACATTTCGGCATGTGGAGTCATGTGGGCCAGGAATCAAACCGCCAACCCTGCGATTAGTGGCCGACCCGCTCTACCATCACAACCGTCCCGGCTGAGCACAATAAATGCTCTTTTAGTGTTCTAAAATACACAGTATGTTTATATAGTACAATGACCTCTTATATGTCAAAATACAAAAGTGAAGTTGAATCGTTATGTCGTGACCCCTTTAAAAACTCAGCTTAGGTGTTATGGATGCAGGCCGTTCTATTCATGACCACTGCGATAACACACTAAACAGCTGCTTAATTTCCCATAATCACTTAGGGACAGGATATAATGGGGTTATGAAATGGAGCTGTCTCAAGGCTGCCGATTAGTAAATTGAAACCTTTGAGGACATATCAGTAGAGGCTGCTGGTAAAGACCAAAAGATTAAATAAAATCTGAAGAGCTGCAGTAACATTGCTAAAGTGCACACGGTCCAAAACGAACAATCACCAAGTGCCAAACGAGAGTAAAACACTGGCATTAATTAGGAATGAGTCCTGTAAAATGCCCGTCTTGGTGAGGAATTAATTTAAACACAGTCAGTTAAATCTAAAGTGAACGTAAAAAACAGAATTAAAAGCATTTTGTATCAAAATATCAGATTTGAGATGTAAATTTAATTTGTAATGTAATTTGTTGTTAATATCAGTCAATTTCTGAATGTTTAATTGAATACTTGACACCGCGGGAATCTGAAACAATGCTTACTCAAATTTACTATTTTGTTTTGGCATCAATTAGGTATTGCCTGTGAGGATGCTTCTGAGTTTGTTGAGGTGCATTCTCCTAATCTCTCTGGTCTTGCTTTTTTTCAAGTTTCAGTACTGTTGATTTTGATTTTATTTCTAAACTTTTGTCAATTAATTCTACTACTTGCATACTTGATCCACTACCTACGACTGTTATTGCTATTGTAAATGCTTCACTCAATACAGGTCTCCTCTGCTCTAAAAATGGCTGCAGTTACACCAGTTCTTAAAAAGCCTGGGAGTGATATCACCGATATGTCAAATTATCGACCCATCTCTAATTTACCTTGACAAAAGTGCTTGAGCGTGTGGTTGTTGGTCAACTCCATACTCATCTCTGTATGAATAGCCTACTAGAAAATTTTCAATCCGGGTTTAGATCTGGACACAGTACAGAGACTGCTCTAGTCGGCATCCTGAATGACCCTCCTCGTTATAGCCGACTCTGGGGCTTGTGGCATTTTGGTTTTGTTAGACCTTAAGGCTGCATTCGATACCATATGTCACAGCATATTATTGGAAAGATTGCATATGTGGACCGGTCTGTCTGGAACTGTGTTAAATTGGTTTAAATCTTACCTCTCAGATCGTTCCCAATTTGTCTACCTGGGTTCTAACAGATCTCCGACTGTGCCTTTGTGTCAGGGTGTCCCTCAGGGGTCAGTTTTGGGTCCTGTTTTATTTAGTGTTTATATGCTGCCTCTTGGGCAGATCATTAGGAAGTATGGCCTGAGCTTTCACTGTTACGCGGATGACACCCAGATTTATATCAGCTCTCAGCCTGATCTTAATTCTTCCTCTTCAAAACTTTCTGAAGTAAATACGACAGCACTTTCAGTGTCAAAATAAAAGCCCCAGGTGTAGACGATGTAAATACGACAGCACTTTCAGTGTCAAAATAAAAGCCCCAGGTGAAGATGAAGTAAATACGACGGGACTTTCAGTGTCAAAATGCCATGTTCAACTGGGGTTTCAAAAATAAGTCGGTATGAAATATAAATATAAAAGTGCATATCAATGAAAATTATTGCATTTCATTCTCCCTTTTGTTTATTTAATGAAAAACTCATTATTCGATTTTTAATTAATGTCTTTAAAATATTTAATACACTTGGCAACAGTAGATGTTTGGATGAAATGATGGTAACTCTGAAAAAAAGAAACACTTTTGAGCTATTTTAGAGCAAACACGTAATTATCGAGGTATATATAGAATATCGTCAATACGCTGAAAAATATCGAGATATCATTTTTAAGACATATTGCCAGGCCCTACAGGCCAGACAATTTCACACCAGACTCAGAAAACCATTTCTTAATGATTTATTGCTCTGTGTGCCATTGGCACGTGTGATAAAAACCTAAATATGGACCCTTTGCATGTGCATGAGTGTCTACAGTATTTCGTTCTCTCTCTCATATCAAATGCCATTCGTGCTTCGAAAATGAGTTACGTCTGTAGATATCTCCAGTTAGCCGCTAGAAATAGTTTGAGATGCTCTGGAATAACTTTGCTATTTAAATAATGGCACAACCTTAGGGCAAAACCAAAACATCCTAACCCTCCTGTGTGATTTACAGGACAATAAAACTGAGCAGGATGGTAAAGAGGAAGTGCCGTACTGTGTGTGTAGAAACTGAAAATATAGTACATTTAAACCTTATATACTTGTTACTTCTTTTCTGTTTTTCCATTTTTAAATCACACCTTTGTTCCTTTATTTAATTTCATGCAACAACCTGCGGAAGATACAAATAATTACTATGTTCCTGCACAAAGACACTAAAGAGCTGTCATTAAATGCAAAAACAGAATGGACACAAAATTACTCAGAACATGTTTATAAATCCAACACCAAATCCATCAAGCATTTATGATTTATTATTGGCAGCAGATCTGTAGTCTCACTCAAGTTCTGTGTACAACTGTTTTGGACCATTTTGACGATCTTGATGTGTTAATCAACAAACGCCTACTACACTTTTTCCATGACTAAGCCAAGTCAAACAGCCAAAAACTCTCGCACCGGGACAGAGTAATTAGCCACACACTGAGGATAATTATGCATTATTAATGCTATTAGTGAAGCATGCTCACTAATTCCACATGGCAGTGTTTGTTTCTATACTTAAACTGAACATTTCGGAGAGGAGGCGTGAGAACAGGTATTTACGGAGAGAGACTTCACATTCCCGGGAAGCATGGGAAGTCTTGGGAATGCCTAGAGCTGTTTTAGCATCCCACTGTTTTCCTCACGTTAGCGATAGGAGAGGCAGTCATATCCGTTTATGAAGCCGGAGATATGCAGAGATTTGCATGCTATAGATCCTCCAGAAATGGCACGTTGCCTGCGATTTCTCCTGGGAAACTTCAACAAGTTTAGTTGGAAAATTGTGTTGGGCAATTTTACATTCCTTTCTCTCTTTTTCTCATTCCAACAAAGATCGGAATGGTTTTTAGCACTAGTGCAATAATATTCAGCAAAAAGGCTGAGTATTAGGTGTGTAACTTCATTAATTATGACCAGTACTTGTTTCCCAATGATATTTACGATATGGTAGTTAGCTTAATGTGCGTTCATCTCATGATCATTCCAACATGAAACTGTAGCATGCTGGAATGTGTTTAGATGCTATCTATAAACTCACTCGGAGTTAACATAACATGCAAAAGACTCCCCATGTAAATACCATTGACCCATTTGTGTGTATGGAGGCACCTTTGGAATAACTGGGGTGTGTCACGGTGACGGAGGTATGACAGATTTGTAGTAAATAGTCTGGGTTCAAAGCCAGGCCAGATTATATTGGTCCACGATGGTTTAAAACACTGAACAGACCCATAACTACTCCCACAACTCATAACTTTACTCAAAGCGTATGCTCAGGATGGCAAACTACCTTCTATTTTTGAAAGTCTGCAGTGTGCACATGTGCTCAACTTCGGCGAATTTATCGGCACCAATAGTTGCTTTTAGATAAAAACTGGTAATCAGCAGAAGTCAATGACGACAGAACACGAACAAAGATTTGTTTCTCAAAAAAAGGGGTTAGCACAGGTAATTATATAACAACATCAAGTGACCATAATTAAAGAATCACACTACAAATAACATCAGCAAATAAAGAGTTGTACTACTAGTACTACACAACAGTAAATAACAATCAACTCTCACTATAACATTGTTAGCCATCTCTGATCACCCTGCAGTGCAGACGGCTTTTGATGACATCTGGCACAGACAGCTGGCATATGACTGGCGCCACCCTGCTCAGCACAGCTGTTTGGAAAGCTCTGATATCTCTCTCTCTCACACTCACACACACACACACACACACACACACACACACACACGAGTAATAATTTCTACCACACAAACACGATGAACATACCTTGGTTCAATATGTTGCTAAAGATATTTATGCCCTACAAGCACACACTAGAACACACACACATTAGTGCACACACACACACACACACACACACACACACACACACAGAGCTGCTAAAGACAACACTGGCAACTCTATTCTAACCTAATGCAGGAACTACGCAACACCCTACCCTGGAAATGCACAGTATACACATGCAATTATGCACACGATGTTATATAATAATATAAGCTTTTCTTGTGCACACAATTTAACATAAAAGCACACATAAACACAAAATAAGGATAACATGTCTCTTAACGAAACAGGTCAACCAAAAATTACAATTCTGTCATTATTTGTCATTAGGCAACAAAAAAAACATGCACCATCACAGTTGTCTATACGTCTTGTGCGCTATATTTGAGGTCTTCTGAAAATCTCATTCTCCATTTCACATATTCAAACTGGCACGTTGTACTTGGTTACGAAACGTGCAGAATTTCATGCTTTTGATATCAATGATGGATAAAACAACATTGAGTAAATGATGTCAATAATTACAGAATATTCATTTTTGGATGAACCATCACTTTCTGCTGGTCTGGAAATCACAAGAGTAAAATTCTGTCATATTTTTAGGTCTTCCATGGACATGGGAACCCTGATGGCATCAACCATCTTAAACTTGAACCAATTAAAAACAAACGAAAATAAGAAATCTGGTTTTGTCAGCATTCACAGACGCACACGTGCCTCTAAAAATAATGACAACAACAGCAGTTACTTACCAGTTGCAGTGTCGGACACTTTTCTCAACGATGATGTGATGGCATCCCCAGGAACACGTGGACTCTCCACATATTTAGCCTTTCTAACGAGTCCTTTTGAACAGAAAGAGAGAAACAGATAACTGTAACCAAAGTTTCAGATCACGGTCAAGGACTTCTCTGCCAGATCTTAAATAAAGGCACATGAGCATGTGACATATGCGATGTGCTAACAGCACACACACACACACACACACACACTCTTGCTGCAACAACCTCAGCAGCTCCGGGAATGTAAACTACAGCATGAAAACCATCACAACTTGCCTCTTAGCAACTTAAACGGGTGTGAGATTGCTGTCTGATATTGTGCGTGTTTCTCACTTCACCAAATCTTGTTCTCCATCTCCCTTGCTTTTGTCCACATGTGCACACACACTCATCAAGTAACAAAATGATACTATTACGTCAACATGAAACAGCGTTCACAAACCATTTTTCCTCCGATCTGAAAATAGTGCTTGGTGAATTTTGCAATGATGAATCGTACACAATATGACCAGGAATGTCCATTAAAGAGAGTAAATGCAGTTAATTATACATTGTATAATTGGTTGCTATGAAGAAGTTGTCCAAACTCTGGTGTGTGCTCGGTCCTTGCAATAGAACCAAGCTGAAAATAGCCCGAGGGGCCGTTCACACGGGATAAGCTCTTGCATTCCACTGCACTACTTTTGTAATTGTTGGACTATGTAAACACAGAAAAACATCTGTGATCTTTGCATTGTGTCACACTGTTTTTAGTGTCTTACGCCATGAGCGCTGCCATTTACACCATGTCAAATTGAAATAGTTACATTTTAAAGGTCTGTATTAAGACCTTTAAAATGTTAAGGTTTGAGAAGAACGCATCCTGTACACGCCCTAAGAAATGAATGGCATGCTCTTCATATTTACGCATGTTATGCCATCGTGAAGGGGCATCCCGAACCCCTGAGCTAATCAAATAAAGAACGCACCCTTCAAATCTTCCTCGACCCCCCATAAAGCTTGTAGCTTTAAGTGCACTTCTCTGTTTACAGTGGAAAACCCCACTGAGATGAAAGACCACAGCAATCCGTGGAAGATCTGACCAAATAAAGTAATGGAGGAATGTGCAGCCACAAGCAACGGGAGCCCTTAAATCTACCAGGGAGTTTAATCAGGCTTCAGTGCCTTTAAATCTGCTACAGGTACATCAGAGCCGCTCACCTGTATGACTCTGACCTCCAGGGAGAGGTAGTGTGTGTAGTGTGTCCTAAGTCACACATAACGGTCCTTTACATACTCTATTTGCTTTCTTCCTGCACAATCCTGGTCCAATTGTGCATGATACTTTCAGTCTGATCTGATAAAAACTACATGGCTGTGGCAACATTTTTGCTAAATCATATTTACGTGGTTCCTCACACGTATAGTGGCAGATGCAAGGTGAAATTTCCCAGTGGTTCCATATGCCTGGAATCTGCTTATGTATTGTGTAAATCTGTGTTAATTAGATTTTCTCATGCAGGGATGCAATGCTGCTGCGTGCTTCTTACAAGCCAGAGCAGTATGGGGTTCTTACACATACCTGGTATCCATCTTTAATGGCTATGTCTGTTAATGTAATTGTGATGAGGCAGATGGTCATGCATTCTGGACCGGTCTCAATATATGCATGGCACACGAATGCATCTGAGACAAACTAACAGATTCATTGATTGTTTAAGTGTGAAAGTCTGATCGCAGGGAGGACATTTGTGCATCAGATCTATTAAAAGACTCGAACGTGACTAGATAAAGACAGGTTAGATGAAGCGAATGTTTCAACCAAACATTTTAGGCCATTTAGGCCATTTCTAGCCTGTAGTAAAATAAGAGTAAAATCTCATTAAAAATAATCAAAGCATGCTTTCCACGCTCAGCTTTCACTAAATAAACAGAAGAATGAATGTTTTAACCATTTCCATTTATATGCACCATTACATCAACACGCAGTAATAAACAGCAATAATTACCTTCATGTTTTTTGCTGAAACATATTCAAAGATAAAGCCATAGAGAGACTTTTGTTAACATTTTTGCGGGATGACAGAAACAAATCACTGAATCCGAGTTCTGGGTCAATCCTCGTTTGTAAAGCAATACTTCTGACCATTGGTGACAGTCAAACAAAACACACTGTATTAATCCAAGATGTCAAAGGAAAGTGCATCATGGAGCACGAAACCTCTCGTACAGATCCTCACGCAAACCAGATTCCTGCAAAAGACATCGTGTTATCTCCTCCGAGGACCATCTCAACATCTGCTAACACTATCCAGCTCTCACACACACCATACCGCTGAAGATCCAAGCTCCTGCTCAAACTATTGCAGCATAAAAAATATACCTCAAGTTTCAAAGGCAGCTCTGATGCTGCTTTCTGTGTAAATGAAATGTAGCATCACCTTTGTTGTGTCATGATAGAGCATACATTTCATAATTGTATATTTGCATCCATTTCAGATTTCTATATTCATAATTGTATATTTGAAATATTAATCTAATAACATCATTGATGCAACTGTAATCGCTGTATAAATTCATTTTCATACAGCTCTTATAAGCATTAAACAGTCTGTGTAAATGCCACCTTTTTTAAGAGCTCCAGTAGTATTAAAGATATCTTGATATACTTTAGCCTGTTGATGTCGCCCCCCTTTTTGAGCACAAACCATGAAAATGGCACACCTGAACTGAAATGGTTGTATTTACGGGACCCTTTGGAGTTTGGACACAGTTGTCGTATCTTTTGAAAGAAGACACTTTGGGCTTTAATTCCCAAGTTTTAAGAAGAATTAATATAGTGCAAATTAATATATGTGGTTATTTTTTAAAGTTAGAGAACCTGAAGTTTATAGTAATGGAAATATGTTGTGCTGAACATGTTTTTATAATCTAATAAACGATAATAAAAGTGCCAAGACATCCCAGAAATACAATGTGCTCAGTCACGAGTGTAAAGAAGTGACATTTCTAATGTGAAGATGATGGAATAATAAATGAGGTTCCTGCAGCTTTAATCTCTGTAAAATCGCTGGAAGTGTTCAGAGTAAAATTAAGCTCCGCCTCTCAAGACGACACTAAATCTGACCGCACTGCTCGACTATTATGAATAAAACTACGCCACATTTTTAAACATAGACTTTGGAGACGGCTCGTTTTGTTTATAAGACTCTAATATATAACATCATATACAGTTTTACAACATGAATGCTGCTCAGATTGCAATTTGTTGAAGAACGATGACAAAGACGAGATCTCATGTAAACAATGGAGAATATGTCAATATTTCTCACATTTATCACTTATGGACAAAAAGTGCGATTGGATGTTTATCAATGAACGCTTGTCATGGACGATTGACTCAAGTGTGTTGAACTGGATTCATCTGGCGATCGTGTTTTCATAATAAAAGTCCCGTTTTGATATTGCATGTTTTCATAATAAAAGTCCCGTTTTGATATTGCATGTTTTCATAATAAAAGTCCCGTTTTGATATTGTATGTTTTCATAATAAAAGTCCCGTTTTGATATTGTATGTTTTCATAATAAAAGTCCCGTTTTGATATTGCATGTTTTCATAATAAAAGTCCCGTTTTGATATTGCATGTTTTCATAATAAAAGTCCCGTTTTGATATTGTATGTTTTCATAATAAAAGTCCCGTTTTGATATTGTATGTTTTCATTTGTACTCCTGCACAAATAACAATTGCTGTTTCTGGAGCATTGCTATCATGAAACAGAGATCGGATATCAATGTTGAACCCGTAGACCTTTGAAAAGATTTATAATGTGTTAACATTAATTACATTTATAGACAGTAAATGATATATTAAATGTAAGCAGAGTGACGGCACTACCGTGTGCGGGGGATTGTGTATCAACAGGTTAAGAACAGAATATACCGGTTCAGAAGAGGGCTGAAATGATTAGTTGACGTTATCGACAACATCAAAAATAAATAATTGTCGACAAAAATTTCCGTTGTCAAATTAGTCGTTTGATCTCATTTAACGCCACATGCAAAATAAAGAAAATGCTAAATAAGGAAATACAGAAGCACTGTCATCGTGAAATAAAGCAGAGACGGATCTGGCATTCCACTTAAGCAAAACCTGCATGTCAGAGCAGCTAAAACGCAAACAACATGCCATTCCGAAACCATCCACTCACTCGTACATCTACATATTGTTTGTCAAAAACACCAGACGGTCACCTTGATCAGCAGCAAGTGCTGAGCGTTTTTTGTTGACAATATTTCCAGCTGATGAAAACACATGCTCAGCTCTGACCGATGTGCCAGTAATACCCTGGACTGCTTTAATGCTGGCCCCTCGTCATGACATTCTTGAGAAAACTCTTCGGGATGAGAAGACTGCATGTGTGTTCTCAAGTTAGATGTTGTGGAGTGATATAGTAGCAGTTGCAAATGACGTTGGTTTTGTCAACAATTCCGCCTTTGATACTGCAGAAACCGAAGAAGCGCTACACACCACTTTTAAGATGTTTTGGTGTAAATAAGATCCTCTCTGACTCAAGAGTCCTCACTCTCTTTTGCAAATTCACAACGCAGCCGTGCCGCATCTAATGGGTTGAACTGGATAGGCTAACAAAAACAAACCGCGTCATCATCATGTCTCATGCCTCATGACACACCTAAAATTCGAATGCACTGTTTTTGCATTCGAATGTGCAAATTTTTTTTTTTATTCGACAAATATTAGAAATTCAAATTATAATTTTGACAGCCCTATGAGGCGCCCTCTGGCACGGGGACGCCCGCCCCTCGTGCGCGTTTGCTGTAGCTAGATTAGAGACGCCGGTTCGAGTCCCATTCGGAGCGGGGGTGTGAAGTGGTGCAGTGACCTGGATGGGAGTGAGGTTTAGGGGGGGGTGAGTGGAATGGTGGCCAGCTGGTAAATAGCTGTGCTCTTTCCCAGAGATATGGAGCTCTTAATGACAGTCAATTTAATTGATCAATTTAAGCATCTTTAACCTTGTGCGACACCATGTCCTATACATGCTATACATCATTTAATTTAATCCAACTGATTTCAGTTCAGGACACTCTGGGCTGTCTGTAAAGGGTTAAACTTTCAACGCATCGGGGGGTGGGGGGGCTCATTTCAAGCTCAACATATGTTGTTCTTGCCAGTCATAACAACTCAAAGTAGTTGATATCATATCAACGTAACTAACCTCGGACCATTGCTTCGTGTCATCTACAGACTGAGGAGAGGCACTGTTTATAAAAAAACAGTCATCTCAACTCAGTGAAGTATCGGCACTACACAGCCACATGTTTTTTGACCAGTTTTACAAATGCACTACCTTAAACATTACACTATCTGCTAAGAATGTACACCGATGCGAGTGAAAACACAAGAGACCGGAAATTGAAAAGAGTCGAACCATGGAAAACTTCCATGTTCAGGGAAAAGGTGGATATTTACAGCGCTTAACACAATGAGAATCAATGGGAGCATTCAAAAGATGGAAAAGTGTTGCTTCAGAGGCTATATACGGAGTTAAGATGAAAATAAGGTGCATTTCTTAATGTTCTGAGAACAGTGGAGAAAGACAGCACACTGGAGATTAAGTCATTCACTAAATAGGTACCAGGTGAGCATCCTATAGCTTTCCTATGTAGTATGTAGGCAAGTGCATTTCTATAATCCAACCAAATGTTCAGTCTCAAGATGCATATGTTTGAATCATTCAACATGGTTGGCAATCTTTTTGGTTGGCAGGAAATGAACGCATATTGAAAATGCGTCCCGAGTTGTTCCTGGCAGGCTTGCAGGCTCTGGTTACGGTGGGGACAGGGTTAGGGCATCTGCTGCCTGTCAGGAACAAACCAGGCAACTTTGTACAATGTCATTCATTACGTGCAACGTCCCTGGTATAATAAACACTGTAATGCAGTATCACTTCACTTCACCGGAAAATGCTCACCGATACTTTCATCCGAATTGGTGTCAAAAGTAAATACCCCCGAGTGAGACCCTGCATGTGTGCGATTAAGACGGAGAAGGACCTGGCCATTCAGCAAGTTTTGTTTTGCAAAGTTTGCCGTTTCAGTATTTGTAGATTATTTTTTCACGTGTTTTATATTGGAAAACACTCGCCTTTTGAGGATTGCCCACAGGTTCTCTATGGGATTAAGATCCGGGGAGTTGCCTGGCCACGGATCAAAAATTTCAATGTGATGATCTCCGAACCACTTCATTATCTCTCTTGCCTTGTGACATGCTGCTCCATCATGCTGGAAAATGCACAGATCATCACTAAATTGCTCCTGGATCGTTGGGAGAAGTTGCTCTTGCAGGACGTTTTGATACCATTCTTTATTCATGGCAGTGTTTTTGTGCAGGATTATGAGCGAGCCCACTCCCTGTGATGAAAAGCAACCCCACACATGGATGGTCTCAGGATGCACTGTTGGCACGACACAGGACTCGTGGTAGCGTTCAACTTTTCATCTCAGGACAATTGATTTTCCAGATGTCTCAAACAGTCGTAAGGGGGCTTCATCAGAGAAAAATAACTTTGCACCAGTCTTCTGCCGTCCAATCCTTGTAATTCCTGCAGAATTTCAGTCTGTCCTTGATGTTCATCTTGGAGAGCTGTGGCTTCTTTGCTGCCCTTCTTGACACCAGGCCATTGTCCAAAAGTCGTCGCCTCACTGTGCGTGCAGATGCTCTCACACCAACCTGCTGCCAATATCGAGCAGCTCTGCACTGGTGGTGACATGAATCCGTAACTGACTCCTCAGGAGGAGACGGTCCTGGCTCTTGCTGGACACTCTGGGACATCCTGAAGCCTTCTTCACTGCAGTTGAACCTCTCTCCTTGAAGTTCTTGATGATCCGGTAAATGGATCTTTCAGGTGCAATATTCTTTGCAGCAATTTCCTTGCCTGTGAGACCATTTTGATGCAAAGCGATGATGGCTGCACGTCTTTCTTTAGAGGTAACCATTGCTAACAAGAACACAATGACTGGAAGCACTTCTTCCCTCCTTTTATAGCAATCAGACTGCTCTAATACAATCAGAATGATAGAGTGATTCCACCTGACTAGTCCTCATTCACACTTTCACAGATGCTGCTGATATGATTAGTGAAATGATGTTAGCTGGTCATTTTGTGTCAGGGCCAAAAAACAGTGAATTTTGGATTTTTGTGATAAAGTTCATATTTTTGGCCAATGAAGCTTTTTGCAATTATTTAAAATGCATCTGATCACTCTTCAGAATAATCTAGAAACAATGTGAATCAACACCACAACAATTGAAGCAGAAAACTTTGCAAAACACAATTTATGTCACTGCCAATAATTTTGGCCACGGCTGTACTTGTAGAGAAAATAATAACTTTGAGATTTAAAACTTCAGCATTTAATATGTTTTATATCAGTATGTATATATCTAATAATGCATTGGCAATGTACACTTAAGCTTCTTTTGCCAATAAAGTCTGATATGAATTTAATCTGCCAATTTGATCCTATTATAAAAAAGTCCACTGGAAAACACCAGAAGATTTTGCCCAAATTGTAATTACAACATGACCACTGATTTTATGGCATGTATAAATATTTGTATAAAAGATTAACATCTGTAAAAATGTGTCTAATTAACTATGTAATAACTATATGTAATAACAATTACAACTCTGTTGTAATGTTTTATAACATATTTTAATGAGGATCACGATTAAATTAGGTTAAATAAAATAAGCATTTTTTTCTAAACTATCCAAAGCTGGTGTTCCCATCATGCAACAGGCTTGATATCACTCTTTCTAAATGTATTTAATTAATTTATGTTTGTCATTAATTTATTTACACCGATTTTATTGTTGATTTTGTTGCAATTTCTGGTTTGCGAAGTCTGTAATTGCCTGTTAATGACCAAAAAATGATTTCTGTTTATTGTTACCATCATTCTGTTTTGTGCAACAAGTGTTGAGGTCTGCATGTGCAGTTTTGCATCTTATATTATTACAGTAATGCAAGGTGATTATGTCAACTTGAATTGATAGCATGCATTAAGATTCACTCTGAAAGGCTTCCTGATGTCATGTGGTACACGATTAAACATGTATGTGTTGATGAGGAAAGTCCACAATGTGAAAAGTTCTAATAAAATGTTCATTTTAAAACTTAGACCATTTAAATCAGATTTGTGAGTAAAGTTACAGTATTAACTGAAATGTTCAATTTAACTCACTTTTATGTTTTTTACAATTTTACAGCTTCAACTACAAATTTACTTAGAAAAACTCTTAAAAATTAAGCAAATCTTAATATTCTTTTTATTTTCTAGTGTAAAGAATCAGTAGAACTGAACATGGACTGAAAGAGGCTCTAAAGGCTGTGAAGTATTAACCCAGACTCTCCAGTAGAGGGCACCAGTCAAAGCGTATGAGGTAATAACCACAAATCAAAGCAATGACACCATCACCAGACGACAAGTCAACCTCAGAAAACACATGTTGCTTCTCTCTCCTGATGAAAGCACCACTTAAAATGGGCCAGCGTCTTGTTATATGTTTTTAATAGATTCAGTAACTCCTCACTGGTTTGGGGGAAAATAGCTGTTTTGATTAAAACAGGGTCAAAACGTTTCAACGTTATTACTTCAACTGTGAGGAAATGAGTTCCAGGACTGAGCTAATGAAGCACCGAGTGTGAGTAGTTGAAAGAAGCTGGATACCGAGAGTGGTTTTGGGATCCCATTTAAGGTGTTTACGGTTTGAGTTTGGCTAAACGAATATCACTGAACCTCCCAATGTGTGCTGGACATCAGTCGAAGGGACGCATTGAAGGGATAGTTCACCCAAAAATGAACATTCTGTCATCATTTACTCACCCTCGTGTCGTTCCAAACCTGTATGATTTTCTTTCTTCTGTGAAACTCAAAAGGACAAAAGACATGTGGTCTTCATTACTGGTATTTGACAATACTGTGTATTCTGCAAGACTGTAATTAACATGCATGGATACATTTTAAATGGACATTATGGGGGGGATCTAGGTGTGTGTACACATAACACATAACAGGTGCGTCTCAAAACATTTTAATAATATTGCAGAATATAAGCCTGGGTAGCTCAGTGGTAAAGACGCTGGCTACCACCCCTGGAGTTCACTAGATCGCCATTTCAAATCCAGCCTGTGCCGAGTGACTCCAGTCAGGTCTCCTAAGCAACCAAATTGGCCCGGTTGCTAGGGAGGGTAGAGTCACATGGGGTAACCTCCTCGTGATCGCTATAATGTGTTTTGTTCTCGGTGGGGCGTGCGGTGAGTTAAGTGTGGATGCCACGGTGGATGGCATGAAGCCTCCACACGCACTACGTCTCCATGGCAACGCGCTCAAGTCACACGATAAGATGCACGGGTTGACGTCTCAGACGCGGAGGCAGTTGGGATTCATCCTCCACCACCCGGACTGAGGCGAATCACTACGCCACCACGAGGACTTAAAAAGCACAGTGGGAATTGGGCATTCCAAATTGGGAGAATTTTTTATTTTGGCCAGTCAAGCACAGTAATACCATAGTCAGCAAACCAGTTACTAGTAGCTTTGGCAGTGTGCAAAGGTGCCAAGTCCTGCTGGAAAATGAAATCAGCATCTCCATAAAGCTTGTCAGCAGATGGAAGCATGAAGTGCTCTAAAATCTCCTGGCAGATGGCTGCATTGAATCTCGACTTGAGAAAACACAGTGGACCAACACCAGCAGATGTCATGGCACCCCAAATCATCACTGACTGTGGAAACTTCACACTGGACTTCAAGCCACTTGGATTCTGTGCCTCTCCTCTCTTACTCCAGACTCTGACTTTGATTTCCAAATGAAATGCAAAATTTACTTTCATCTGAAAAGAGGACTTTGAACCACTGAGTGATTAAAAAAAAATGTGATTGCATTTTCTTCATTTTTGTAGCTTGACCAATGTGGTCACTATGAACAGATGTTGCATGGAAAATATTTTGAAACGACATGAGCGCAAGCAAACAATGGCAACTTTCATTTTTGTATGACTCTTCCTTAAAGAATCAAATATAAGATAATCAGAATAAAAGACGCCTGCCTGGGTTCCCTTAAAATTCTGTGTTTGTCTGTTAACTCACAGTATAATTCAGGACTTTTTAGTCTACGCACTCTCTCACCTATACATCTCACATGATATCTTTAGTGGCAAATCAAAAGTGAATGATATGAGTTAGTGCCGTGAGGCCCGTACTTAAATAAACAGACTTCTGGAGTCTCTCACAGTAGCAACCGCTCTCAGTGACGTCATCCAGTCCCGCGGTTCCGTTAGCCCTGCGGCAGATCCAACCAGCACATACAGGCCTCTCCTCCAGATCTGAGGGAAAGTGTGTGTGTGAGCTGAGGTGAGAATTCTGCCCCCTTTCCCGCTGTTTTCAACACCTCCTCTTGATCATTCCAAGATCGTCTAAGATCTCTATCCACCCACAAACACACAAGACAGATCTCCTCCCATTTTTCTCAGCAAATGGGAGAGCTTTTTAAGGGATACTTCTCCCCAAAAATTCTCATCATTTATATACCGTCATGTCATTCCAAACCCGTACCATTTTACAGCTATAATACAATAGCTCCGAGTACAAAGAAAATAGTATGGTTTTGGAAGAACATGAGAGTGAGCAAATGATGACAAAGCTTCATTTTCAGGTGAACTGTATCTGAGCTGCGTTAGCATGTTGAGCCCACTGCCACACGCCTAGTGTGTGTGTGTGTGTGTCTCCCCAAGTGTCCGCTCCCATGTGGAAAGCCACAATGCTCCATATTGTTGTTGCCATGTTGGTTCATGAAGCATTCCATTCATCTTGGAGAGTCGGAATTTCCACCTTTCAACTAGCAAAAGTGCAACGGAATAACACTTTATGTCGGACGTCCCAACTCCCATTCCGCAGAGATGCATGTGTGTGTTACTTCACGCAAACATGTCGGCGCCCAGGGCAGGGAGCTTTACGGTAAGTGACAAACGTTCACTTTTATTAAATATTATCCATTAAAGAGTCAAAGTTCTTGCATTAAATGATAATAAAACGTAGCCTAACTTGACCTTACAACGCTCCCAATGTTTATTACAAATTGCTTCTAAGAAACCTATAATCCTGGAGGAACTCATTTGGAAGTTTCTGTTTTTGATTGTTTGACTAATGAAATGTGCAAAGGGCAAAATCGTTAGAGCATGTCGGTGGCTTTCAAAGAGACCTGCTGGTAAAACACACATGAAGGTCAGATGTGAGCGAGATGCCAAAGTGACCACTTAAAGGATTTCAATACTGTTTGCAAGGTCCGGGTTCAAGTTCAGAGAGCACCAACAAAACACTTTGAAGATCTCAACTGCTCATGGACTTGTCCTTTACACACGCACAGTGCCGAAAAACAAGTCACTGTTTACATACACACAAGCACACTCCCACTTAGTGCTTGCATTTACACACAGTAATTAAGATGATGTGTAAATGACCATCGGATGTCTTCTTTTACCTTCTAACACAATACAAACACACAAGCACACACACCAATTTAGACAAAAGGATAAACAATATAAAATGCAGTAATGTATGTGGATAGAAACCTTAAGTACATGTTCGTTCATTAATTAAAAAAAGTATCAGTTCATAGGAGTAAGTAGTTTGTGAATCGGACTACAGGAGAAAACCCACCTGGAGATTTCTTGCAGGGACGAGCAGCCATCACGTACGTCTGTCGGGGCAGGAGAGGGGAGGAGGGGAGAGACATGGACACACCTTTAGACAGCCTGAGTCTGAGGCCTTCCTCTGTCGGGGGGTACGGGAGGACACTGCTAGCATCTTGCAGTCCACCACCAGGACACCTCCGTTGGGCACTGAGCAGGTACGGCTCTCCTGTTCACAGAGGAATAACAAATATGAGTCATGCAACAAGACAAGACAGCAGGGATAATTGTAACACTTTTTGGTTTTTGATTATTATCGGACTAAACTGCAATCTAGTGTGGATGAGAGGCATGAACTAGGCATGTAACGATACACAAATTTCAGTATATGATATGATGCGATTTAAATACATACAAGTGTTGCACTCGTACCCATTTACATTTCAACGTCAAAACAAGAAAATACTCCAGTTTTGAATAAACTTCATAAGCATCTTGCTCATCTGGGAGAGGTGCAACTTTGCTGCTGCTGTGTTCGGTGATGTCAGCGTAAGTAAAACAACATGTTTGATGTACAATGGTGCCGGAATATGACACCGTTGTTTGGCAAATTCGACAAGCTGTAACGCTACAATCTGCTTGCCGTTTGCCATTGCTCTTTTTGCTATGTACGGTAGATCTGTTGTTCTGTTGTCCCGTGAGTGCTCCCGTGAGTTTCATAGCCCTCAATGTTGCAACGCTTGGTTTTAATTACAATATAATGTGTTTATGTATGTATCATATGGTACATCTAATAATGAAACGTGAGCATCGACTCATACGATACATTACAATATTTATTTACACCCCTAGCATGAACGTAGCAAAATCAAAGCATTTTCAAATGAAAACACATTAGTGTGGACATGCCCTAAAGCTTTGAAATGACAGTATATCTTGGGTGAAACTGCATTTAATAATCTTCATTAAATCAGCATCTCAATATTTATGTACTTGGCTAAGCTTAAAATTGTGATTTTGTGATTTGTGCAAATGAATAAGAATTTTGAAACAGGTCACTGAAATGGACAGTCTGAACTGATTCTTGAAAATGGACGGGTTTAATTAATATCTGATGTCGTTTTGGCTACATAAGTTTGGCTAAAAAGACATGTGAAACTAGTCTTGGTGGCCAAGGCTGTGGGTTACTGACCTGAAGGTCAGGGGTTCAAGCCCCAACACTGCCATGATGCCATGGCCCTTGAGCCCATCTGCTCCAGGGGCACTGTACCATGGCTGACCCTGCGCTCTGACCCCAGCTTAGTTTGGATATGCGAAAGTGGGCCAGTGGTGGCTCAGCGGTTGAGTCTCTGGGTTACTGACCGAAAGGTCGGGGGTTCAAGCTCCAGCACTGCCATAATGCCACTGTTGGGCCCTTGAGCAAGGTCCTTGGCCCTATCTGCTCCAGGGGAACCGTACCATGGCTGACCCTGCGCTCTGATCCCAGCTTAGTTGGGATATGCGAAAACAACTGCATTTCATTGGCTCTGTACCTGTACTCTGCACAATGACAATAAAGTTGCATCTTAATGAAAGAAAGACTTTGGCCCAATAAGCAGGATGTTGCTTGATTTTATATTGGCAAATAATCCTCATATATTTATCATGAATATTCAATAAATCAGCCCACGAACAGAAGGATGAAGCAGGAAAAAAACTAATGGAAAAACATTGGAAATAATCAGCTTAATAGTCCCAGTAAAATTTTGGTACATATTGTGTTTACATTAGTTGGCAGACAGTGTTCCAACAATGAACCCGATGGAGAGTGATAATTTACGGTAATCATAATCAAAACAAATAAAGCCGCTGGGATTCAGTTTAGATTAAAAATAAAATGAGTGGCAGAATCCATAAATGATTTTCACTGTAAACTATCAAGAGAACAAAAACTGAGCAAAGCTAATTAGCAGAGCTCATTAAAGCTCAATAATAATGCCGAATAATGTTCATTACATGCAACTCCAAAGCACAGATTAAAGACAGCAGGTTTTTTTTTTTGGAGTTGTCTTTTAACTCTGATGAGCTGCCATTGTTTTGTGCCAAATCAACTGGAGACTTCTGGGAAAATTCCAAGCAAGCAATACACGTCGGATATGTTGGGAATGGAATGCTAGCTTACTACTTACTGAACACTGTGCAGGTTACACTGTATACTGCAAACTATTTACACAATCATTTTTTTAAAGCATTGTATTAACCAGTAGCATGTCAGTTCACATGATCTCATCAGACTGTATGTTTCATTCAGCATGGGTTGTTTTGTTATCATCTGGTTCATTCAAAACACTGGAACTGGAAGATCATTGCATTGTGGATATACTGTAGTTTTCCATACAGTGTGAACTGGGATCAGAAACAACATATTTTAACCAATGCAGTAGGTTATGTAGGTTATCACATATATATACACCGAAGAGGCTTCTGCAGAAATTTTATTCTTTTCTGAATAATGCCAACATCTCTCCCTCTCTCTATGTCCTCCCACTCACACTCTCTCACACAATGATGACCAAAACAAAGACAACTAGTGTATAAAATATGATTAAACAATGAAGAATGCCAGACAACAGGAAGTCAGCGTGCCCCAGTCACACCTCCGTCCTGCCGAGGCTCTCTTTAAACACCCACTGGGGACACAGGTGTACAGAGTGAACTCTGACGAGGGTGATGGCCTGTGATGCCACAACTGATTTAAAATCATTATAGAGAACAGAACTACAAAATAACTCTTCTTGACATGCAGATATCTAGTTTGCCTTTAAGTGCCAATGAAACTAATTATCTGTCAAAAAAGTTATGCACTGATTCCAAAACAAATTATACCCTACCACCAGAAGAGAAAACTTTTATTAGAGAGAGAGAGAGAACCTCATGCCAGTTTCCCAGTTTGGCAGAAACCGATCAGATGCTGGTGTTACTGGGGGAGATCAGCTCAGATGCTGCTGGTGTTACTGGGGGAGATCAGCTCAGATGCTGCTGGTGTTACTGGGGGAGATCAGCTCAGATGCTGCTGGTGTTACTGGGGGAGATCAGCTCAGATGCTGCTGGTGTTACTGGGGGAGATCAGCTCAGATGCTGCTGGTGTTACTGGGGGAGATCAGCTCAGACGCTGGTGTTACTGGGGGAGATCAGATCAGATGCTGGTGTTACTGGGGGAGATCAGCTCAGATGCTGCTGGTGTTACTGGGGGAGATCAGCTCAGACGCTGGTGTTACTGGGGGAGATCAGCTCAGACGCTGGTGTTACTGGGGGAGATCAGCTCAGATGCTGGTGTTACTGGGGGAGATCAGCTCAGATGCTGGTGTTACTGGGGGAGATCAGATCAGATGCTGGTGTTACTGGGGGAGATCAGATCAGATGCTGGTGTTACTGGGGGAGATCAGATCAGACGCTGGTGTTACTGGGGGAGATCAGATCAGACGCTGGTGTTACTGGGGGAGATCAGATCAGACGCTGGTGTTACTGGGGGAGATCAGCTCAGACGCTGGTGTTACTGGGGGAGATCAGCTCAGACGCTGGTGTTACTGGGGGAGATCAGCTCAGACGCTGGTGTTACTGGGGGAGATCAGCTCAGACGCTGGTGTTACTGGGGGAGATCAGCTCAGATGCTGGTGTTACTGGGGGAGATCAGCTCAGATGCTGGTGTTACTGGGGGAGATCAGCTCAGACGCTGGTGTTACTGGGGGAGATCAGCTCAGACGCTGGTGTTACTGGGGGAGATCAGCTCAGATGCTGGTGTTACTGGGGGAGATCAGCTCAGATGCTGGTGTTACTGGGGGAGATCAGATCAGATGCTGGTGTTACTGGGGGAGATCAGCTCAGATGCTGGTGTTACTGGGGGAGATCAGCTCAGATGCTGGTGTTACTGGGGGAGATCAGCTCAGATGCTGGTGTTACTGGGGTGATCAGCTCAGACGCTGGTGTTACTGGGGGAGATCAGCTCAGACGCTGGCGTCACTGGGGGAGATCAGATCAGATGCTGGCGTCACTGGGGGAGATCAGATCAGATGCTGGCGTCACTGGGGGAGATCAGATCAGATGCTGGCGTCACTGGGGGAGGACCATCATGCATCAGTTGCAGCAAAATTCATTTTTGAGATGCACACCCTCAGAAACCAATCACTGCCTTAATGTACTTCAGTTACAGTACTTTTATTCTCTTATGTTTATAATGTCCTGTTAAATGCTTATTTTATACTGTATAGTGTATATTGTTATTATAGTTTTTATTTGATTCATTACCTGGCACCTTATTTTAATTCTATCTTTATTGTTATTTGTTACCATTTTATTATTATTCTTTGTCTTGTCATTATCTGTTTTGTGTTTAAATGCTTTGGCAATATTGTATGTAAACACAATCATGCCAATAAAGTACTTTAAAATTGAAGAGAGAGAGAGAGAGTGAGGGAGAGAAGTTATGATGGAGTTGATGTAACTGGCCCACCCCTGCTGTGCTATAAAGAACATTTACACCATCTTACCCAAACAGTTGTAAATC
Organism: Moxostoma hubbsi; assembly: GCA_032164185.1. Taxonomy (NCBI): domain Eukaryota; kingdom Metazoa; phylum Chordata; class Actinopteri; order Cypriniformes; family Catostomidae; genus Moxostoma; species Moxostoma hubbsi. The sequence goes on from JAVLUX010000206.1 coordinate 169,615, forward strand.
TTTCATGGAAGAAGGAATGGAACAGAGAAACTTGTGTCCCATTCGCCAAATTAACTATGAATTCTACCACAAATATTTTCTTCCCTGCAGGACTGATAAACGACAAAGATGAGGAGAGGAGATGTCCAACATTTACAGCTGGAAGTCAAAATCAAGGCCCAAACCTGTACTTGTCAAATTTAATGGTCCTGGAGGCACGTTTCAAAGCATTCAGATTAAAAACTGGCCCACTCAGCACTCCAAAATTAAAAGATTGATTCTGAAGCCTCTTTTTGTTCAGAGACAAAACAATGCTGAAAGCATGACATTTCAGCTTGAGTTCTTTTGGGAAAGCTCTGAGTCACTCTTTCTAGCAAAAGACCACAACACTGAGACGATCATTTACAGACAGAGGGACACTCTTCAAGTCACATGCTAGACGGATAGCTGGACTGCTCTGTCATTAACAACAAGCACAGAGAAAATAATGACGTCAAACTGAAACAGAGATCGAAAAATAGAGAGTTTGAGTGAGACTAAAGCAAACTTACTAAGCCTACATCTGCTCTCTGGGCCCAAAGCACGCATATAAAAGACCTGCAATTTCATCTGCGCTCCATGAAACCAAATGTAATTGTACTGTTGAATGTACAACTGATTACAACGTATCTAGACTTTCCTAACCGACTCTGACTGAGGTTTTAATTGAGATTGATTTTGTGTTTAGAAAGACTCTGATTAGATCCAGGATTGCTTTTTAATGCATATAACTTCTAAGTGAGAGCTAAGTATTTTATTCATTTTAAAGCCACCAGCAAATTCCAGCTATTGAACTAATCCAAGCACTGAATAACAAATGAACAGGTCAGTGAACACATGGTAAATTACTGTTTAAATTATTAAATTACTGTAAATTATTGGTGTTTGTTTTAGGGCAGCGTGTTAGGTCGAGTATATTTTTACTATCCATTTAAATCAGTTTTGTCATAAATATACACTTAAACAACATTGTGAAAAATTTTATCTTAATTTGCTTTTTATTTGACAATTTAGTGTGTCATTATACTAGTTTCGGAATAGTATGTTTTTGTGTGTGTGTGTTCACAATTGTAATTGTATCAGCAACAAAAAGGGTGTTTGAGCTGATACTTTCTATTTATTTATTTAGTCTGCTCAGGATTTCTTTTCAATTAATTAATGATTATTGGCACCTATGTGTGCAGAGTGTGTCTGTGTGTGTGTGTCTGTGTCTGTGTCTGTGTCTGTGTCTGTGTGTGTGTCTGTGTGTGTGTCTGTGTGTGTGTCTGTCTGTGTCTGTCTGTGTCTGTCTGTCTGTGTCTGTCTGTGTCTGTCTGTCTGTGTCTGTCTGTGTCTGTCTGTGTCTGTCTGTCTGTGTCTGTCTGTGTGTGTCTGTCTGTGTGTGTCTGTCTGTGTGTGTCTGTCTGTGTGTGTCTGTCTGTGTGTGTCTGTCTGTCTGTCTGTCTGTGTCTGTGTCTGTGTGTGTCTGTGTGTGTCTGTGTGTGTCTCTCTGTGTGTGTCTCTCTGTGTGTGTCTCTCTGTGTGTGTCTCTCTGTGTGTGTCTCTCTGTGTGTGTCTCTCTGTGTGTGTCTGTCTGTGTCTGTCTGTCTGTGTCTGTCTGTCTGTGTCTGTCTGTCTGTGTCTGTCTGTCTGTGTCTGTGTCTGTCTGTGTCTGTGTGTCTGTCTGTGCGTGTCTGTCTGTGCGTGTGTGCGCGTCTCTGTGTCATCAGCCAGACAATCTTGGAATAATTCATGCAGATTATCTTTGTTACATCTACAGAATTGACTGACTGCAGCACGCACAGAAATTCTGTGAGAGACAGAAACCTTCGAGAAGAAACTGAAGAAGATCTGAAGGCCAGAGAGGGTGAGAGAAAATAGAAAGAAGAGAAAAGGAAGGTAGAGAAAAAGGCAGGGAATGAAAACAAACAATAAAAGCTTAGGAGAAGGGAAACAAGAACGAAAAAGAATGAGAAAGAAAAAGAACGAAAGAATGAGAATGTGAACAAGAAAGAAAGAGAACGAGCAATAAAATGAGAGAATGAATGAGAACACAAATGAGTTATAATAAGAATGAGACTGTACACAAAAAAGAAAAAGCAAAGCATAAGAAAACAAACAAGAAAGAATAAGAATAAGAACAAATTAGAATGAGAATAAGAGTGAGAATGCAAACGTGAAGGAGATGGCAAGCATGGGAATGTGAATGAGTTACAATGACAACACGGAGGAGGAAAGAATGACAGTGCAAAAGAGAGTGAGAACGAAAACAAGAATGGGAAAGAATGAGAATAAAAAGAATGAAAATGAAAACTAACGAGGACGAGAACAAGACAGAGACAGATCGTGATGAATCGATGTGAGTGCAGCAAGTTCATGGTTGTGTGTATGGATTACACAGCATGTTATCAAACTCTTTCAACTTGCTCACACACACACACACACACACAAATTCGCTCTCATTCACACACACACTCACACCAGCTCCAGCTCTTAATGGCACACCACAGCATCCTACTCACAAACACACAGAGAGAGTCCTCGGCTAGACGTGTTTTGGCTAAAAGAGTCTATATAGTGCGTTTCTCAGTTTCACGATAATTTTGAGTCACACCAACTCAGCCAGAAATCAAGGGGAAAACACAAAAAAGTTCCCTTATGACATCCATTTATAAGCAACATTTTTCTTTAATATCTTGTCTGTGTAGGCAGTTTGTTTTGGAACAAGATGTCTTGCTTAGTGTTAAGCCAAATTCACTCTGCAGAAAATATTTAAATTCTGCTTGAGACATTGCTGCCAAGAGCATGTCATTGAGATATCCTTTATGGGAACATATTAGTCAGTTAATACGATGGGATGCCACAAGACGACAGACATCTATAGTAACAGCTAAGCCTGGCAGAACAGTCTGGAATTTCATTCCCAGTGGCCCCAAGGACAGAGAGAGTCAGAGGGCATGACATTTTCCAGCTCCCTTCATAAACGCTCAATTTCAGCTGGTATGGGGAAACAAATTCAGGCCAGAGTGATGCCCTACCCTCATATGAGAAAGTACAGAGTGTATAAAATCTGAGTGTACAGAAGGGAAGTTTGTGTTGAACATCATGTACAAAAGTGTACAGCCTCGGAGACTTAATGTTAGGTTGTAACATAGCTAGCTCAAATCTCCTCAGATGGCATGCGCAATTCTTTTGCAAACCTTTATTTATTTATTTTATCAATTGTCACACATTATACATACATTTCTGCATATATACAGTGAAATTATTTATTTTTCACATATCCCAGCTAAGCTGGGGTCAGAGCGCAGGGTCAGCCATGATACGGCGCCCCTGGAGCAGATAGGGTCAAGGGCCTTGCTCAAGGGCCCAACAGTGGTGTCTTGGTGGTGTTGGGGCTTGAACCCCCGACCTTCTGGTCAGTAACACAGAGCCTTAACCGCCGAGCCACCACTGCCACGTATCACGGTAGATCCAAGGTGAAATGTCTGTTTAGAAGCCCGTTTACCCTGTAACTATAAATTTGCCTTAATATGGCCTAAAAACTAGAGAAAACTCAGATGGAGCGTTTGACGAATTTGTCTGTCTCTTCCTCTTTCCTTCTGATTCCCAGTGCTCTGTTGGGATTTAGCACAGCATCCGAGCTCAGGGAGGTAAAACCTCAAGCTATCATCAAGGGTCTGTGCGGTTTGTCACATTTATGGGTCTCAATGTGTCAATAAAAATCCTTCCACTACTCAAAAGCATGACCTTTCTTTGCTGAAAGATGCACAAGGACAAAGATCCCATGTGTCTCTTGTAAATGTAATCTTGTAAAGATGTAAAAGTTTAGTTAGTCAGACCAGTGGTGCCCCGGCCTGAATCAGGTGGGGGAGGAGTAACGAGGAGGGCGTGGCCAGGCCGGTGCTGAATCAGCTGATCAGTGGGAGAGCGAGAAGGGCAGGCCAGAGGTGCCAGTTTGAGAGAGAGAGAGAGCGAGAGAGCGAGAGAGAGAGAGAGCCAGAGAGAGAGAGAGAGAGAGAGCGAGAGAGCGAGAGCGAGCGAGAGCGAGCCAGAGAGAGAGCGAAAGAGAGCCAGAGAGAGCGAGAGAGAGCCAGAGAGAGCCAGAGAGAGCGAGAGAGAGCGAGAGAGAGCGAGAGAGAGCCAGAGAGAGAGCCAGAGAGAGAGCCAGAGAGAGAGCCAGAGAGAGAGCCAGAGAGAGCCAGAGAGAGCGAGAGAGAGAGCGAGAGAGAGAGCGAGAGAGAGAGCCAGAGAGAGAGCCAGAGAGAGAGCGCCAGAGAGAGAGCCAGAGAGAGAGCCAGAGAGAGAGCCAGAGAGAGAGCGAAAGAGCGAAAGAGAGCCAGAGAGAGCGAAAGAGAGCCAGAGAGAGCGAGAGAGAGCCAGAGAGAGCCAGAGAGAGCGAGAGAGAGCCAGAGAGAGCCAGAGAGAGAGCCAGAGAGAGCCAGAGAGAGCCAGAGAGAGCGAGAGAGAGAGCCAGAGAGAGAGCCAGAGAGAGAGCCAGAGAGAGAGCCAGAGAGAGAGCCAGAGAGAGAGCCAGAGAGAGAGCCAGAGAGAGAGCCAGAGAGAGAGCCAGAGAGAGAGCCAGAGAGAGAGCCAGAGAGAGAGCGACGGATGCATGCATATGTTTTGTTATTTTAAGTTAATTTATATCATTAAACCTTAGGTTTACTGTTCAGCCGGTTCCTGCCTCCTCCTCGCCCGTCCTTTTAACTTAAGCTGCGTTCACACTGGCAGCGACATCGCGTGCGACAGCGACATCGCGTGCGACAGCGACACCATCCCATTCATTTTCAATGAGAGCACAGCGACTTCCGGCGACACGAGCTGACGCGACCGTTGGCGACTAGATGTGGGCGTGTCCAGCGACGCAACAAAGTTGAGACAAGTTCAACTTTATTCAAATGAAGATGCGACTTACGGAAGCAACAGCCAATAGGAGAGAAGACGGGAGAGCTCACTAGATCCTTCTCTCTCTCTCAGCTCCTGCAGTAACGGAAAGATGGATGAAAAGCTAATTCTTGCTGTTAGCAATTTTCCAGTGCTCTATGATACGTCTCTTCCCACATACAAGGACATTTTTAAGAAAAATACTGCGTGGAAAGGTGTCTGACTCCAAGATTGAATGGTTTTGTGGACCCAGACAGACCGGCGTTTGCGTTTTCGCCGCAGATAAACAGCTGCTATGGCAAAGAGCAACGCCTTGTTTCTCGTTCATCTTTGATATAAAGCATTTTATGTACGGATTACATTTATATTTAGTCTTTTCCCTCCAAAATGGTTGTTTTTAGCGGCAAGAAAAGCGATTCGCTGTCAACAGCAATGGAATGACATTCGTGAATATCATTTATAAACGTTACTAGGCAACCAGTACTGGGAACGCCCACTAGCGACTTCACCGCCAGCCACCCGCGACAAAGTCGCTGGCAGTGTGAACGCAGCTTCAGAGTCGTTTTTGCAGCTTGGTTTCAACAAATGCTCTTTATGCCGTGAAGAAGTTTTGAGTTCTGAAACGTAGTTTGTTTTTATAGTACAATGAACTCTTACATGTCAAAAGATCAAGGAAAATGTAATTAATGATGTCATGACCCCTTTAAAAACATGTTACAGTGATGGATGAGAACTTCATTGTGGTTTTGTGATGTGTGGCATACAGAAGTCCGAAACACAAATACGATCCTCTTTCAGAAAAATGGAAGTGTAAGGAATAACAGGTTTTAAGATCAAATGCTAGTGATTAGCCTTGGTTAACATCTTAAACCTTGCTTCTAAGAACATTTCTAAAAGATTAACTTACAATAAGACAAATAAGCTGTAAGATTACTGCTTGTTTTAAGCCACTTTAGAGCTCAACAGATGGTATGGGTGCCATTCATTTTGAAAAGAGTAACTCATTTTGTGCAATAATATGCAAATGACATAATCAAGTCTCACAATCATAAAAAACTTGTAGTCAATGACTTAGTCAATTAATTGATCGGGCCTATGCAATAACTCACAATGAGAGTAAAATTGAAGTACACAATCTTTTCCAACATATTTAAACTTTTTTTGCTTTAAATCAATATGGTTTGGTCCAAGCATTTTATTAATGCCTATGGAGAAAAAACATGTAAAAAATACCTCTCTTCAGCACAATTTTAAGATGCTTGAACCATAACAAAAAGAGCAATTACCTAAATGTTAGTCAGACCAATAAATAAACTGTGATGGCTTTTGTAGCACAAACTTCAACCCCATGAGCTTCATGGTTACATTATTCACAGCAGTGCCATCTTTGATTTTTGATGGGAATGACAACGAGGCTGTGAGGGATAAACATACAGTCCACTTCAATGGGTTGTCCTGTCATTTAAAGTCTTTTTGGATCATTCCACTGAAAAAACATTGAAAAGAAATTAGTTGAGAAAAATCAGATGGGATCTGGAGATTTATATAGCTTTGTTTCGTGCGTGCCATTTAAGAGAAGATGAAGAAGCCTTTATTTTGTCACATATTATACATTTACACATATACAGTTTAATTATTATTATTTTTTCTGCATATGCCAGCTAAGTTGAGGTCAGCGAGCAGGGGTCAGCCATGATATGGTGCCCCAAGAGCAGATAGGTCAAGGGCCTTGCTCAAAGGCCCAACAGTGGCATCTTTTCGGTGCTAGGGCTTGAACCCCCAACATTCTGGTCAGTAACCCAGAGCCTTAACCACTGAGCCACCACTGCCCACTAAAGATATTGTAATGATGTCGCTACTGTGAGTAACCACCTCCTGCTTCTTGTATGGAGCAACAGTGGGTTGACCGTTGCCACGGTAAAGCATTGGGAGTCATTTTGAGTGGCATTTACACAGATCATTAGGCAGAGTTCAGTGAGGGTCTGGAGTACAAAAGCACAACTGCATGACTGGACAACAGGAAGTCTCACATCAACCGCTTTCACTGGAGATCAGGGACTAAAAACTAAATGTTTTTCATTTCGGTTCATTCAGAGCAAAAACTGCATTTTTTTTTTTCATTCCAGTTCAGAAGTTTCCAAATGGTTAGAACGAAATAAAACGATGATTAATAACTTTCTCTTTAAAATGACAGTACTCTGTTGTAATGGGTGGGTGAAATATCAAATGCAGTGTAGCCAGATCTCACAAGAGAAACAAGATATCAGGTATGGAAAAACAAGCCCAAAATAAGCCACTTGCATCATCAAGAAAAGCTAAAATAAGCAGTTAATTATTCTCCTGTGTGGTGGATTTATCAGCATAGAAATCATAAGCAAACAGTTAATTAACAGTAAAGTATAATTATAATTACATATCTGCAAAACACAGCGGCATCAAATCTGTATTAATGCATCTTATCTATTAATGCATCATATCTAACAATAATTCAGTAACTGAGAAATATATTTTTACCTCTACATAATGTTTTCCTTTAATCTGGATTAGCCGTGCATGTACAGTAAATATAGTAATTATGCATAGCTGCTAAAAAGGTCTATATTCACAGAATGCGACATCCACTATGGGCAATTAAGAAACGTGTCTTGCAGCAGTTTCCTTAAGGATCAAAGCACGTAAAACATTTTTGACAACATGAAGTGCTGTAGACGCAAAAATGTACTCCGATAAACCATTTGGCTTCATGAAACCAAAGTGCAAAGTGCAGCAACCTCACACCATATAATCCCATTTGTGAACTACTATAAGATGCAACGAGGCATCCTTCAACACTAATGACCACCAATTATACAACAAGTTCATAAAAAATACTTCATTAGACAAAATTAGAAACAAATGGGGTGGGGCAGTACAGCTAAAAACATATTCAAGCTCAATATTTCTCAGCCATTTGACAATATTCAATACATATAGCTCTATATTTATGTATTTGGCCTAAAATGGTTAGAAAGAGTGACTTTTTTTTTAACCAGAGAAACCATTTCAACCAAAAAGCCATTGGGTTGCCAAGTTGATTAAAACATCTCTGTTTTAACACTCTCATACTCGTAGATTGTAAAACAAGGAGAAATCGCAAAACTAATCTAATGACATAATCTTTAGAAAACGTGCATCAAATTCATGGTGATATTCACACCACTGCTTAAACTTATATTGCAAACAAATTAATTGTGTGCGTTTGTGTGCGTGTATATATATATATATATATATATATATATATATATAACTCTTGACAGGGTTCTCTTGGTGTGAACAGCGAAACTGCCCCAGAAAGACACTAATGCAACATCTCCGCCCTGTCCCACAGAGCCGCCACATTTGGAGAAAAGTTAACCGGTGAATCTGAATCAGAAAAGCCATTATCCACCATCTCCATTCACTTCCAGAGAGAAAGAGCACAAAGACGACGAGGTCAGTAGTTCACTGTGGCCTCTAAACAGTAGAGAGGCTATTCAATCATACAATGTGTGTGAAACACACTAACATACAGAGACAATGAGGGAAAGACCTTGTTAGTGGTTAACACAGACGCACGAATAATCATGGTTCATAGGGCCTGTATCTACAGATGGGAATTAGGAGGAGGACACTATGAACAAACCTTTAAAATCAGATGCATGTAATTATCGCACTGCAACTGTACATGCATAGCATGATTATTTACTTCTTTCATTTGGAACATGATGGATGACAACCAAAACCAGATTATTCCTAACACAACATATTAATAACATAAATGACTGTATAATAGTTAAATATTTTGAAACTACTTGTCCACAATGGATGTATGGTAGAGGTAGACTGATATATTGGTTTAGCGATACGTTACATACGTTATATACACAAAACCCTTAATCTGGTGAATATTTAGGAAATAAAAAGCTTAATTTGATAAATACTTGGATATAGATTTTTTAACAGAGCTAAATCAGTGTCGTTTCAAAATTAGAGTCCCTTGTGCATTTGGGGCTTGTTTATAGTTAAAAGAGCCAAATAATGCACCAAATCTTAATATTTTCTGGTTATTATTGGGATTTTACAATCACAATAAACTGCATCTGGGATTTTGTTCATCGTGTCTGCATATAGTAATGAATGTCTGATTTTACATTCTACAAGACCATTTGAGAAGATAATGGCCGATTAATCGGATATCTGCCTTTTCCACCACCTTATGCCGAGTTTACACAACACAAGCCCCGATTTTTAAGCCCGATTTTCACTCGCCGACAGTTTTATGGAGATCGCGACAAAAGCCTGAAATCGTAGGCAAATCGGAGCTCGCTCCCGTGAACGACGATCGCAATGTATGAATTATCAAATACGTGATTTGAGAGAATTGCAGACGCTTTGCCAATTTCAGCGAGATATCTAGCATGTTAAATATCTGGACCTGTCTGCGATTCCAAATCGTGCAATGTGACATATGTTTTGACTGAATACAACTGCAGCGTTGACCTACAGCCAATGAGAGAGCAAGAATTTTCAGTGGGAGGAGTCCTGATGTACCTGCAACCGAACATCAACTAGCATGGCTGCGGAAGAAAGTCACATTGGACCGAAGAAATGGAGGAAACATTAGTGGAACATTGGCAGGAGCACCAGTGAATATTTGATGTTTCCTCTGAACTGTCCCACAACCGGGTGGAGAAAGAGAAGAGTTGGAGAGAAATTACCAATTCCCTTGGACAGTCAGGTCAGCAAATGGGTCGCTTTTTCAGTAGGAGGAACTTTTTCATATTGTAACCAATAAAATATATGATTAAAAACATACACATCATATTCTGAAATGCAGAACATATGATCATGCATTAGTTTTCATATCTCGTATCACTTCTGGCGTGTACTCTGTTGTGAAATGTAATTAGGAGTCGAGGCAGAGTCGTCGGGGATTCGTCAATAGTGAAATGTTTTTTAATGTGTTCACCCATGTCGCCTATTCGTCCTGTAGTTTGAAAAGGCTAGGACGTCCATGACAAGACAGACAGTTGTGTAATATCGGTACCATGATCCAACGTCTTTGAAAGTCGTGTAGTGTGTAGGAGGCATTAGTTATAGATAGCAGCAAAATCCACTATTGGTTAAATCATTTCAGAGTAAAATCTCAATATCACATATCATCAAAAGGCTAAAACATATCACCATTTATTTCATCTACATCACCCAGCCGTATTCACCATGACAACTATCATCCATAAAGAACCTTCTAACTTAACAGCGACTCAAATACAAAACAAAAAACACTTGAAAATATCTAACAAATGAGTGATTTCGTCACAGTGCGCCCCTCTTCTGATATTTCTACCATACTGTTAAAGGTATATACAGTGTGTTCAACAGCTGTGGTGTTTAAGTTCAGCCTCCAATGGCGGAGCTACGATAAGAGAGTAATGCTGTTCAGGATTGACATCACCGCTGGTCCCTGCCAAATATGATGTAGCCCTTAATAGTTGGGCTTCTTTATTTCCCCTTTTCTTTTTTCTCTCTTTTATACTCCGTTTTCACAGGCATTTCCAAGGTCATGGACACCAGTGTGTTGCACTCCAGACCTTGCAAGAGAAAGAGAGGAAATGAGGTGTCCTAACAGTCACGCCTCTGGATGCCAATTGGCCAGCTGGGCATAAGAAGCCTGTCAACAGCCACAGATCAGGGAACCATTTGATTTGAGCTAGTCTCACATAGTTATACTTTAGACTGTCAAAATATAGTCTTGTCCACATTAGGAATGTGCACGGTTACAATTTTTAACATTCGGTTAACAGTAGGGTTTTAGGAAAGTTTAATCAGTTTTTCCGAACTCCGGAATCAGGAACAAATGTCAGCAGCAAATGAAGTACACAGTAAGCTATGAGCCTAAATAGCACAATACAAAGATCTTCAAATGATAAAATCTTATATTAAAGTTAAACAAAAATAATGAAACGGTCACTGCATGCATATGCGCACACATTTCCCAAAGTATTGTCATGTGCGTGGAGTTACACTGCTGTGGTTAAATGGCCTCTATGGGGTGCTTTGATTTTATATTCGGGGAACTATGAGCAAAAGGGAAAAAACACTGCTTTACCGTTTATCAAGCACTGAAACTTTGCCGGTGAAAAACAACCTGGAATCATGTTTAATGGTGTAAAAGTCACATGACATCCTCTTTGCAACCGGAACGTCTTCAGAACGCAGCACAATGTAGCACAACGAATGAAACATAACGCAGGTGATTCGAGATGTATTTATAAAATAATTGGCATCTAAAAATGTGACAATCCTGTGCAAGACACTGTAAGAATAACGGTGAGATTCAGCTTAACAGTCCAAGACGTCTGTCCCGTGTTAAGAGTATATCGAAAAACAGTGCAGACGCACACTAAAGCATGTTTGAACAGCCATTATTCCGCCCTTTCCTTGAAAAACAGGTCAGGTTGAAGACCTCTAGACCAATAGAATAACCGAATTGTGATTTTGGTATTCGAATAGTGGCGCATCCGAATGTTGACTATCAGTGCGCATCAGTGCAAGCCCCATTCACATTGTCAGCCATTTTGTCGCTAGATGTCGCTAGTCTCTGTACTCTGTCTCACTAGTAGGCGTTCCTACTGCTGTCGCTCTAACAGTATTGGTCAGCTGCACAACTGGACATAGCTTTACAAAATTTTATTAAAGATGAGATATAATGCGGCACACTACAGGACTGTTTAAAGACTGCGTGTACCAACCACACGACCATCATCCCCGACTGAAACTATGATCCCATTCACAAACTCAAGCACATTTTTGTCTCCTGCTTCCCAATGTCTTTCTCTCCTCTTGCGATCTCTCTCTATTTCATTGGCTGTTGATCATTGCCGGTCTCTCGCTCATCGGGACAGTGCGCACACCTAACGACTCGTCAAGCAAGTGACACTTCTAGTCGCAGAGCAAACAGATGGAACGGTGCATACGAGATATTTAATATTTCTTAAGAAACAATCCCACTATTTGTGTCGCTTCACTTTCACCCGTGGTGAAGAGAGAAGCAGCTAGTTAATCATATTCACCCAGGCAGGGGGAGGCGGGGTTAAGAGGGGCCATGAGTGTGATAAAATTAACCTTGATAGTTAACCAGTTTTACTTTCCCATAGAGTAAATAATGAGGAAAAGAGGTTAGAGGCTGACAGTGACTGATGTCGGTTGCCTGTCAAGGTCTTGTAAACAGACACGGTCATCAGAGTGGCTCTGGATCATGACTATTCTCATGAAGCTCTTATTTTACTCGTCTGGAAATGTGAGAGTTGGGCTGTGGACACACCTGAGCACCCAAACTACAAAGTGTGTGTCTATAGGTAGGGGTGTGTGTGTGTGTGTGTGTGTTGTTACAGCAATGCACAGTTAACAGCAACCTCATGGGTGTTCAGATAATTCTAGTTCCTCAGTAGGTCTTTCCGAAATGTTTATTTTATATGTTCACTTGGAGCCAGGTCTGGGCAATATGATGGGTTAAACTTAAACTGTTTATAACATGGCAAGATTTTACAAATCCAAAGCTGCATCACAATTATATTGATTATAATGGGAGCAATTTAGTTTTGATGCATCGCAACATGCCAGAAAAGAGTACCATACAAACATTGTCTTATTCGCCTGTTGCCACGTTGCAATAAGTTGTTTGCGTTAACACACGTAACAAACGTTACCCAAATAACAATTTTGACCTCCTTTATGGTCTTTAATTTCTCTCATGTTAACAAGCCAATATGGCATTCTATTCATTCATTATTATATTGATCAATGCAACCATCAATTCAACCAATCAAGATATAAAACATAGTAAACATCAAGTTAAAAATTGTCAAGGCGTGCTTTCCTTACTGTTCAAAGCCCGAAATATACTTCAGTTTTGACTAGTGATGCTCCGATCAGCATTTTTACAGCCGATTCCGATCGCCGATCTTCTTGTCACCCGATTGGCCGATAGTGATCCAGATACCGATCATTTTACCTTTTAGCAAGATCTCTGCCATAACTGGCTATTTCAAGCTTTCTGCCCTCCGTCACTAATATTAATTGAATTTTCCTCTTCCCAGTAATATCACTTTGCCTCATTTTTGCTGACAAATAAGTTTAAAAGGCTTTATAAAAAAGCTTTTTTTAATAAGACTTTAAAAAAAAATTATAGTCTAACAAAATATTCTTTATATTAAGATAGATAGCCCTATAAAAAAAAAAATGAAGCTTAGTGTCAAACGTAAGACATACATACATAAAACCCCTAGGTGCAATTACACTTAATGTGACATTTTTGGTTATTGATTCATTGTCAATATTTCACAAAATTATTATTATATTTTATTTCATTTTTATTCTTGCATTATATTTAATTGCATTATATTGTGGTATCTTAATATTGTATAAAGTATCATTTATAAATGATAATAGTTAATTTTTCACATGATGCTGTTTGAACTTTAATGAGGGGAACATGCGATCTCTATGTGCGCATGTATCTGGACTCCACAGGTGCTACTATTGTTAATGCCGTTTAATCGGAGATATTTAATAAAGATGTTTGAATTACACCACATCTTGTAACTCGCATTATACGGAGATGCCTATGCCCGACGGAGACTGAGAAGCTGCTGCCATGAACGATAATAAGCGCCTTTGTCTTTGCCCTTTGCCTTGTCGCATGTGAAACGCCACATTAACAGTACACAGCACACACTTTTCATATTCACCATACCTCTCTCCCACTGCATTGTTCTTAACTACTGAATCAACTTCGTTGTCTTACAACACTATGCCAGTATTCCCCACACTCCGTGATGCCATGACAGTGCTGCTCTAGTCTTAAAGGAGCCGCGCGTCTTTTGCAACATGAGCGATCGGTTTATGCGATCCGTCAAGTTACCGATCGGGTTATAGGTATGTGAAAATCAGCCGATACCGATCGGTGGCCGATCGATCGGAGCATCCTTCGTTTTGATTCGAACACACATCATCTGCATACAATTGCATGCTAGCCTTTCAAAGTACACTTAATATCACTGCGAGCGCATTCACAGGCGTTTGGCGTATGTATATAGTCCTACTTTATAGTCCTTCAGACTCTAGTTTTACAAATGCAGGTCTCTCCTGACCTCCTCATACATGCGCTGTTGATGTGCACCATTGTAGTTTCCACCTTTGTCCTGTTGTTTAGCAGTGATTACATCTTCTAGCGCTTCTTCGTGGCAGCAATGCCTCCAATTTGAGTATTGCTACCTTGTGGATCCACTAATTAGTTCAGTGCTCAAACACTCTTCTGATGACAAAATATAAGTATTGCATCCTGTACCCATATTAGAGATGTGCAGAATGACTCCTTTAATACAAAAAAAAAAAAAAAAAAAAAAAAAAAAAAATCGGGAATCAAGATGATTCCAACTTGGGGCCTGGTAACCACTCTGCCAGCACGTCAAGCGAATACAAAGTAGCTAATGAAAACCAGAACAAAAATCAGGAAAGTGACATTATGAATGCCATTATTGTATGAGGGAAGATGTATCATCAAATTCACGGGCATCCATGCCATACAGGTGGTTAAAAACGACATCAGTGAGATTGCCAACAGGATGTCAGCTACAGAACAACGGATTAGCGATACAGAGGATCCGTTTTCAGTCTTGCAGAATGCTGTGGTTACTCAACAGGTAAAACCAAATTGAAGGATCAGGAAAATCAGGGCCGTCGCAATATCCTCTGTCTCATTAACCTACCTGACGGCGCTGAGGGTCTGAATGCGATAAACTTTTTGGAGTGCTGGTTGCCTGAAGTTTTGGGCAAGGACCTGCTTCCTGCCCCGGTCACGTTGAACGAGCCCATCGCTTACAGTGCCAACGAGATCGTAACTTCGCCAGGATCCTCATTGTACACTTCTAGAGCTCAAGAGACAAGGATATAGAAAGCTGTTCGGCCCAAAGGAAAGGTGATGTTAAACAAGAACGTTCTTCCAGGATATTGCAAGAGAGAGACTCATGCTGAGAGACGGCAGTACTTTGGCATTAAACAGGAGCTAAAAGCCTTGAACATTCAATATGGAATAATATTCCCGGCGAAGCTTCGTGTCACACATGAAGTCCGTGACCATATCTTCGAGAGCCCTGCGGAGGTTGAAACTTTTACTCGGAAGATAAAAAGTACAGATAGTTAAGCTGTGCTGTGTGAACAGGTTGTTTACAGAACAATCGATGCACGTCAGAGTTAAGTTCGCAAATCTGGCTGTGATTGCCTGAACTGGAATTTAAGCTTTTTGGTTTATTTTTACAAATGATACGATGGTTTAAGATGTGGTGATACCTAAAATATTGGTAGAGCAAGTATCTTCCCTCTGAGGTATGCGTAATAACTTCAATTTGTTTGACAGTATGTTCATATACCTTTAATATTTTTCACTTGGGAATGTCTCGCTTCATTTTTGTTTGAGTGTGGGAGCAGAACAGCTTAGGGTACTTGTATACGAGTAGCGGATTTTCGCTCCTCGCAGCAGGTTCGGGGGAACATTATGTTGGTGCTGGAAGGTTTGGGGCACCAGTGCTGAGGATAGCATCTAATCAATATATCATTTTCCAATTTTGGGGTATTTCATATCTCATATAAATCAGGCTGGAGACATCGGAGATGATGTGAAGTGATCAGGATTTCAACTATCGCTCTAAACAATAATGACGGAGTTGAACATAACCTTGTGGATGCGAGAATGCCACTTATTGTCAAATAATACGCAACCAATATGCAGACGCTGGCAAGGGCAAGAGTTCTAGGGGAGTCATGACTCCAGTTCATAAATCTGTCCCTATTCAAATATCACACACCGTATCGGATACAGAGGAACACTATTTACTTATTCAAGGCTCATATTCAACGAGAGGGTGATAATGGTCAATATTTATGGCCCTAATTTAGACTGCCAAAGCTTTTCTGAAAATTGTTTTTATTAATAGCTTCTTTTTCAGGCAAACTTATAATAGCGGGAGATTTCAATTGCACAATTTCACCAAATCTTGATCGTTCCACTGGCTTATATACCGCTCATTCACAAAATAGGAAAAAAACTACACGTTTTTATGAAAGAACTCAATTACTGTGACTATTTGGGAGACTAAATCCTAATAAAAGATCATATTCATGCAATTCAATGGTAATGAAGGGACATTCTTGTATTGATTATTTTACATTTACATGTATGCATTTGGCAGATGCTTTTATCCAAAGCGACTTACAGTGCACTTATTACAGGGACAATCCCCCCGGAGCAACCTGGAGTTAATTGCTTTACTCAAGGACACAATGGTGGTGACTGTGGGGATCAAACCAGCAACCTTCTGATTACCAGCTCGGCGCTTTAGCCCACTACACCACCACCACTCCACTCATTTCAAATGATTATTCCCAAAGGTGTCGGACTGTGAATGCAGCTCTATCGTCATCTCAGATCACAAACCAGTTTCGCTTAAATACAAGGCAACAAATGAAAACATCGAAAACCACCGTTGGCGATTACATCCAAAATGCCTGTGTGATTCAGACATTCTGAATTTTATTGGAAAACAGATTAGACTTCATCATCCACAAGATGGGAATGAATTCAAAGTGTTTGTTTGAGAACAGTTAATTGGCTATACCAGTTTTAAAACCAATAAACTTAATTTGCAATTACAATTCTTGGAACAAGAAATTAAACGAGCAGTGGGGGAGGCCCATTCAGATAAATTGGCCACTATTCATCAAGAATTATTAAGACTCAGAGCTCAATATAATTGTCCATGTTTAAAGCTGAAAATGGTTTAATAAGGTTAAAGCAGTCATTTTATGAACATGGTGAAAAACCAGGGAAATTATTGGCAAGGAAGATTAGAAAGTTAGAGGCTGAGAGAGCCATCATCAGCATTTTAACTCCAAATGGAGACATAATGGTTGACCCTTTAGTGTCAAATAATACTTTTGCCCAATTTTATCAAACCTTATATGAGAATCTTCTGATGCTGTTGGCGACCAATCCACACTCATCAGAAGAAGATAAATACTCTTTAGAAGACAATATTGAAGGAGGTGACATTTTAGATGCTATAAAGAATCTAAAAAGTGTCAAATCGGCAGGAGCGGATGGGCATCCGATTTGTATATAAGCTTTAAAAAAGACAAACCGGAAGGTCCTCTGAAGGAAATGTACAGCGAGTCTTTCCAAAATGGCTTTTTGCCACCCACGCCAATATGTGCTTTAATCATGCTAATATTAAAGCCTAAAAATCTCCAACTGAATGCAGGTCATTTAGGCCCATTTCTTTGCTTAACAGGATGCAAAGATCAAAGCACAGATTTTAGCTTCAAGACTAGAAAAATATCTCCCAACTCTGATATGGGTTTTTTTAAATGGCAGATTCCGATATCCAGAGAGCAGGGTGGCCGATAGGCTGACACAGTCCCGATATATGTACATACAGTGCATAGTGAAAAAGACATTTACTTATAGCACACGTGAAGTGCTTTTACTTTGGGCTGCATCTGAAAATGTAGGTAGCTGACTTGCAACCTTGCTGCCTAATCAGTTAATGGCTTAACTGACAGCTGTTTTGAATGAATGGAACTCTTATGGTAACTGGTCTCCGAACAGTTTGAAAAGCACCTTATTTTCATCGTACCTCCAGCCTCCGGAGGCAGCATTTTCCTAGTTTCGGACACGGCCTTGAAACTGTCCTCGAAGTGCTCAAGCGGATCCATCTCCTGATAGTTTAAACGGCCTGTATCACCTGCTTGGATGGTCACAGATGGCTAGTCATGATTTATGAATGAGAGGAACTTTTGATCCTGACGCTTCAGAGGGAGATATTAGAGGAGCGCCCGATGGCAAGAAAACACTCCATTTTCGTGAGGTTCATGATTTACATCTTTTTAAACAAGATATCTGCATATTTGCAGATGGTATATAATAGAAGTTTTATTGATATTTGCCCTTTATCATTAGAAACGTTACAGGGAACTGTTGAGGAGAAACTGTTAGAATACGTGCTTTAGAGGTTAATAAATGAGCGCTCCACAGGATGCTGGATCTGCTCAAGTTTTGTGAGGTTGGTTTATTACATCCGTTTAAATGAGATATGTGCATATTTGCAGATGGTATATGATATTAGTTTTATTGATATTTGCCTTTTTATCATTAAACAAGACACTTAAAAGTTAAAGGGAACTGTTGAGGGAAGAGAGGAGAATGAAACTAACATTATTTGCTCAAACGCGTCTGCCGTGGCTCTGATATGTGGACAGTTTAAATGACACTGTGTTGCACATCAGTCTATTGTTGTAGTCCATGACTGGTCTTTAAGATGTCTCAGACACTTCACATGTAAGCAGGCACTTTTCGGCGCCCTCGAGAGATAAGTACTTATCAGAATGGTTTTAATAAGGGTGGTCAGGCCTCCCATAACATCAGACAGGATTTGAATATTATGTATGAAAAATATGAAGCCCAATGTGCATGTTTTCTATCCCTTGATGTTGAAAAAGCATTTGATAGGGTAGAATGGCCCTACATGTTTCAGGTTCTGGCTCAGATCGGTTGCGGGAGTAAATTTCAATGCTGGATAAAAAAAAGTGTATAGTAAACCAACTTCTGAAGTCAGAACAAACAACATAATATCAAAACCATTCAAATTAAATCGGGGTACGGGGTAAAATTAAGAAAAATGTTACCAAATGTATTTGGAAGAATAGACCTGCAAGATTTTGATTAACTTCCATACAATAGAGGTGGGCTATATTAACCTAATTTACTGTGGTACTATTGGTCAGCCCAGTTAGCAGGTGCGACCTATTGGTTCACCCCACATAGTCACCTGCCAAGGGTTGAAATAGTATCCCTAGCTGCAAAAGGGTTCGGGTTGGACATGTGTATATACTCTGATTCAAATCAATCAAAATCAAATCACTTTATTCATATAGTGATTTGCTATATTAACTATATGTGGCAGGGCGGAGGGCGGGGCAGGGTCGTGACGATACACACCCGGTCCCGTATAAGGCTAATCAAGCCTCCGAGAGGGATAAAGGCCGATGGCAGACGGTGGTGCGACGAGAGAGAGATCATTTACGGACATGTCCGTCATGTCAAGTGTGTGTTTGTATATTTAATTCATCATTAAAATATTATTTATGTTGACAAGCCCGTTCTCGCCTCCTCCTTTCCATTGAACTGCTTTACACTATATTACTATGCAAATCACTACACTATTCATATAGGAATCTGAGGAAAGAAACTAAAAATCCTTTAGTCAAAATAATTGAATGGTTTGGAATGAGATCCAACACGCATTGGGTGGAGCGGCAGACCTTTCATGCTTCTCTCCTATCAGGGGAAATCAAGATTTGAAACCAGGGAAAAACTATATAGGCTTCAAACAATGGGCACAAATTGAGGAGGAGACACTAATATCTTTTCAGAATCTGACAGAATTCCTGGAATTCCTTAATCACATTTTTTCAAGTATTCAAAAATACTCTGTTATATTAGTGCAAAAAAACTACTGGACGGCTCCAAAGAATCATCCGATTCAAAGAGAGAAGTATGGAGAGTTGATTTGAAACGGGATCTTCCAGATTTAGAATGGACACAAATATGTATCAGGGCCCAAAGTTTGTCCATTAACACAAGATTTAAAATGACCCAATTCAACAGGATTATGAGGACTTGTGTCACTCTGGAACTGATTAACAAGTTTAACCCTAATAACCCAGACCTCTGTATCAAATGTCAAACACATAAGGGTTCGTGTGGCATGGTGGAGGGCGGGACCGGGGCGTGATTACGCATGCCCGGTCCCGTATTAGGCTGATCAAGCCGTCAAGAGGGATAAAGGCCACTCGCGGACGGCATTGTGGGAGAGAGAGATCGTTCACAGACATGTCCGTCGTCTTATGTGTTTGTATTTTGAGTTTTACATTAAACCTATTATTTATATGTTAAGCCGGTTTCTCGCCTCTTCCTTGCCCATGAGCGTGAACTGTTTTACAGTTCGCTATTCCATTGTATATGGGAGTATATGGCATTTTGGAAGAAAGTGTTAGAACTAATCTCCGATATCATTTCCAAATTTGTGTTTTGAGCTTATACCCTGAAAGTCCATCTTTGGCAAGCTACCAAACTAAAATGATTGATATACACTCACCTAAAGGATTATTAGGAACACCATACTAATACTGTGTTTGACCCCCTTTCGCCTTCAGAACTGCCTTAATTCTACGTGGCATTGATTCAACAAGGTGCTGAAAGCATTCTTTAGAAATGTTGGCCCATATTGATAGGATAGCATCTTGCAGTTGATGGAGATTTGTGGGATGCACATCCAGGGCACGAAGCTCCCGTTCCACCACATCCCAAAGATGCTCTATTGGGTTGAGATCTGGTGACTGTGGGGGCCATTTTAGTACAGTGAACTCACTGTCATGTTCAAGAAACCAATTTGAAATGATTCGAGCTTTGTGACATGGTGCATTATCCTGCTGGAAGTAGCCATCAGAGGATGGGTACATGTTGGCCATAAAGGGATGGACACGGTCAGAAACAATGCTCAGGTAGGCCGTGGCATTTAAACGATGCCCAATTGGCACTAAGGGGCCTAAAGTGTGCCAAGAAAACATCCCCCACACCATTACACCACCACCACCAGCCTGCACAGTGGTAACAAGGCATGATGCATCCATGTTCTCATTCTGTTTACGCCAAATTCTGACTCTACCATCTGAATGTCTCAACAGAAATCGAGACTCAGACCAGGCAACATTTTTCCAGTCTTCAACTGTCCAATTTTGGTGAGCTCTTGCAAATTGTAGCCTCTTTTTCCTATTTGTAGTGGAGATGAGTGGTACCCGGTGGGGTCTTCTGCTGTTGTAGCCCATCCGCCTCAAGGTTGTGCGTGTTGTGGCTTCACAAATGCTTTGCTGCATACCTCGGTTGTAATGAGTGGTTATTTCAGTCAAAGTTGCTCTTCTATCAGCTTGAATCAGTCGGCCCATTCTCCTCTGACCTCTAGCATCAACAAGGCATTTTCGCCCACAGGACTGCTGCATACTGGATGTTTTTCCCTTTTCACACCATTCTTTGTAAACCCTAGAAATGGTTGTGCGTGAAAATCCCAGTAACCGAGCAGATTGTGAAATACTCAGACCGGCCCGTCTGGCACCAACAACCATGCCACGCTTAAAATTGCTTAAATCACCTTTCTTTCCCATTCTGACATTCAGTTTGGAGTTCAGGAGATTGTTTTGACCAGGACCACACCCCTAAATGCATTGAAGCAACTGCCATGTGATTGGTTGATTAGATAATTGCATTAATGAGAAATTGAACAGGTGTTCCTAACAATCCTTTAGGTGAGTGTATGTCTGGTTCTTGCAAGAAGGTTAGTTGTGGTATACTGGACGAATATAGCACATCCCTCAATTAAACATTGGTTAAAAGATCTTGCATTGGAAAAATGTACGTACATTGTGCGTTTATGCATCCTATTTAAAATACTAAAAGGGATAGTTCACCCAAAAAATACAATTCTCTCATCCCTGATGTGCATGACTTTCTTTCATCTGCTTAACACGTTTGTGAAGATTTAAAGAAGAATATCTCGGCTCTGAATGTCCATACATTGCAAGTGAATGGGTGCCAACATTTTTAAGCTCCAAAATCCACACAATGGCAACATAAAAGTACTACAGACGACTCCGGTGGTTATATCTTCTGAAGTGATGTAACAGGTGTGGGTGAGAAACAGATCAATATTTAAAGTCCTTTTCCCTTCACTTTCACTTTTTCCTTCTGTTTTTGGTGATTCACATTCATCATACATACCTACTGTGCAGGAAAGGGAATTTATGATTATAAAAAAAAAAAATGACTTGAATATTGATCTGTTTCTCACCCACACCTATCATAATGTGTCTGAACACGCGGATTTAACCACTGGAGTCATATGGATTACTTTTATACTCCCTTCCATGTGGAGTTTGGAGCTTAAAAATGTTGGCACCCCTTCACTTGCATTGTGAGGATCAACAGAGCTAAAATATTCTTCTTAAAACGTAATCGTAATTTGTGTTCTGCAGAAGAAAGTAAATCATGCACATCTGTATGGCAAACGGTTGAGTAAATCATGAGTACATTTTTGGGTAAACTATCCCTTTAATCTATTCCAACAGAAAAATACAACACTAAATTCTTCTGAAAAGGTGCATTTTTCTGCGAGTGTGCGACGTGCTTGCATTGCATTATGATCACTGTGCATTATATATAAAACATGACACGCATTCACTCAATCAACATTAGCGAATACAGGCATATTTATTGAAACAATTGAACGAGTAGCACAGGAGTAATGGAGCAACACTAATAGCCTGTTCTAAATGCTATTCACCAAGTAAATCATAATAAAAAAATATGACATTGTTGAAAATAATTAACATGTAAGCCAAATCTATGAGTGGAAAATGAGTAGAACGGTTGCAAGTATTTCAGGACGTGCATTAGCCTATGATATAATATGACAGCTGTTCATACAGCTAACAAAAAAATAACAAAAAAAAATATATATATATATATATATATAGGCCTGTGAGAAATGTAAAATAAACCTAATGTATTGTTCTCAGCATGACGTGCACAAAGATTAAAAGATAGTTTAACCAGTTTAGCAATATATAGCACAAATATATTGCGTATATTCAATATACATGCTACAATATCACCTATCCTACTGGCTACAGATGTCATTTACAGATCTATGTTAATTGGCAATTATGGTCCAGCTGTCGTTTAACTGTGGCCCCCCACTGACTGCCATGTGTCTCGGGTCATCTGGGGTCTCATGAATGGAGCTAGTTTAGTTTAGGGGCCTCACACCTGTGGTTCAATGAGCAGAGACGTCTGCAAATTACACCACTGTCGACAAACCTGAAACCGCTCGGAAGCATGCAAGATACCGGTACACGATGACTTTGGTTTGGTGTTTCTAAATAACAGGTTGGTCGTGATGGAAAACCATTCAGGTCTGGAAAATACAGAGTCCTGAAACATTTTGAGTAATAGCAAGGTTGTAGTCAGACACATACTTATGACAACCAGCAGAATACACATAATTAGCCTAATATGCTTTGTAAACCTTTTTTGGCTGACTAGGGCTGGAAGGTAGATACAACAGAAAAGAGTCAAGCAGTAGAGATTAGCATCACATTTAAAATATGGATTATATTTACATGGCTATCAACAGACTGGACTCCTTTACGTTATGTATCCATGAAAATGACTGAAACATTGAGTAATGAAAATATACAGAGTGGGACGTGTCCCAAACTGTTTTAAAAACAAGGAAGAACCTGTTATAAAGGGGAGTTGGGCACAATTCAAAGCAGAGTTTATGTAAAATGCTTACAACTCATTTTGCCATTTTAATATAGATATTAATGTCACAAGTGTGCATTCAACGGCTATTTCGCAACAGCTTTAAATATGGCTCATCCAGTCATAAATATACTGTTTTGAGTAACTCAAGTGTTACTTAAAGTGGAGCTGTTTTTGCACTTATGCAAAACTATTTATTTGACAATCTTATCCCTTTGTTAGCATCTATCAAGCTACAAATAAAAAGAGAAAAAAAGCAAAAATTAGATGAATTACCTTTCATTTGTTAAGTATTTATTTGAGTGGAATATCCAAAATATGAATTACCATGTGGGATGTAATATATAAAAAAATTTCTGTTAAATTTCTAGCTAAAATATTGTGATTTATATCTTTACAGTGATTTTGGACATACTGCCCACCCCTAATGTTTAATACAGGGTGGGAGATACAAGCTTAGGACATTGAGATAGTGTTCCTGAGAAAGGAAAGCAGAAAAATAAGGTCTCCGAATAAGGTTTTCCCTGCCTGTTTAATATCTCACCAAACTGTCGGTGTGCTGTCCCATAGAGAGGCCCAAGACAGATTAGAATATATTATAGTCCGAATGGACAAGAGCGATTCAGGCTTCATATTTCACCTCTCACACATGAAAAACAAAGATATTCGGCTCCTGTGTAAATATCCTTAAAGAATGCTTGGAGGGAATTAATATCCTGTCCACAAGCTGACCTGGAATCTCAACTATTCCAAGAACATCTCTTGCGTGTTTACAGCAGAATTAGATGTGACAATCTGTATATTTTGAGGTTTCACTTATCATAGAGTTGAATTTATATTTTTTAGAGAATAAATAAAATATTTGCAAAGAAATGTAAATAATGAATCAAAGTGTACATACAAAAATAATACTTTTATTTACTTTTAATACTTTTATTTGCTTATTTTTGTTTTATTCTATTAATTTCCACATGCATTCATTTATACATATATTTATTTATGAGCATACACTCATCACATAAAAATATACTATATATATATATATATATATATTTACAGCAACACTATACTGTAAAAAGTCACTGTCCTTCGGATGAGAGGTTAAACCGAGGTTCTGACTCTCTCTGCAGTCAATAAAAATCCCAGGACACTTCTCGTAAAAGAGAAGGGGTGTAACACCGGTGTCCTGGCCAAATTCCCCCCATTGGCCCTTCTCAATCAAGGCCTCCTAATAATCCCCATCCATAAATGGGCTCTATAACTCCACTCTCTCCTCTCCACCAATATCTGGTGTGTGGTGAGTGTACTGGTGCACAATGGCTGCCGTCCCATCATCCAGGTGGATGTTGCACACTGGTGGAGGTTGAGGAGAGTCCCCTGTTCACTATGCAAAGAGCTTTGAGTGTAGTGTCAGAAAAGCGCTTGTTAAATGTTACATTCTTTCTTTCATTCATTTATTTTATATATATATATATATATATATATATATATATATATATATCAAATATCTGCCTTGACTAGCACTTTCTAATACAACTTTGAAATGCAGCACTTTTTTGTGTTACTGTCTCTTTAAGAATTTTTTTTTCTTTCTATTAGGCAACTTTGGTCCGCCATAGAAACGAAGGTGTTGTGGGTGGACACTAAAGGCCCGGGTATGCCAGAGCAAACCAACGTTTGACAATTGAGCACTATGACTGTTTTTTTACACTCTTTTAGTAGAGGTCGACCGATAGTGGGTTTTGCCGATACCCATAACTAAGGTGGCAAAACAGGCTGACAGACAATTAATAGGCTGATAGTTTTTAAAATTTAGAATATGAATGAAATCTTTCCACTCATTGTAACTAAGTGCTGAACATTAGTATTACTTTAATACATTTATCTCACACTGGTACCTTCTTCAAAGCCTTTGCCATTTGAAATGAATGAAAATACGATTTAAAATATTACAGGTCAACTGTGTTTGTTCAGCACTACAGACAATTTGTCTTATTTTATTTTATTTTCATATTAAATCTATGAATGAAGTACAAGAAAGGGAGAGAGAAAAAGCCATAGAAATAAAATTAACTCAAGTCTTGACTTTTAAAAGGTCATTTTAGAATGGCATTGTCTATATTATATTCATGTGCCCTCTCATGAATATCACATTTATATTTCAGACGGATATATTTTACAATGCTCTCAATTTTTTTTTGTTGTTTTGTTTATTTGCACAGAACTACGTCATAAAATTAGGAAGCTTGGACAGCAGCGGTTTGTTGGAAAAGTCTGGGAAACTTTATAGTAAACAAAATAAATCATTCAACTATAAAACGGTTCCTGTACTCGTGCATTCACTGAATGTAATTGTGGTCTTGGTCTTGCAGCAATAGAATGGCCGAGCAAAAGCAAAAACTCTGTTAATTACTGATGTACTGCTGCTGATAATTAACTTGTAAATTCACTTCGAAACAAACCTCTTCAATTGGACATCCTGCTGATCAAATTGATTACTTAAACTAGCATGCTAGCATACTGCACCTCAGCAAGATCGAGACAGCTCGAGAACGTCAAAGAAATGGAAGAGTTCCATTCCTGCAGTAGTCGGTCTACAAACCAACCAATCTGAAGGCAGCGAACTATGTCCAGTCAAACACTGAGATGTTTTACCAGCTACACACACACACACACAAACAGCTGAAACAACAGTGAAGCACCCACTGACCACATTAAGGTCACCAGAGGTCACTCTCCACTGTCCACTAATCTTAAATTTGTGAATGCCCTGCAGTGGAAAAGTCACAAAGGTTTTTGGTTCTGTTACAACAGGGAATCAGCACAGCTAAAGACAGGCTGCATGAAGATAATCATCATGGCTGTGTTCAGAATAGCATTCAAACACTCATCCAACTATTTCTGCAGTGTACAGGGCTGTGGAAAAGTATTTGCCCTCATCATGATTTCTCCTATTTTTGTGTATTTTTCATAATACAATTTTTTAGATCTTCAAACAAGATATAACATAAAACAAAATACGTTTTTCATCCTTAAAAATTTGGTCCCAGTTTAGAAAACACTAGTCTCTATGTGTATCTTTGCCCCGATTGTAGCCAATCATCTGTTCCCAGCTTCCTTTATGAGCAACACATTTGATCAGTGGCTCAAGAAGGGGATTTTGAATATTAAGATGTTGTATAAAGGGGACATTTTCATGTCATTTGACCAACTTAAGCATGAGTTTGCTCTTCCAGCACATCACTTTTTTTCGTTATTTACAAATCGGACATTTTATACAGAATCAGTTAACTCAATTTCCTTCTCCACCAGCAAAGACATTTCTGGATTCAATCTTAGAAATTAACCCTGATGTTAAAGGAATCATATCCAGGCTTTATACAGCTATATTTGATATGGAAGGCTCCTCACTCTCAATAATAAAGGAAAACTGGGAGGGGGACTTGGGGACGGGCATAACCGCGGATCAATGGACTAAAATACTTCAAAGAATTCGAACATCATTAATTGTGTGAGACATGGACTTATTCAATTCAAGATTATACATTGGCTTTATATGTCCAAGTTCAAGCTTTCAAAAAATGTCCCTGGGGTTAGCCCCGTTTGTAATAGATGCAAGCAAGCTCCCGGCAGTCTCTATCACACATCACCCATGTAAAACTGCCCCATTAATCTTAATAGCTGGTTTTGCCACCTT
The DNA here is from genome assembly GCA_032164185.1 of Moxostoma hubbsi. NCBI lineage: Eukaryota > Metazoa > Chordata > Actinopteri > Cypriniformes > Catostomidae > Moxostoma > Moxostoma hubbsi. The sequence goes on from JAVLUX010000206.1 coordinate 196,647, forward strand.
TAGCAGCAACAACTGCAACCAAACTCTTCCGATAACTGGAGATCAGTCCTTCACAACGCTGTGGTGGACATCTGACCCACTCTTCTTTGCAGAACTGCTTTAGCTCAGTCACATTGGAAGGTTTTCAAGCATGAGCTGCCCGTTTTAAGGTCCTGCCATCATCTCAATCAGATTCAAGTCTGGACTTTGAGTAGTCCTCTTCAAAACTTTAATTTAGCTTCTTTTGAGCCATTCAGGGGTGGACTTACTCCTACTGCTTTGGATCATTGTCTTGCTGCATAATCCAGTTGAGCTTGAACTCACAGACTGATGACCGGATGGTCTCCTTTAGGATTGCAAATCACCCTGAAGCAGTAAAGCATCTCCACACCATCACACGACCACCATCATGCTCGACCGTAGGTATGACGTTCTTTTTGTGAATTTCTGTGATTGATTTATGCCAGATGTAACGGGACACCCGTCTCCCAAACAGTCCCACTTTCAACTCATCCACAGAACATTCTCCCAAAAGCTTTGAGGATCATCACGGTGTGTTTTGGCAAAATTCAGATGAGCCTTTATGTTCATCTGTGTCTGCAGTGGTTTTCACCTCGTCACTCCTCCATATATGCCATATTTGGCCAGTGTCTGTCTGATAGTGGAGTGATGAACAGACCTTTATTGATGCATGTGAGGCCTGCAGTTCCTTGGATGTTGTTCTTGGTTTTTTATGTGACTTCCTGGATGAGTCGTCACTGTGCTCTTGGAGGAATTATGGAAGGTCGGACACTTCTGGGAAGGTTCACTACTGTGCCAATTTTTCTCCATTTGGAGATAATGGCGCTCACTGGGGTTCTTGGGAGTCCCAAAGTCTTTGAAGCCGTTCCCAGACTGATACATTTCAATCACCTTGTTATTCAAGTGCCACTGTATAGTAGACAGTATACAATGTATACACAGTGCAGTACTCTGAAAGCAGCTAGTCTTCCATACCAAACATAGCCGGTGATTTAAACATAGAAGCACTTCAAAAGGACACTTGGGCCAAATCTTCTGCTGATAACATGCACATTCACACCAGCCCTGAATTCCTCACCTGCAGTACATACCACTGTTTACTTGGTAACTTCCCAGAGATCTAACAAACGGATCAAAAGTTCACATGTCTTTGTGACATCTGTGTAGGGCCATCACACTGCCTGTCAATAAAATAAAAACAAACACACACAAACACACACACACACACACATCCACAGGATGTCCTGTGTTTCCGATCTGATGAAAACTGTGTGGTTTTCAAAATATATATGAAAAGACCAGCTGCCGTGGGACCTTTCAAACAGTGTGTGTGTGTGTGTGTGTGTGTGTGTGTGTGTGTGTGTGTGTGTGTGTGTGTGTGAGCTCTAGGGTGATGCCAACTTTAATCATATAAAACTAACTCCAATTATGTGGATCCTTGTTACAGCATTATTTAATGTGCTGTCTGTTATAAACTAAGCTTCAACACTCCACCAAAGATTTTTTTTTAGCGTAGATGGGCTACTTCTATTTAAATGATTGGGAGAAATTGGGACATCCTACCAAGATGATCTAGAGCCCAATGGTCAATGGATGTAGAAAGGAAGTCAATCATCAAGAATAAACAGAGATACAAGTGTCATGAAACTAGCAATGTTATGTAGGAAATCGGTTGTATGAAACAATGGTCAGTTGCATGGTTTAGTGTTCATTATGCAACAGAAAACTGTCTTTGACCAATCAGAATGAAGTATTCCAGAGAACCATGTAATAACAGAGTCTCTGGCCACGTGCACACTAATCCATTTAAGTTTGAAAACTCTTGTTTATGGAGATCCTGTTTTCAGTGCCGTTTTCAGCTAAATTAACGTGTTTTCAGTCAATGCAATCAAAAAGAGAAATCACCATACACTGGTTTAGAGCGTGTTGAAATGTATTCCAATAATTAACTTTGGGCTTAAACAGCTCGCTGTGCAGCTGAATCCAAGACTTCCTGTCAAACAGACACCAGGTGGTCAGAATGGGCAGTAACATCTCACCACTGAACCCTCAACACTTTTTTTTTAACAAAAAATTTACTACTGACCTGAAAAAAGTAATCCTTGAGGTCTACTTTTACAAGAACGTCGTAACTCATTGAGTAGCTCAAAATCATTAGGAACAGTGACTGGAGACTGCAGCTGATCAAAGCCTGCGGACACCTTTAAAACTCAAACCCACTACCAGAATACATTAAAACCAGGATGAAAAAGAAAAACCGCACACATGTCAGATGTGTGTGGAAAGCCCCCAGATGTGGTGTGGATCAAAATGGAAAATATTTTTTAAAAAGGCATCCTAATGTACGTACAAAGAAAATGCATGCTCCTGTTCGTGCCAGCTTGACAAAAATATACAATTTGCACACACACACACACACACACACACACACACACACACACACACACACACACACACAAATACAGGCTCTTCTTCGAAACCTAGTGAGTTGCCCTACATAAGCAGCTACCTTCTGAGGCCACATCCATGCTTGTTTATGTTTATGCTTCTCATCCACACTGAAATGACGTTTTCCTCAACCAAAAACATAGCATTTTCTATTACTTTCCCATACCACATTTTTGAAAAACGATAACGTTACTAAACTTAAAACAGCGCTATCAAATGAAATAAGATAAGACACATCCACACCAATACATTTAATTCGAAAATGCTTTGATTTAGCAACGTTTACACCTCTCAGCCACACTGGAACAGCGTTTTCCTCCCCCGAAAATGGAGCATTTCAAAACCACTTCGGAAAACAAAGACATTTGGAAATGCCTTCTCCATGAAGGATAGACACAATGCTTCCTTAGAATTTAGCCAAAACAATGGTTAAAACAATCTTAGTGGACGTTAACACCGAAAGGTGTACTTGCTACAAAAAAAAAACGCTAGATTCAGCACAATGAATAAGAGCAGTATGCTTGCTTCTCAAGACATGTTTTTAACAGTTGAAGTTCATTTTTACCTGACACGGCTCCTTAAAAATGCTCCTGCACAACATGCAGACATGGATACATGTTGCAATGGTCAAAAAAAATAGTCTAGCATACGTTTACATAGGAAAGAAAAAAATGAGCACGGATGGATGCAAAAGCGCATTCGTAGACCGTTCACAGGGTTTTGGAACAGAGACAGTGGGAGGAAACCAGGGAGAATGTCTGAATTAGAGATTGGTGATTGTGAGGGCTAATGGTTGAGGTCTTTGGCATCAGGGAAAAAGTTTCCATGATCCTTTACGAACTCCCTGGAGCACTGCTTTGGGCCAAACCACCAACATTTACTTCTCAACCATATATTTAAATAATGATCAAGACTTTCTCCTTCACCCATTACTCTTACAAATCACCATGGGCCTCTAACATTTGAGAACGAAGCTGCCAATACGAAGTCAATATTACAGAGACAGCTGTCAATTGAACATAAGAGTTCAATTAGTCAAGAGTCGAAATAGTCAAACTTCTCTCTCACTAGCCCCAATCCTGTTCAATATTCCAGAACAGTTTGCAGACGTAAGTAACTCAAGACAGAGCTAGAACTAAGCTAAAAAGTTTTTCAGTGCAGTAATATGATATTTAGTACAGTGCAAAAACAGCCTACAGTCCTCAAATTCAAACATCTGTTCAGACACCACGTGCCGCTATTCATCTTAGGTTTGTAGTATATATGTCCCATGCAGCCTGAGCATAAAAATGCCACTAGGACATCAAATGAATTGATGGCAAAGCAATTCCAGTATCCACCACATCAAGAGCTGAGAAAACATGTCATTCTGGATTCAATGCAACAGCAGGGATGGAGCGGATAAAATTGTCCCAGTGAAAGAGAGACGAAGACAGAGGAAATAAATGGTAGAAAGACTGGTTACTAGGTCTGTTATAATTATAAGGGCTGGGGGATCAACAATCCCGATATTGATTCTTAAAATGAAAACAACAATCTTTTACTCCACACCAAGGGTGCTCATTACGAGCAATAACCAGTCCATTGTAACTCAACAACTGGTTGATCTTTTTAGGAGAACAAAAGAAAAAAAACAACTTTTGAATTTCTTAAAGCTACACTGTCACTATTGAAGCTTAAAACTGCAAGTTACTTGTGGAGCAACATTTTCAATTATTGTGTTTTGGCACTGCTCTTCCGCACGGATGAACAATCCTCTATGGACACGTTGGAGAAAGAATCGCCATTGACTGGTAAATATGAGTTTTTACTCGCTGGACTTTTGACGACATGTCAGCGAAATGTTACTGAAAAAGATATTAAGCCAACTGAGAAGAGAGCATCATCATACATACTGTATATACACTGATCAGCCACAACATTAAAACCACCATCCTAATATTGTGTAGGTCCCCCTCGTGCCACAAAAACAGCACCAAACCACATCTCAGTATAGTATTATGACATGATATTCTTCTCACCACAAGAAGTTGGTGCCAGACGGGCTGGTTTGAGTATTTCTGGGATTTTCACACACAACAGTCTCTAGAATTTACTCCAAATGGTGCCAAAAACAAAAAACATCCAGTGAGGTGCAGATATGTGGATGGAAATGTCTTGTTGATGAGAGATCAACAGAGAATGGTCAGATTTGTTCAAACTGACAAAGTCTACAGTAACTCAGATAACCTCTCTGTACAATTGTGTGTGTATTGTATATATGTGTATATATATGATATGGTTGAATGAGCGCAGTGCACACCAAGAGCCCTTCTAGCAAGGGGAACCTACAAGCTTAGCATAAAATAGCATCACAGGGAGGTCCCATTGACATTCTATGGGCAGTACACTGGCGAGGAGACAAGAGGCCGTTTGTTAATGGACGTCTATGTAGATGCTGCAGTACACAGAATAAACTTCTTTTGTGAGGAAACAACTGGATAAGTGGTGAATGACTTCCACCTGCACACTACACCGGCCTCACATTCAAGCGAGGGGAGGCGTGGACAAGCTTCGTACATCTCTCTCTCATCTGCCGCTGTCTCTTCTCCTTAAATACTCCTGCCTCCCCTCATTGGAACGCGGGAGTATTTAAGAAGAGACAGCGGCACATGAGAGAGTGATGTACGAAGCTTGTCCACGTGTTTGACTGTTTTTAGGATTTGATGCAGCTGGCTGAAAACTGTTTTTGTTTCTTTGTAAACTGAAAAGTGTTATTAAATGTCTATGTACATGTCAAGCCTGTCCCAGTTTCCTCTTTTCCAATCTTTGAGTGTTACAGTAACATATAAACATCAACATGAACAGCTATTTAAACACAATAGTCTCAAGAAAAACAGTCACATGCCTCCTTCACCATATTCTTTATGATGCCCTTAAATTCATCAATGGATGAAAATAAGTTTATTTTATATTGATTATTCCATTTCCAAGGAGCATAGCAGGAAAATACAGTTTTCCCCAGATCTGTCACAACCAGTGGTACATTAAAAAGCAACCACTTGGAAGAGCGCAGCTGGTAACTACCAAAGCTGAGGCAGAGAAGGGTGCCGAGGTAGGCTGGAAGATTAGCTAGTATAGCTTAAGCTTTATAGAAAGAAAATACATCAATGCTGTTGTCTGAGAATGGTCAGTGATGTCCAATGCACTAAATTATAAAGAATACAATGGTAAGAGACTTTGCATATGTAATGAAACATAGAGATGCATGGTACACTGAATCAAGGCTCCGGGAAATCGAGCCAAGAAATTTATTTCTCAAAAAAAAGCCAATATTTACTTGGAGCTTCCTAACTTGATTAGCAATATGTACTTTAAATTAAAGCTTGTTGTCTATCCATATACCCAAATACTTGTATGAGCAAACCCTTTCAATGGATTTACCATCGGACATCAGAATGGTACCGTCATCAAGCAGCTGTAAACAAGCTTTTAAGAAGACTATAAACATTGTTTGAGCATTCAAAACCAATTTTAAACTCAGCAGAGAAGTTAGTAATGACTGAAATGCAGTCTGAAGCTCTTGCACTGCCTGTACTATATAGGTAGCTTATGCATAAATGACAGAGTCATCTGCATACAGGTGTGATTTTGCTTGAATGTCGTTACCCAATCGATTTATAAAAATGGAAAACAAAATAGGTCCCAAAATGGAACCCTGGGGGACACCTTTAGTTATCTCAAGAAAAACTGATTTATGGCCATCTGCGTAGACATGGTTAGGGTTAGTTCGATCTACAAAATAATTTCAGAACCATTTAACAACCTTAGGACGAAGACCAGCATTCCTAAATTTGTTCAGCAGCAATTCATGGTCCACTGAATCACAAACTTTGTCAAAGGCACCATCAATTGTCACAGCCACAGCAGCAGTAAATGGTACTGTGACCAGTTCTAAAACCAGATTGAAAATAACTTAAAATATTATCATCAAATAAAAACCATTTTAACTGTAAATTTACCTGTGATTCAAAGAGGAATTAGCCAGGGCTGAAAGCTTGGAAATCAGACAGAAATTGTTCAACTCAGAGGGGTCTCCACCTTTAAGTAAGCAGTGAGGATAAGCAGCTTTCCACATTTAAGGTATCGAATTTGTCAAAAGAGTCAAATAAAAAATATAAGTAATGGGATCAGCAATATAATATGCCGCCACCTTTAAAAGATAAGGATCCAGATTGTCTGTACCCCAGCAGGTGGATTCCAGGTAGGCCTAGACCTTAAACAGTCCAGATTTAGAGTTATGCGGTAATCCAGTAGTATCTAATAAAAGAGTATTTATCCAGAGATCCTGAACTGTAGAAACGTTATTGTCCTTGGAAAATACCACTCATTTAGGCCGAAATAACATGGAATATCACACATAAAAAACTCAGTCCTCAGGCACTGACACACAAACAATGGACTGGCTTTGCTGCCATGTTGGATTGTGTACTATGAGTAAGAACTAAAGTACTTGTCTAGACTATACAGAGAAAGAATGATGAGAGACAGACAGGACTGTAAAAGCAGTGATTCATGGATGTTCAGCATGTTCCTACAACTAAAAACAACACATCAGCAAAGAAACAAAGGATGTTTCTATGGTGACCCTGTCTTATGATGTTTCAAGGTCTCCATAATGAATTGCCAATTATGTCATTAGTTGAAAAAGAACAGACTCCGATGCATACATGACTGCACACAATGATTCCTACACACAGTTAACTGGAGTCTCCTGACAATATCCATTCAAAGCCCACGTTCACATGGCAGCTTAAAAAGAGTTTTCACTACTCTTCTGAGTGTTTAGTTCTGTACACACAGATGTGACAAGCACATTAACTGCATTAAATGTATTGTACAGAACCGAACTCAACCACGGTAGTTGTTAATGCCATTTTAGGGCGACAGTGGCTCAGTTGGTAGAGCAGGTCGGCCACCAATCGTAGGGTTGGTGGTTCGAATCCCGGCCCATACGACTCCACGTGCCAAAGTGTCCTTGGGCAAGACACTGAACCCCAAGTTGCTCCAATGGCAGGCTGCCTTGCATGGCAGCTCTGCTCTGTATGAATGTGTGTGTGAATGGGTGAATGAGTCAACAGTGTAAAGCGTTTTGAATACCGATTAGGTTAAAAAGGCGCTATATAAGTGCACACCATTTACCATATTTTGGACATTACCCGAGAGTACTGTCACACATAAATTGTACTTGTATTATCTCGGATGGATGTTTTTCATTAAGCTCACACTGCCTTAGAATTTTGCCTAAAGAGGGCATCTTAAAATACAATTTTAATGACTTAAAATGCTGTCTATGTAGGAAGCTCGCTAGGTTTTGGAGCATAGCCTCTTCAGGGCAAAATCTTAATTTTGGCTTTTGTGGCCATGCTTCTTTAAATATGTCCACTGTAACGTTCCATTATCTCAAGTAAATTTAAATCACCACATACACACACACACACACACACAATTTCATCTGAAAACTCTGAAAACTAAATAAAGACATTCCTGCATATCTGTTCCCCAATAGTGGCACAGACCAGAAACCACATCATAAATCCAAGTAAATAAATCTGACACTCCGATCAGGTATGAGCTGACAGAGTTCTGATGCATAACCACATGACAACATCATGCATAATCAAATCAATAATTTTTGGGAATTCCTTAATGTAAAATAAAACACACTTCCAAGTCTTCTTCTGATGGAACTATTTTATGATCCATGAATCATCCCGATAGATGTTCCCACAACCTTTGACCAATGAATTGCGATGACTTTTCTTGTTATTTGTGATTTCTTAATACATATTTAACCAAAAAAAAAAGCATAAAAAATAGATGCACAGAAAAATAGCAACCTTCAGTAAAAGATGGAGTTTAAAGGTGCACCCATTTGTCCCAATAGTGCCAGTGGTTCTGGACATTGTACTGACACCTATCGTCCTGGATGCGCAAAGTTTGTGTTCTAACTACTGTCGCTTTACACATCTTCTGTCTCGTTACTTTTAGTCTGGTTTTTTCGTCTCATACTAGACACTTCGATACTGTATAATAGACAATCGTGGATTAATCCAAACTCATTTTGTCTGGACTGTGACTGGACAGCTGCTACTCGCGCTCTTCTCTGCTCGCTGTGCTCGTCGTGTGCTCGCACTTGATGTCGCAACGTTCATCCGTGATCCGTGCCATAAGAGGAGCAGGTCGTAGCGGTTTACTCCAGCTGGGATATTTTATCTTTTAACTTGCTCTCATTGGGTTAGGATTGTCTGGTGGATCAAACTCCTGCTATCCCAAACCATCCCCCTGGACTACACTGTTGACTTGGGCTCCGTTGTTGTCTGTAGTAAGTATATTGTGCTTGTTTTTAGATTGTTTGGTTTGCTTGATTTGCTTACATGCACTTTTATGTATGAGCAAATCGAATCGGTCTCCATCACGAGATATTGATGTGTTCAACGTGCATTAATTGTTTTGTTCATTTTTTTCAATGTTTATTAGGGTTTTATTGTGCAAATGTTTTTGTCCAACCAATTGATTGTATGTTTTTGATTTAACTCTTGTATTGAATCATTATTTATATCTTTTAACATTTAACAATGGTATGTTCCAATTTACTGAGGTGGGAAAAATGTGTATATTTAGGCCTGCCGCCACTAGAGGCACCAGACAAAATTGAGCGTTACAGAGATCCTTTGGCACCACATACTCCGTCCTCCGCTGATTTTTAAGGGGAGTAGGTATTGCTCTTAGTACCAAAAATGTGTCTAGAGTTTGTTTTTTTTAATGTATGCATTTAAAGGATCAAGAAACGCACCAAGTTATGCCCCAATTTGTCACACCTCAGACTGAGAAGCGACTCTCAAAATGGGTAAGAAAATATGTAAATATGTAGGCGGGAAGAGGGAAAACAGAAGTGTGTCAAGAGTTACTTCCAAAAACACACACACACACACACACACACACACACACAACAGAGATGGCTGCTGAACCTCACATTACGAGTGGAAATGAAAACAAGAGTTTAGGGATGTATATTTATTGTGGGACAAATTTATATAGAGTGAAAACGATTTGGATATTTTGTTCACACTTTCAAAACCAGCACTGCTTTGAGATCTTTCAATTAATTCATATATAATTATTACAAGGAGTGTTTCAGGTTTAATACAAGTTAAACTCTATTGTGGCATTATGTTGATTGCCACAGAAAATAGTTCTGACTCATACCTCTTTGTCTAAAGAAACAAATTATGTACAGTAAGGCACATACACTGACAGTAAACGGTCTGATACACAAAACACACACACAATACCGAAGCATAATACATTTTAATATGACTCTAACAATCACTCTACAATCAATAAAATCATTTACTAACCTTGTCAGTATAATGTTATCCAGTATTTCAACTCCTTGTCCTGACGACATAACACCGATGAATAAGGGGCATAAATCCAATTCACAATGCGCTTTTTTTAAGTCCTTGTGGTGGTGTAGTGACTCACCTCAATCCGGGTGGCAGAGGACGAATCTCAGCTGCCTCCGCGTCTGAGACTGTCAACCTGTGCATCTTATCACATGGCTTGAGCGTGTTGCCACGGAGATGTAGCGCATGTGGAGGCTTCATGCCATCCACCGCAGCATCCACGCTCAACTCACCACACACCCCACCGAGAACGAACCACATGATAGCGACCCGAACACGAGGAGGTTACCCCATGTGACACTACCCTCCCTAGCAACCGGGCCAATTTGGTTGCTAAGGAGACCTGGCTGGTGTCACTCAGCACGCCCTGGGATTCAAACTCACAAACCACTGGGGAGGTAGCCAGCATCTTTACCACTGAGCTACCCAGGCCCCCCCTATCCTGTAGACTTTTCGGTTTTCATCACTGTCTCCTGTTTTTGAACAAGTCATCATGTTATCCTGTTTATGATCAGACATATGGCAAACAGACGTGATCGGCTCAGTCTCAACAGAACAGCCTCCACAAATACACCATGGCTTCGAGTTAGAAGCGCAACAGCGGCCACCCAACAAACATGCTCGCTTCGGTGCAGTTATGACGTGGTCCATTCTGGTGTGTGATTTAAATGTGATTCGATCCGAACACGGTGTTTAGTCCGCTCTCATGTCTGTTCCTGTGCCGTTACGTCCATGAGTTTGAATACTCCGCGGTAATGCCAGCTCATGCAAGAGGCAGCGTTGTGATTGGTTGGAAGCGTTCCTTCTCATGAGCAATGTGGAAAAACACTCAGGATCTAGTGACGTAATTCCCTGCTGTCCTACCAATCATAGCCTGGAGTTTTACGCATTTACCTCATTTTCGTGATGTTGTTTCAAACCGAAAGAACAAAATGGCATATCTGTTATTTACATATCTGTTTACATCTCAAAACATTTGTTTGTGGTTTTATGACTGTTTTTAAGTCTACATTTTGCACCTCTTACTAATTAAACAACCTCTTTGGAACACCATTCCTGCTTCCGGGTGTTGTCTCTCCCCGTGAGTGCTCAACCATGCACGAGATGTAACGGGACGCGGAAAAATGAGAAAGTATTACATTATCTTTAACTATAAAAAATGACTTTTTAGAGTTCAATCAAATGACTTTTCCAGGTCTGAAAATCACAAATTAAAAATTCCCTATTATTTCTAGGTTTTCTATGACTGTGGGAACCCTACAAGACACACACACACACACACACACACACACACACACATTCTCTCAGCTTCTCTGTTGTGTTCATACCTGTGCCCTTCTTGCTGTTTTTCCCGCTCTTCTTCAGCACGGCCTTAAACATGGCGTCCCTCCAGGAATCCCTTCACAATCAAACTGTGGAGAAACACAAGATTTGTCTTATGAAACAGCAGGTTCTTGCACAGTTGCTTTGGTAAAATCAGAAGCACTTACAGTGTAGAGCCACACCTAGAGACAGTTCTCCAAAGAAGCCTTAGAAATACCAAAATAGTCATGGCGGTATTTATAATAATGAACATAATCTAAATAACATCTTCTATGTTTTATTTTCAGTTTGGCAAAATCCCAGAATTTTTCCAGCAGTTCTTCCACTCTTAACATGTGATCACTGGTGGGCCGGCATGGAAAGAATTCTCCAATATTTGCACAGAGCAGCTCTGCTCCTCTATCTTGTTATTCTGGAAAACAAGCTGTTGGATTCCCAGCATTCCACATCTAATTGATGCTATACGGGTGAACTTGGGCTTTACATGCCACTCGTCCTGATAATGGTGATGTTTCTTAACATCTTCTTAGCATGTTCTTTCACAGAATTATCCACACGGGTCAAATACATTAGAACATCTCCATTTATCAAGTTAGACTGTTTTTGCACTGCAATAAAACACACTGGGTATGTGTAGTACAAGCCTATTTTGTCTCGATACTGTCCAGCCTTTTTAGAGTATTCGATATATACTTTGTCAATATTAATTGATTTAGTCTGAAATGGCTTATAAGGGTCTTTTTTTTGTTTTATTGCAGTCAGAGGAAGGACCCACTATTTTGAACAAAACTGACATTTTTCCCATGGCATGAAGATACAAAATGTTTAATTTAAGAACAAAAACAGTCAAAATCAATGCATTTATCCCATACGGTTTTGTCAGTAAATTAGCACAATAGATAATGTTATACTAGAATTACATTTATTTACACTTAGTCTTTTCCTTTAACATACACCTTCATCCAAAACAACTTATAAATAAATAATAATTCTCTATATTCAAAGATATACATTCTGTTGAGATGACAGACAAGGAAGAATCATGAAACTTGTACGGGGTGGGCGATTTGACCAAAATCTTATATCACAATATGAATCATTTTATATCACTATAACGATTTATATATCATTATACTGTTCATTTTTCTTCTTTAAAAATCTATAAAAATTGGCTTAAATGAGGCCTGGGTAGCTCAGGGAGTACTGAGGCTGACTACCACCCCTGGAGTCGTGAGTTTGAATCCAGGGCGTGCTGAGTGACTCCAGTCAGGTCTCCTAAGCAACCAAATTGTCCCGGTTGCTAGGGAGGGTAGAGTCACATGGGGTAACCTCCTCGTGGTGGTGATTAGTGGTTCTCTCAATGGGGCGTGTGGTGAGTTGTGTGTGGATTGTGGAGAGTAGCATGAGTCTCCACATGCTGTGAGTCTCCGCGGTGTCATGCACAACGAGTCACGTGATAAGATGCGCCGATTGACAGTCTTAGAGGTGGAGGCAACTGAGACTTGTCCTCCATTACTCGGTTGGCACGAGTAACCGTGCCACCACGAGGACCTACTAAGTAGTGGGAATTGGGCATTCCAAATTGTGTGAAAAGTGGATAAAAACATTAAATAAATAAAACATTGGCTTAAATATTAAATAACCATATTATAATGCCTATTTTCTAAAATGCAGTCAGTGAATAAAATACTTTAAATAAAAACTACTTCCTCTTTTACACATTTTCTCTTCATTTGGAACCTGACAGTCAAAAAAAAAAAAAAAAAAATGAAAAAGAAACCTCAACTTGGTTTTAAATCAACATTCCCATAATGCAACATTTGTAATTATGCCATGTTTCTGTCTGATGTAGTTGACTAGTATTAATATGAGGGATGGGCAAGTCATTTTAGATACATTTTGTTGTACATTTGAGTTCTCCAACCCACAAAAAAAACGATAATGAACAAAATCAAAATGCACGCTTAAAAATAACATGTATGACAAGTTTGTGAATATTATATTTTGTTTCATTCACAAAAGTTCCCATGGATGGCTTCAAAATAAGATAACTTAAACTATGCTTATCTTTTGAGAAAATATTAAATGAGCATTATCTCTTTTTGTGATTAGTATGCTGAAAGATACCCCACCTCTCATATGTCATTAATTCAAAGCTTTTTAGAAATTCAACATGCGCATAACGTGTGACCTAATGAGCTCTCGTAGAAGAAAACTTCGCCATCTATCACCATTACAATGCTTTACAAAATATGAATATTGCATTAACAATACCTAAGGGTGCTTAATCATATTATGCATGCAAGATTTCTGACGTTAATTTCACCAACATCAGGTTTACATTCATTATGGAAAAGAGCAGCCATGATATTCTTATACAATTCACCTGTTGTGTTCCACAGTAGAGGAAAATCAATTTCCATATAGGTTTGGAACAACATGAGGGTGAGTAAAGGATAAACTATTTGTTTGGCAGTAAAAAATAAAGTATGCCTGACAGCTGCAATCAGATGGAACAAGGTGAGGGGTCTGAATCTGGAGCCATGCTGAACTCACAGCGGACATCACAGCCAGCCTGAACTGTGAGATCAAGCATGGAAAAGCCAGCAGGACCCCCCCACCCCCCCAGTAGGGTGGCTGGGTGATCTGATCCCCATCGATCGGAGCTTTTAGATGAGGTCTGCTGTGACCTACATAGAGTGAGAAGTCAGAAGTTGAGAAGGGAGACTCTCACCGTGCAGGAAAATTCAGCATAAGAAAAACAAATGTGCATCTATATCAAAAAAAGTTGAAAAGAACCAGTTGATTTGCACTGTGCATCACTTGTGGATACTTTGATAAACCTGGCTTAAAATTATCAATATTTTTTCTGTCTTCAGACCTGTATGAACCTTTCCTGGGACTGGGCATGGACCAAAAGCCATTTTTGATGTTTTTCTTAATATCGTCTTCTCGGGTGTTTCCATTCACCACCATCGTTGCCTTCCGCTGATGATCACAAATATGGCGTCTACGATAAAAGTGACATCAATTAAACAGGACAATAGTACCCCTTGTGGCTACACCAAGAATATAACAAGTAGGCTTTGCATTGCATTATGAATTGCATTATGAACTGCATTCTGCATTGCATTAATTTTATGTGACCGTGGCAGAGGGGGTGGACATAAGGTGGCTGTGCGCACTATGGACTGAAGCAATGTCTAATAAGGAACAAATCCGCACAGCCATGTTCCAAAATCGAGTGGAAAGCCTTCTCCTAATTAGCATACATTTTATGCATTAATGCCCATGCCTTTGAAATACAATTTTCAACATGACACAAGAGCATCAGTGAGGTCAGGCACAGATGTTGGGCGATGGGGTCTTGCTTGCTATTGGTGTTCAAATTCATACCAGAGTTGTTGTTCAGAAAGGCTTCAGGTCTGAGCTTTGTGCAGGCCAATCAAATTCTAACAAAACACAGGCGCTTAAAACACATTTGTCACTGTCAGATCTTAATCTGATCTGCCTGCTTATACGTGTTTCTATTATGGCTGTTGCTCCAGAAAAGTTCACCTCTTAAAAAGACTTGAATGTGGAGCACATGCAAGCAATTACAGCACTACAATGCATTCCAGACGACCTTTTGTCTACATTCACAAAGACAGAATAGAGACAGTGATAGGCTGAGATTAATTCGATAACATTTGGTAATTTTTGGGATTATCAGCATCGGCCAATAACAGAGTTTGCTTGGCCGATTAACAAAAGTATTAGTTCCTCTTTGTGTCATTAACAGCTAATGTTAGCTTCAATTACCATTCACTTTCATTGTGTCCATCTTTTCTTTGATACAATGAAAATAAAGGGTGACTGAAGCTATTAGTCCGCAACTTCCTGCCTAAAACTAGATATCTTAGTAGGTAGCATAATTAAGATAACTACCTTTTGGAACAGCTGTGCATTGGGAGCGTGCCTATGATGTCTTATACCAGGGGTGTCCAAAGACCGGCCATCTGCGGCCCTCCAACTGCTCTGAGGCGGCCCGCGAGAGATTTTAGAAATAAAACAGAATAAGTCCCGCTATGGAGCTATTATTTGAAATTCATATTCTGGGCACTGGATGTCGCCATCACGTGCAGCTGCTATTCACAGCACATCATCTTGTGCCCTCACCAGCTTCACCGACTGGCAACGGGAGTTTGGAATGCTCCTTATTTCCAAGGATGAAGCACCATGCAGAAAGTACGATGCATTAAAGGATTGACATCAGGTTAGATACTTTACTCATGTACTTGATCTTGTTAAAATGTCCCGGATACCTCACATCATACAACGGAGTAGAGGTGCTGTGAAATTATTCACTAGAACTGTGGAATATAATCGTTTTTACAATGCATGACGTGAACGATTCTGCATCGATGCATAAAAAACATGTTTTATTTAATATCATATACAGTATATGCCATACTGTTTTTAAATAAAGTAAGTAGTCTTATTGAATATTAATAAAATGACAATGTACTCCTGAAGCAAAGCACTTGCGTCTGATGATCATAGATAGTGTGTTTGTCTTGTTTCCCATTTAAAATTGTCTAAAAATCCTTAAAACAAGAAACATTTACTTGAGAAGCAACATATAAGATATTTAGACTTTAAGAGAATGTATCTTGTAGTATTTTGCACTTGGTTTTCTTCTGCAGAATAGCTGCTAAAGTAAATGTACATTGTTTTAAATGAGTTTTAGATATTTTTATTGGAAAATAAACCAAAACAAAAACAAATCCTAAACGTATTTTGTTGCCGTGTATAATGGGGTGAAGACTTCACCTCTCTCACCTTTCTGTTCACTTCAATCCATCTTTAACTCACTAAAAAACAAACTCTCTTATTAATAAAGTTGCGTATGGCCAATGCCAATTTTCTTCACGATAAGAAATGCTCAGTGACATTTATTACGATTCAATAAGTCATGAGCAATCATGTTATAATCTAGCTGCATTAAGCGTGTGCGCTCGAGGGACGCATTAAGCGTGTGCGCTCGAGGGACGCATTAAGCGTGTGCGCTCGAGGGACGCATTAAGCGTGTGCGCTCGAGGGACGCACTAAGCGTGTGCGCTCGAGGGACGCACTAAGCGTGTGCGCTCGAGGGACGCATTAAGCGTGCATCAGCCGGGTGCAGTTTCAATCTGTCCCCCTCAGATCGGGACATTCGCTCAACTCATAGAAGAGGTGCCGACCGCACAGTGTAATGCCAGTTCCGGAGTTTGTAGTTATTTACATGATCTGCTTCTGTATTATTTGATCTTTAATAAAGCTATAACACATTAAATATAAACGGCATTAAAGATCTAACGTCGTGGTGTTTCCTTTAAAGAGCTCCAGCTCCACTTATTCCACAACGAGAGTACTTCTGTATTTGTGCATTATAATTCCCTCATACTTTGTGATCTATAAAAGCTGAAGCTGTTTGGAAAGTTTAGAGTGCATCTGGACTGTGATTGGTCAGACGTGAGCCGCAGTTCTGCTCTCATGCATCATCATTAAGAGTTTAATTTGATCTCATGTTACGTTAAATGAGATCAAACGACTATTCGACGATTATAATTTTTGTCGCCAATTTTTTGTTGTTGACGTCGTTAATAACATCGCCCAACCGTTTCAGCCCTGGCACATCCCTGTACAAAAGCAGACTCAAGTTCATGAGTTTCTGTAGGGTTCACAGAGTCTGAAGACTAATCCTCAAAGTGTGTCAAGAAGAGGTCCTATCATCTTCTCACTCACATCTCCAGCCCAGGATCTAAATTAAATCAACATGTGGCTCTGACAGAACAAAGACTTCAATGGAATAATCTCAACCACACAAGATAAAGACATCATGGGGCAGTTCTATCGGACTATCGCCACAGGACCATGTGTTGGCAGGTTTAAAAGGTAGTCTGGGCTCTATAAAGCAGACTCATCTGCTTGCCACCCCAATGACTCGTCTAGCTGCATTATCTCCCTGAAGCTGATCCTCAGTGGGCATCTCAGCACCCCATCACAGATTGAAGCAACCACAGAACTTTTGAGAGGCTGAAAGTTGTATTAGACGTGCTTACTAACAATAAAGAGGACAAAATCATCTTGAAAAATATCTCTAAATGACATTCACTGAATTAAAGGGGAAAAACTACTTGCATTTGTATTAATTAATTAAAAATTCCACTGCCAAACAATTCTATTGTTATCAAGTGTTTTTGTCTTGTTTTCCACTTAACATTGCCTAAAAAATCCTAAAAACAAGATACATTTACTTGAGAAGCAACATATAAGATATTTATAAAAAATACACTCATTAAAATACACTTATTTAAGATAAGAGAATGTATCTTAAATAAGTGTATTTTGATAACTGCATTTTTTCACTTACTTCTGCCGGTGCAGTAAAGAAAATATATACTCATATTCAAGATATTTGTTCTAAAAGCAAGTCTAAATTTCTTATATGTTGCTTCTCAGGTCAATGCATCATGTTTTAAGGATTGTTCGACATTTAAAAATATTTCAATATTAAAATGAATTAAATATTATATTCAAAATTCTCTGATAACAATTTTGTCTTCTGCATTATAGCTGCTAAAAGGATTTTAGATATTCATATTAGTAAACAAACCCAAAATGTAGAGCTGCTAAGTTCATTACTTGAATGCTGTTTTGCATATCATTAATGAGTTTGATAACGTTACATTTATTGGATAATTGGTAAAAAAAAATGTATGTTAAATTTGATTGTTAAAGAAATTAATAAAGAATATATTTAATATTGTTATAATATATTTTCTGTCCAATTTTGGTGTTACTTTCAATAAATGTGTGATCATTTTATTGATTTGTAGTTTTTCAGTTCAGCTTAATTAAATTCATGAAATTAATTAAAAAGTTATAATATTAATACAAAAATATATTAAAAAAAAAACTTTTAAAATGGGTATTAAAAAATTAAAAAATAATTTTCGGTTTTCGGACAAGAGCATCCTGAATTTTCGGTTTCGGCCCAGAATATTCATTTTGGTGCATCACTATTAAATACAGTATATAACGGTGCAGTTTTAGACGCTCTGACAGGCAAGTTTTGCTCAAGCGGAACACCGGGTATGCAGCATTTTCCTATTTTCGGACAAAGCCCATGACAATCCAAGCAGGCGATCCCGGCTGATTAAACTGTCAGGAGGTTGCGGTTTGCGCTGGATCCGCACGAGCGCAACTTCAAAGTAAAAGCGTTTCACGTGTGCTATAAGTAAATGTCTTATTCACCATGTACTGTAATGAACAATTGGTTTGATTCTGAATTTTTTTAGTAAATATGATGCTAACGTGGACGTGCCATCCATGGGTGCTGGACTACTGTGTGTACTGTTATTTCCTTCATATTTTATTAATTTCTTCATGTGCAAATAAATTACTAAAATTTGAAGACTAAACAGAAATCAGAATTAACTGCTGCAGTTATTTAAAATACAATATAATTTTTTTAGATAATTTTTTACAAAGTTAAAGTTTAGTGTGAAATGAAGTTTAGAGTAAATGTAGTGCTAAATAAAGGTTTATTAATTTTAGAAATGTTATGTTTATGTTATATACTATATTAAATTGTGTGTTATATCGGGACGGTATCTGCCTATCGGCTCTGCTCTGGGCCACCCTGCTCTCTAATGTTGTCAGAAGTACCGGTACTTCGGTACAAAATCGATACTAACATAAAAAGGATGTAACGGTACCAGTGTTTCTGCAGTACCGGTTGTACCGAGCACCGAATCTATCCGGTACCAGCGCGCAGTACGACTGACACACGACATCTTTAAAATGCTCACAGGCTTATTTTGAATACGTGCGCTGTTACTTCTTGTACACTGAAACTGACAATCAAATTAAAATCGTGACATGTCCTAGTATGATTTATTAAACCGCTAAAGGCTGCAATCTTACTGTGGAAGAGATGTGTACGTTAAATAAATCCAACCTCTCATCCACTAGGAGCTCCACAAACATTGAGAATCATTCACGTGGTATGAGATGAGCACTAATCCATTGTGAATCATGTAAAATATATATTTAATTAACAGCATCTGTGCTCTAATCTCAGCTTTATTTATATCGCATTCAAAACAACAGTTAAACAAAGTGCATCACAGTAATACAATTTAAAACATAACATTTAAAAATGACCACATACACAAACACCAGTAATCTAAAATACAAACACGTCATAATAAAAGAACGATTCAAAATAAAATCTAGATGCCTGAAATTGAATAAACTGAATAAAAATATGTTACAACTTTATAGCAAAATGTAATATTCTCTGTAATAATAATAATAATAATTAAAGTATCACAAGCAAGACATCTGTTGAATAAAAGTGTCATGTTCACTTGTTAAAAGCACCATTTTGATGATGAAATTAAATTGAACTTAAAAAAAAAAATTCTGGAAAGTTCTGGACTATAATGATAATTATTAAACTATTATTATTAAAATAATTAAAAATAACTAAACTGGTGTGTTCAATAGCACATTATAATATTAGCATATATTCCTGTGGTATCAAAATTGGTATCGAGAACCGTGAAATTTAACTGGTATCGGTACAGACTACTGAAATTTTGGCACCGTGACAACACTATTGCTTCTCTGGATATCGGCATCGGCCATTAAAAAACCCGTATCGGTCGACCACTACTTAGGAGCACCTAAAAAGTCCCCTGGTTTAACGGTGAAATGTGTAACTTCAACGCCACTTGTGGCACCAAATCGAACCATGAATAGAACTGTTTGCAAACAGGTTTCCTTTTGAGGACACCTCAAACAGATAAACAATGTTTTGAAAGGACTTCAGAGCCACAGTGTTTACACTTTTCAGGACCAAAGGACATTTTAATTGCTCGAAGGCTGGCCTTTCATAGCTCAGGACACTTTGTTGACTTCTCAGTTTTGTTTCAAGTGATTATCAACTTTGTCTCAGATGTTTTTCCAAAAATTCCTTTGGGGAAATAAAAATAGACCCAAATGAGACAACTGTTGATATACAGTACAGTAAGGAATGCAGAGCTATAAAAACAAATAATGTGGATATCATCAATTTAATTTGGTTTTGGAAGAACTGATGAGAAATGTTTGAGTTCATATGAAATTCCCTGTCCTATAAATCTGAGCACAGTTTAAGACATTGTTCAGATTTCTTTGGAAACTCTAGAGGAGACATGTGCGAGATTACTGGGGTCATTTTACCTGAAGAAAAACTGAGAAATAGGACAGTTGAGCATTCAATTCAATCTCTCTATAAGAAACAACTGACATATTGAAAATATACAATTATGGGGAAGTCAACCAACATATAATGGCCTCTACACATTAAACTGGGACAGGAGAAAGTTTTTTACATGGACCAAAACACACTCCACCTATAAACTGTGTATTGTGGAAATTCAGAGGGAAAGACTGGTGAAAATACACATTTTTCAATATCCACACCTGATAAACTTGCTTCTGACTAATCCAAAATAAGCAGAGATCTTCTTTCCATTGTTGCAGTTTTACCCCTCATAAATAGTGTTAATGGTACCATCTGCAGAGCAGAGCACAGGAAACGGACGTGGCATTGTTTTAGTGATTGCCTCTGGCTTGTTCCACTCAAAACTTCACCCATCAGAGTATAGGTGAGCCCAGTGTATATCCGCTATCCTTAGACAATTAGAGCGGGGTCAACGTCCTACAACTGCCAAGATCTACTTATTGCATGTCCATGTTAGCAATCGCATTTACCCCAAATAATTATTGAATCAAACCAATTGTACATACAGTGCATAGTGAAAAAGACATTTACTTATAGCACACGTGAAGCGCTTTTACTTTGAAGTTGCACCAAAGACTATTTAGCAAAGACGGCCCACTTCTATTCAAATGAATGGGAGAAACTAGAACGCCCAACAGCAGTCAACGGATGTAGACAGGAAGTCCCGCCTAACAGGTGGAAGAGCCAATCACCTTTTATATACAGACATCGCCTGTCAATCAACTCGAGAACACGCATGCGCATTAGCTATAAAAACTTTTGTTTTTTTAATTGTAATCTGAGGAAAAGAAGCACCATATATGAAGCCAGTGTTGTCAGATTTTTTACTGCTGATTTGAAATATTTCAAATATTCAAGTAGATAGGGGCTGCACTAGCATGACTGGAAATAACCTCCCGAGAGCATTCCAAACATGGCCGACAGTGGACTGCCTTGCTAGAAATACTAAAGGCGGGTGCACACTGTACGATTTTGGCCACGATTCTGCTATCTGAAACACATTTTGGGAATCATAAAGGCTTTCTCTCGTCGCAGGGCAAAATCGGCAATCTTTAATAGGGGCAGCTGTGGCTCAGGTGGTAGAGCGGGTCAGCCACTAATCACAGGGTTGGTGGTTCGATTCCCGGCCCACACGACTCCACGTGCCGAAGTGTCCTTGGGCAAGACAATGAAACCAAAGTCGCTCCCACCTCTGCCATCATTGGGTGAATGTGTATGTGAATGCACCAATTTTATTTATAAATAAATAAATAAAATATAATAGACAGATTTTATACTGGTAAGTATTTATGGGACGTTTTAATACAAATCAGCAAATACAGTTGGATACATTTATACGTCATGTTTGTGCATTATCCATAGGGAATCTGCAAGCGTGATATATTATCAGCCTTTATGAATTTTCTAAATGTTGTGTGGCCTATAGGTTACTAAGAGCAGAAAGACGTACCATAATCCACCATTTTTGTTTTCTCCAATGTGAACGGAGAAGTGTGCAAGTCTATTTCCACAATGAATATTTGCTTGTTGTAGCTCATTATTACTGTAGGCTACGTCCCGCACTCATGTTCCTTCTCAACATCTGTTCTTTTCTGTATTCGTGATCAAGATGTCTTTTTATAGGCCTATTTGACAAAATCCATCTTTTTTGTAAATGTTAGCCTATGCTCGTGATGGAGTGGGATTGGAGCAATGGAAATGCTGTTGTCCTGACTTTCAGAGAGAGAAAACATATGCTCCTCCGTGATGGGCAAACCTAATTTAATGGGAGTC
This sequence comes from Moxostoma hubbsi, assembly GCA_032164185.1. Taxonomy (NCBI): domain Eukaryota; kingdom Metazoa; phylum Chordata; class Actinopteri; order Cypriniformes; family Catostomidae; genus Moxostoma; species Moxostoma hubbsi. The sequence continues at coordinate 218,955 of JAVLUX010000206.1, forward strand.
ACGTTCACTAATCGGGACGATTTGGACCACAGTCGTCTACGATGTATATTGTGCAGTCTGACATAACGTCGCACAGTGTGCCATGGTGATATCAATGCGTTCATATCATACAGTCTGACGAGCAACAATCATAAAGGTCTATTATAAATCGTACGTGCTTTAGAGGTTAATAAATGAGCACTCCACAGGATGCTGGATCTGCTCAAGTTTTGTGAGGTTGGTTTATTACATCCGTTTAAACAAGATATGTGCATATTTGCAGAAGATATATGATATTAGTTTTTTGATATTTGCCTTTTTTTCATTTAAGAAGACACTTAAAAGTTACAGGGAACTGTTGAGGAGAGAGAGGGAGAATGAAACAGGTGAACACTTTAACATTATGAGCTCAAACGCATCTGCCGCGGCTCTGATATTCGGACCATTTAAATGACACTGTGATGCACACCGGACTATTATTGTAGTAACACGATGGCACGTAACAACAAAACGAACCGTGACTGGTCATTTACAGGTCTCAGACGCTTCACGTGCAAGCAGGCGATTCTCAGCGCCCTCAAGATCAAATCGCCCAATGCCGATAATTAAAGTCCAAATATCTGCTGATTTATCGGCTTTGGCGGTATATCGGACTAACCATGATGACTGCAGAATACTGAGCTAGGGTCTTCATTTATGTGTCCAGGCAGGGCCTGAAATTAATATCTGAAAACGGGGGCAAAGATTCCACCCTTAACGTCGATTTATACTTCTTCGTCAAACCTATGCTGTAGACTACACATTACACGTGCAGGTAGTGTCACATTTTCTCCAAGATTATGTTAAGATCTGTGCATTATCCCACATTATATTTGGAAAAGGGACATTGATTTGGACTTTCCGATCTGTATGCGGTTTTGACCATATGTTTGACAGTATGATGAACAGCAAATAATCATATTTTAAAAGTTATGAAAGCAGCACCTGTTAAGAGGTGGTTATTATGCCCATATGCATTGTTAAGAACAGCATTAAGGCTTTAAAACTTAACCCATTTTGTGTTGGTCAAGCGAGTAGCTAATTAATTTTGCTCATGCACAAAGCGTCAAAAGTATGCCAAAACATGTTTTAAGCAACTCAAGAGCAAGCAGTATGTCTATACAGTTAAACAGTCGCCTATATACACCCGATTTATTTTCTCTCTGCGTGACAGACAACATGTGTAGTAAATAATATGCACTGAAATCTCCACGTTACTTTGATAAACTCATTTTTAATGCTATGATAATTTAATAAATATATGCCTTCTTTTGAATGATAAAATGTGTAATACTAAAATGTGAAATTTTACAACAATCTCACCTAAATCTCACAGGGGGCTACTTTTCTCAGTTCTTCCTTCGATTTATTCAGATGGGATGATTATTAAAGTATGCAGCCTACAATATGGCCTTCAGTCACTTGTTTCTGAGCAAAATGTGATGCAATAATGTGCTGAATTATATTTATATTTATAGTATTAGCAATGGATTTTATTCATTTCTTTGAAGGTATTTGTTGTTTTTGATGGTTTTTCACTCAAAAATCATCCTGTTTGATAAAAATCACAGAAACCAGTATAATAATATTAAAATGTCGTTTTCAATGCAAAGGTAAACAAAATATAAAAAACTGAAAATCAAGAGGACCATCCATGTTAACGGTCAATTCCTCACAGTGCAATGGCCAACTTTAACTCTTTATTTCCATCCTGTTTGGTTCAGTCCTCTTAAAGGGATAGTCCGCTATCTATTTACTCACCCATCCCAGATGTGTGACTTACTTTCTTCTGCAGAACACATACAAATATTTTTGGAAGGCTATTTCAGCTCTGTAGGTCCACAGAGTGGAAGTGAATGGGTGCCAAAATCTTGAAGCTCCAAAACGCATATATACCCATCACAAAAAGTAATCCATATGACTCCAGTGGATTAATGAATGTCTTCTGAGGCAAAAACACTAGGTGTAAGAAATAGATTAATACTTAAAACCTTTTTTTTTACTAAACATTTTCGCTTCTGGCCAGCTCGTTGACGAGGGTTCAAACTGCCTCTCGCGTGATGCAAGCCAATAAAATCTCTTCTGCATGCATGTATACTATATATATATGTATAACACGTAGACACCAGAAACCAATTTTAGATGTTCTGCTTGCTTAATTCAGTACTTTAAAACTATTTCTAGATCAGAATAAGGCTAACAAAACAATTAACATTGGTAAATCCTTGGATCATTTTTTTCTTTGATGATTGATATATTTTTTTAATATTCTTTTATCTTCTATTTTCTTTCCTTCATTTCCTTATGTTTTAGTGTAACTGATATTACTCCGTTTATAACATGATTACTTTATAATATAAAAAAGATATTCATACGTAGATCCCTTATTAGCAGCTGTTCCTATGGACCACAATACTGTTTCCACACAAAAGCATTTATGCAGCAAGGAGCTCGTTCTGAGGCATCTCCTCCATTTACTTGCATTCAAACAGATCTCCTTGTTGACCGTTCCAAGATGGCGCTGCATTTGACCTATATAAACCAGCCATATGAGGCACACAAGTGTGTTGTTACACACAACCTAGCATTTCCCTTCAGAAGACATTCAATAATCCACTGGAGTTGTATGGATTACTTTTATGATGGCTATATGTGCTTTTTGGCGCTTAAAAAATTTGGCACCCATTCACTTACATTGTATGGACCTACACAGCTGAAATATTTTTCCAAAAATCTTCCTTTGTGTTCTGCTGAAGAAATACAATCATACACATCTGGAATGGCATGAGGGTGAATAAATTATGACAGAAGCTTCATTTTGGGTTGAACTATCCCTTTAAAGCGCATCTAATCATCTCAAGGTTGAGAGAACCCAATTCAGCTGGTTCCCTGATTCACCCACTTAAAACATCAGGACTCAAACCAGCTTCCTTTAAAAAGACGTGCAGCTGAGAGGACTGATCACAGGTCTAAGACCAGAGACGGCACAGCTCTCAACACTCCAAGTGAAGTGACTCACTCGCCTCTTTAGGGCAAGAAATCAAGTCATGCTGATGCAGGCGAGTTTAGATCTGACTAAATAATGTCCTCTGATCTCCATATGAGAAAACTCTTTTGAAAACCACTTTATGAGTCAACTACAAAATACATTTTAATTGGGCTCTGGGGTTGGTTCAGAGGACAAGCAGGATATATTTTAGGACTAAGACACCTGAGGGCTCACTTTTGACAGTAACAGACAATAAAAACAATAGACAGTAAAACCCTTTGAGCGTTTTGGGAAAAAAAAAACTCCTTTACACTTATTCTTGTAGGACCATAATTACATCTTTTTAGTGTTTAAAGTCAAGTCAGATTTATTTATAAAGCACATTTAAAACAACAAAAGTTGACCCAAAGTGGGCCCTGGTTGTGTCCCATTTCTGGACCGGTTGATATATTAGGTGTCACTTTATATCAATTGTTTTTTTTAATAACAAACAAGATGTCCAAGCTAATATTTTTAAATATTGTGGGAATACAGATTTGTTAAACTTGTATCTAATTCAAATTAGCACCTATTAATAGGATAAAAAAACATGTTAATGACCTGCACCAAAGAGGAAGAAAAAAAAAACGTGAGAATGAAACGCTCTTCCCTAAACTTGGTCTGAAGAAAGTTGAGACATGTTAAAACACTCAAGAGTTTACAGTTGCACCTGAGGCTGTGGAAACTAAATCAACCTGACAAGACAACATTCATTCAGTCCAACATAGAAACGGAAAACCCATCACGTCCCTTGGAATAAAATCCCATATAGTCTCCACTTATATGGAGGGGAAAACATCGCTATATGAAAAGGTTCTGTATTAAGAAAATCAATTATTATGACCCAAGGCCTTCAAACAGATCAACTCCAGATATGTGGTTACATACTGTTATCTGACTGAAGTAAAATATTAAGTTCCCCAGTAGAAAGTCTGTTGGCAATCTCTAACTATAAAGTACACAACAGTTTGTCACCTATTTTAATGGGAGCAGAGCTTCACTGTAACGTCTACAATAAAGGCTGGGCGATATCTATAAAAGTTACGCTATACCTAAAAAATACCCATCATTCTGACAAAATTCGATATATACTGAAACTGCACTGAAATGGCTTAAAAGGGCCAATAGAGATGTTTTTGGTCAAAGGGCCCATCATTTTAAACTGCAATTGATGTTAAGTAGATTTAAAATATTTAACGTAGGACATATACTGAATAAACGAGGTGCAGACGGTCCCACTCGTTAGCAATGAGCAAAACGATTAAGTCTCTCAGGAAGTGTCTCAGCTGTTGGCCGCACACGGCTACCACCGGACCTACAACAGTGTAGGGAAAAGTTAAAAAAACGTAAAAGTGACGACAGAACCATCAAGGAAAAGTGGAAGTGGTTCGACCAAATGGACGCTACCTAAACCGGCGAGCAATGGGAGGGAGAGTGCCCTGGACTGGTGTTGATCCACGATGGAGGATGGGACGTTTTGTTACGTTAACTCTAAACTCTGCTTGAAAGCTTCACTTTATTTAGTTGACCAGCTACTGGAAGCTTCTAAAACAACCAGGTCAATTTAACTGTTACACTTGTGTAAAATCACCATGTTGCATTCATGCATATTATGCATTTAAGCACAATGAGCTAGTAGCTAACAGCTAGCGGTCGTGTTTTTGTTTTGGTCAGTTTGTGTCGTGTTTAAGATGTCACGGCAGTAGAGGCGGCGTAACTATGACGATCAGCCTATAATCACACCCACGTTGAGGCGGCACTAAACTGCAGTGGACATGCAAGCTCAGAAAAGTAAAGCGAGTCGAGTCAAACCGTAACGTGCCGTGGAAAAGTGCCATTTGATACAATCATTTGGACCCCGTTCCACAATGTTATTAAATTAGCTTTTCACTGCAAGCCACCAAAGCACCATAAAAATGTCCCATCGTGATGTACGAGCCCACTGACAACAGCCCTTATTATTAATGACAGGGACGGAGCCAGAGAGGACAATTAAGAAATCTCACTTTCATTCTAGTTGGCACTGTAGCACTATTAGCTCTGTGGGACACAGAAAACTTCATTTTCGAACATTTGTTTCAAAAATATATATGTGGGGGGTCTGGGTAGCTCAGCTAGTGAAGTGGAGTCACGAGTCTGGATTCAGGATGTGCTGAGTGACTCCAGTCAGGTCTTCTAAACAACCAAATTTGCCCGGTTGCTAGGGAGGGTAGAGTCACATGGGGTAACCTCCTCATGGTTTCAATAATGTGGTTCTTGCTCTCGGTGGGGTGTGTGGCGAGTTGCGCGTGGTCAACGTGCTCAACAAGCCACGTGACAAGATGCATGGATTGACAGTCTCAGACGCGGATGCAACAGAAATTCGTCCTCTGCCACCTGGATTGAGGTGAGTCCCTACGCAACCACGAGGACTTTAGAGCATATTGGGAATTGGACATTGCAAATTGGGGAGAAAAGGAGGGAATATAGATTTGTGCCTGGTAGCTATATTTAAAGGGATAGTTCACACAAACTTCTCATTATTTACCAACCCTTATGATATCCCAGGTATGTGACTTTCTTTCTTTACCAGAACACATTTGAATAAAAATAGAAAAATATCGCAGCTCAGCAGGTCCTCTTTTTGAAGCTAGAAAAATCACAGACAGTCAGCATAAATGTCACCCATACTCTCCAGCGGTTAAATTAATGTCTTCTAAAGCGATACAATCACTTTTGCTGCGGAAAAGATCAATATTTAAGTACTTTTTTTTAAACTCTAAATCATGCTTCCATTCTGCCTCGGTACACGCGTGGGACGTAATCGCATTGGCATTTGAAACACGCGAGAACTGACAACATGTGCCGGAAGAGCAGCACCGTACAATAGCTTTACTGGTTAGGGTTTAGATCTGGATTGATCTGTTTCTTTACTCAAAATGGTGCGTTTGTGTGCTTATCCTGGACGTCTCACCCGAGTGGAGAGCGTGAGATTATCTCGGTATCCATGGCAACGTGACTACGTCACACGAGAGACCCTCTCCTGAAGCACTGGATTATATTTTTAAAAAAAGTGCATAAATACTAATAATTTTTGCACCAAAAAGCAATCATGTAGCTTCAGAAGACATTCAGTTAACCGCTGGAGTATTTTTGGGTGAACTATCCCTTTAATAAATCAAACAGAGATAGAAGGGTGACTTTTGAACTTTAATTTGGAAAGGCGCGGAGGAGAATGTGTCATATTTATTGTGACACACACAAATGATGATTCTTCAAATTCAGAAGCCTTATCATTCAATTTTATCTCTCCATTGAATCCTCTACAAAGCACATGGCTATTTCAACAAGACCTATTCCACATGTACAGTATCAGCACCTGTTATTTGGCTATGAACCATGAGTCCGGGGTTCCCACACTTTTTTGACAACAGAATATCCATGACTTTCTATTCATTTGTGAAAGCTGGATATTAAGGATATTTTTATTTATTTTTTATTATATAGATGTCATGCAAAAAGAGCTATTTCTAGTTTTCCAAACTTGCAAATCATAATTATAAAATTCCCTGATATTTCCAGGTTTTCAATGACGTGGATTATAACCAGGCCCTGACAGAATCTCCAAACTTATTTTTCCACTGATTTTGGGGGGGCAAAACTTAATCTGTGGAATAGATTTAAGAATGGGACAGAACTGAAATACTACACTATTGCTGCTAGCCGGAAGCATAATCAAATTTGTTAAAATATTTAATGAATGAACACAGAAGAGGTGGAGATGTGTTATTTTGTGGATGCCAGCCGTTCCAATTCGGAGGAAATCATTAGAGCTTTCTTTGGGAATTTGCGGGTGCAGATTCAGTAGTGTGGGACAGTTGATAACTGATTAACCGTCATTAACCATCAATAGAATTAAGTTAATTAATTACAATCGATAAAATCTTGACTGACGATTTGCCAATGTACAAAGAAAGCAACAAGGAGATAAAACAGGATTGAAACTGTCAATTTAAGACTCTGAAACTGTCGTTATTCAAATCTATAGTATCATATTTGTGAATACCGATGATTTTACAAGCTATCAAAACAAAAACATGATTTTATTTTTAGCTTAATCAACAATCAAACCGTATTATCCCAAAGTAAACAAATTAGTTTGGTTACTGCACATGCATGAAACTCGACTCGTTTGTAGTTACTGGATAAGAATATTTTAGTCATTTATCAAGATGGGTCAGATTTCGATTTCAGTTACCAATCACTTGAATTAACATTAAACAGTTACACTTATTAGCGTACAATTAATTGTCTTTACTAAGACAAAAACAATCGGCACAAGTATGTTACTACAGAACTTTCCATGACTTTTCCAGGATGTGTTAAATGTTTCCAGGTTTTTCCATGAGCGTGGGAACCCTGTACACAGTAAAACCATGGTAAGCTTTCCTGAGGGTAAAAAAAGGAGTGCCCTCTGTCAACAAAACACAACCAACCCTCATGACTCAGTTCTGGAGAGGAGATGAGGACATTCAAACTCCAACACAGCGCTTTTCTACAAACCCTGAGGGATCTCTACCTCTCCATGATGACTATTTAAACTTAAGAGCTGCAAGTTTAGAAAATAAATTAAAAAGTAGACAACGTGCATTCAAGCATTCAAAATAAATTCAGCCCAGTGTGTCCAAACTTTTTACTAAAACTGTACATGGTATCTGCATTCTGAGCCGATGGCAAGAACTGTTTTGATTGAAATCATAACTAACACAATCTATGTGAAGAATGGAGAACAAATAGCTCCCATTAAAATGTGTACATCCCAAAGTTAAACACTTTGACAGTCGTCAGCGGTGATTGTATCAGGCTGTACGCTTTTATCCAAAGCGTCTTACAGTGCACTTATTACAGGGACAATCCCCCCCGGAACAACCTAGCACAATGGTGGTGGCTGTGGGGGTCAAACCAGCAACCTTCTGCTTACCAGTTCTGCGCTTTAGTCCACTACGCCCGAACTGGCAACCTTCTGCTTACAAGTTCTGTCCTTTAGCCCACTGCAACGAACCAGCAACCTTCTGCTCACCCATTTTGAGCTTTAAGGCCCAGGTATACTTCACTTTGCGTTTTCTGTTCCACCTCGCGCACAGTTGTGTGTGTGCACAGCTTTGTAAGTCTACCTCACGCAGATGAGCGTGAATGGACATGTTCGACACATGCGCAGTACAATTGCTTTGTTATACGCTACCAGAAGTTAGAGGGCAGCACCAAGTTGTCATTTTCAAGACATCCACTCTGAAGGATAAAGAAGCCATTAGAGCAAGCAACATCAACAACAACAACAACAAAACGATGGAGAAGGACATGTTCTTCAAATACTGCTGGACAGTACAGCCCAACTGTGCATATTGCCACCTAGCGGACTCTTCTATCTAAACAGTCAACCATACGCATGCACGTTTGTCCGCGTGGACAGAAATATCCGGCTGCACGCAGACACTGTGCGAGGACATCCCCGCAGATGGAACAGAACACGCAAAGTGAAGTATACCTGGGCCTGAAAGCTCAAAACGTGTGAGCAGAAGGTTGCTGGTTCGGGTGCAGTGGGCTAAAGGACAGAACTTGTAAGCAGAAGGTTGCCAGTTCGGGCGTAGTGGGCTAAAGCACAGAACTAGTAAGCAGAAGGTTGCCGGTTTTATCCCCACAGCCACCACCATTGTGCCAGGTTGCTCCGCGGGGATTGTCCCTGTAATAAGTGCACTGTAAGATGCTTTGGATAAAAGCATCTGCCAAATGCATAAATGTAAATGTATCATTGGAAGTAATGGAAATATCATGGCATGTCATGGATATACCGTTAGCAAAAGTACTATAGTATTACAGCCTGAAACAATCACCGCTGACGACTGTGAAAGTGTTTAACTTTGGGATGTACACATTTTAATGGGAGCTATTTGTTCTCCATTAGGGGGGGGGGGGGGGGGGGGGGGTTGCACTAGCTATGCATAAGGTCTCATTTAAGTTGAGACGTAAAGTTCACACTAAGGGCTTAGTAACTACTAGTTAGTCTGTAACCAAGTCACTGCTTAATTTGGTTGCACCCATAGACTGTAAAAAAAGATGGACGAAGCCCCTTCGCTCTTTTCCATCGGAGAGAACTGAAGCCGCCAGTGTCCCGATATGGCGCTGACATCTTGGAACTTGAGTCTGCGCACTTGCGTTTTCGGGACCAGTCATGCACAGTAGTGAGCAGGAAGTAAAGCCGCGAAAACAAGGCCCCGCCCTCACTCTCGCAGAATCAATCGCAAGCACACGCCCCTGCACTTTTTTTTAAGTGGCCTCTGTCTGCTCCGTTCTAAAATAATTAGTAACTTCTACTAGTTAACGATCACCTGCTTTTAAATAGGCTTGTTCTCTTTAAGCTAGCTGGCCCATAACATTTATTTACTAATAGCTTATAAATTTAACTTACCGAAAAAAACTCAAAGATCGATCGGACATGCCAGATCGGTTAGCACATTCTACTGCAGAACAACCCATTATGTCGGTGTGAAATAATTAATTATAGAAATTTAGATATGTAATTTAAAGCTCCAATCTCCTCAATCCTCCGAATATCCCGAAAAAAAGTCCGTTGGTGCTTCAGTGACTACTTCGCTCAGAGAACCTGTCAATCACAGCTGTCAATCATGACGTAACAGCACCGTTTTTATAGCATCAAATAACTAACTAAAAACAAACTTATTTTAAAAACAAACACTTGAAATTACATCAGCGTGATAAAAACTACAGTAAATGACAGAAACTGTCTTTGGAAAAAAGATATGTGAAGTGTAATTTAATTGTTTAGTTGGTCTCACGTCCCGTTGAATAACATGGGGAGGCGGGGTTTATGACCTATACTAGGACCGGCCTCTGGGGGGCGATCGAGACGTTTTGGCTTCACTTTTGAGGGCTTGTGCGGCACGCTTGGTTGCACCACATGTTCTTAAGGCAAGACTTAACTAGTATGACATAAGCTCTCCGTAAAGAGATGCGTAGTCGCATAATATGGCGTTTAAACAGCCATATTATTAAATAAACTGCCTTCAAATTTGCACACATAAGTGTTAAACAGCCATGAGCTTCAATTTGATCTTGTTACAGTTGATGTTCAAACCTTGTTTGCTCACGTAATTGTCAGCTGTAAGAAATTATATCCCCATTAAAATACGATATGTAATAAAACAAGATAAAACAACACTAAAATATTTAATAGAATATTTAATATATTGACTTAGTGCCCATTTATGCCTCAACTAGGCTGAGTTGTAACTTAACTATAGCTGGTGCAGCCGGCCCCTGATGACGAAAATTACGTCACGCGGACTGTTCGCGGACAGAAGTATACTTTGGGCTTAGGCCCACTACGCCCGAACCGGCAACCTTCTGCTTACCAGTCCTGTGCTTTAGCACACTACGCCGCCACCACCACTAACAGCACGTACTAAGGTACATGTTTAAAGAAACTTAAAATAACAATGATACATGTTAAAACACCATAGTAGTACCATGGTATACGCCAATAAATAAACATGGTGTCAAGACTATTGGTACTTTTATTTAAAGTGACAATTCCCACTCACAGAAGATGGTTCCAAGCTGGATACACTAACAGTGCATCAAGACGTGCCAAACAGTCATCGGTCTCGCTGCAAAAGTACATTAAGGCCGTTTAACCCACATTATCACACACATACACACAATATACCGCAAGTATTCCAAGCTGAGGTAAATCCTAAAGATACAAACCGCGACATATTCCCAGTTTGATCTGAGATTAGTGATTGCGGGCGAAAAAAAAGACGGCAACAAACTCCATTTTGAACCAGAAGCGTTTGAAAATGTCCGGGAACTATTTGGTAAACACTCTGAAAAATGTAAAGGTAAATTACCTGAGAAATGTCATGAATAATCCGTGAGGCAAAAGTTTTTCGCGTGCGCTGCTCCTCTCTCTCTCAAACAGTGTGGAAGCGCGTGCTCCTCCCTCCATGAGCGCGCGCATTGGTCTGTCTAGAAGGTAACCACCCGGCAGCCTACGTCTAGCGAGAGTCTCATTCGCTGTCATTAAGATTAGGTTTAGGCTGGTAAGAGTTAATGCCATGGGTAGGTTTAGGGGTAGGGGTACGTAGGGTTTCTGGAGGACTCCAAATAAAAACAATAAGCACAGTGAGTGAACGTCGCATTTCGGCTCTCGCGAGACTTTAGGTAACCAGGGGGTTACCTTCTTGTCAAGACCGAGCACTGGCCATGAGCGCGCGCAGGAAGCATTCAACGCGAAATTATGTTTACTATCAAGGGACCACACTCATTTAGTGAGGTATTTAACAACAGTAACAATACTGAAACTGCTTTGAATATACCATTTAAAAAATGTGTTATATTATTTTAGTGGCATAACTATTGACTGAAAGCTACAAATATAAATAAATAAAACACAGGCAAAACTGTTTTGCTGGTCTTAGCTGATTAAATATGACTTAGTATGTTCCTCTGGCCTAGTCTAAAACCAGTAGGCAGATATTATTAATGCTTTAAATTAATATTTTAAATAAAAATAAAATTATGACATCATTTACTCAACCTCATGCCGTTCAAACCCCGAACGACTGTCTTTCTTCCATGGATCTGGATAGGAGATATTCAGCGGAGTGTCCAAACTGCTCTGTCAAACTGAGGTGCAGATAAAGTAATGAGATAAAGTAATGGGCCACAAGAGGCTTTGTGTTACAATGAATTTACCAAGGGTCAGAAGGGTTTTTAGGCCCAACGTAAAGTTGAAGCACTTCTTTCCTGGCATCTGAAAAAAATATATGTGTTGGAAAATGTTTAGTCAGCCTTAAAAGAACCCTGGAATCAGAGAACCATATGAAAGACCTTTTTTTCTCTTGATAGATTTACCACAGGATGGATGCTTATGTAGAGAATTCCTACGACATGTGTAACTACTGTAACAGAGGTTATGGCTGGCAGTAGATGTTATAAAGTCCTTAATGCAGTTTGACCTTTGCGGTTATAGTGCATCGGGTAAATGTAGGCATTTCACCAGGATCCTGCGGGGATTCACTCATGTGGTGAGTTTTAAATAGAGCCGTCCTGCACATGTTTGCAATAATGAGAGGTAGTAATTACAAATCAAAGTGAAATGAACATGCTCTTACCCTGTGGGTGGGTGTGCTGTGTGATCACTCATTTTAATGATCTTTTGTGAGCCATCTAAATAGTGACACCATATGAGAGAGAGAAGTAATGCATGCATGGGCAAGAGTAAAATATATACACTAAATATATATATATATATATATATAGCCACTACAAACAAATGGTCAATTTTCACCTGAAAGTTAACATGCAATATTCAGTATTATACAGTATAAATGTGCTTGTAATTTTACTGAAAGATACTGAAAATGGCCCTATATCAGGGTCAGAAACTAAGGGGAGTTTGGGGCAAAAATGTCACCAAAAATGCCCCTAAAATCCAAAATGTGGGAGTAAAAAAATGCCCTCTGATATAGTTCTTAATATTGTATTATAGTCGTAGTTAAATGTATTTTCCTATAAAATAGGAATTAATATTGATTTCATTCTGGATTGGTGGTGGTGTAGTGGGCTAAAGCACATAACTGGTAATCAGGAGGTTGCTGGTTCGATCCCCACAGCCACCACCATTGTGTCCTTGAGTAAGACACTTAACTCCAGGTTGCTCCGGGGGGGATTGTCCCTGTAATAAGTGCACTGTAAGTCACTTTGGATAAAAGCATCTGCCAAATTTATTTCTTGGGGTAAGAGGCAATCATTATCATTTTTGAGAATTTGTATTAATGAATCGATTAAATTAGTATTTGACAAACTGGTACTTTTGTAGGCTATATGTGGTACAGAATTATTTTCATGCACTTTTAATTTAATTTTTTTCAGGCTCTTACAACGGAAGTCAATCTGTAAACATTAAAATACTCACCGTTTCAAAAGTACAGCCACAAGATGTAAACAATATGTGCAATATCATGATGTTAGTATGATAAAATTGCTTAATAATATTAACTCTGTAAAGTTATATCCAATATTACAACATTTATGTGATGACAACTAAACCCTGTCATCCCAGTGTTGGATATTACACAGATAACGAGTAATTAGTAATAAGCGATTTTATCACATTAAATGTTAAGATGTATAATGTTAAAGACTTGTGGCTATACTTTTAAAACAATATGCATTTTAGCATTTATGGACTGGCCCCATTCACTTCCACTGTAAAAAATAAACATGCAAAAATTGGCAGATGCTATATGCACCCTGGTCAAATAATGACTGGTACTAATTGCACCCTGGTGCACATAGTGTCAGATACTATTTGCACCCATGTATAAATACTAACATACAGTGTATGAGCATCACTGCAGTGTGTTTAAAGTGTTTATTTAGAGCCCTACAGACACACTACATTAACCCCCACCCCTAAACCTAACCTTAACCTTACCTTAAGCTTTGCATGTGGTTTCACCATGGTATTTATTTTTATAGTAACCATGGTTACTATATTACCACCATATTTGCTGTGGTAACACCATGATACATTGCATTAAAACTATGGTTTCTACCAAAAAACATGGTTACTACAATATTAGTAATGCTGTGATTCAATCTCACGCAAGCGATGTTGAGCTGCGGGAATGAGTCAGTGGTGGAGCTAGGGGGTGGCCAGGGGTGGCCGTGGCCACCATGGGGAATTGCCGAATGGCCACCCCATTGACCACTCCACTCACAGTTGCTGTTTTAGTCAAATTTTTGGTCATTTTTGGGCACAACTGAGTTCTTTAGAGGTAAAATCATCTCTGTACAAATGTACAAACTTAACATGTGCACACACCAAGGTCACCGCACCTCTCCGTCCCGGGTGTCCCAACGAACATTTCTTTGCCACCACAGACTTATCGCTTGCCCCTGCCTGACCACCCCTTATGAAAAACTCCTGGCTCCGCCCCTGGTACTAGTACGACTAACAGACCCGCCTCCGGATCAATCCCTTCTCTGCACTCCCCGACATTCACCGGTCTGTGACCAAATCACTGCGATGAAATCAACATTTATAATCATTATTATTCATTATTTTAAGAAGTATTAATGGGAAGAGTGGAAACAGGAAATCGGAGGGGAAAAAGATAATAGTGGGATAAAATGCGGTTTCGAACCACTGTCGCTGTGACAAACTAAACATACAAATATCACCTTTACACCCCATATTACAGCAGCAACACCTGTTGTTACGTTTGTCATATATTTCAATAGTTCAACCAGACTATTGGGGTGCAAATAGCTGCGCTGTGTGGCAGATACTATTTACACCGGGGTACAAATAGACCCTCCGAAAAAAATTTGGGTGGTAATCAACATGCCACAAATGCTATCCAATGAGTATAAATTGTACTGAACATTCCTGTAAGTAGTTTATTATTATTATTATTATTATATCATTTTGTATAAGTTCTTAAATATATAGAGTCACCAAAATGCTATTAATTCATTGTCTAATTACACCTAATCTTTCCAACCATCATAAAACAGCAATCCATACATTTAGAGATATTAATCTGGAATTAAAGTGTTTAAAATAATACAGTTTTGCTATGCACCGTTCACAGTCTTTTGCATCATCCTCTGACTCTGACTTATAGTCATTTCAACAGAGCACTCAGTTATATGCGATAATCCTGCTGTAATCTATAAGCAAGCCGACAACACTGACACACACATACATTCCCTCTCACACACCTGTCAAAGTTGTCAGTCGTATAACAATCACTGCAGCAGGCAACAAGTGTGTGAGTATGTGAACCCCGTTATTACAGTTGGCTGTGGTGTGCTGCTCTGGTCAGCAGCTGCTGAGTTTGATTTGTGATGTGGCTGTTTTCCCACATGAAGGCTTTAACAAATGCAGCTAGTGTGATGTGAAACATTAAAAACACACATCTGAGAGCACTGCTGGATGTGTTAAGCTTAGAGTTACATCACGCTGCTCGGATACGACTTTAAAACATTTTACTACTAATTTACTCACCTTCATGTTGTTCCAAACCTGTATCTTGTTATTGTTGTTCGTGGAAGGAACCTTTCCATGGCTCTTTTCCATGCCACGACAGTTCATCAAGATCTTACATTGTCTTTCAAGAACAGACCATAATTGTTTTTGCCTAAAAATACCACCACAATACTCAAAACAGCTGTTACATGTACAGTACAGTGAAATACCAGCAGCTGCGATTGCCAGATATTTACTGTAAAAAACACGGTGACCGTGATTCAGGCTTTACGGGAGGTCATTTTGATGCTTATATATTTTACGGTTCACTACTGTTATTATTAAACGATAGAAACTTGATATACAAACCTTCTGGAACAATAGAAGTTATTTTTTTACTGTAATTTACCGTAAAAAGTCAATGTTTCCCATGTTAAACATAACACATTTTTACAGTTAATTATACAGTAAAAATCATATTTTTTACATTTTATATATATATATATATATATATATATATATTACAATATTTTACAGTACAATTGTCTTGTTAAATATGTATAAAAAAAAAAACATTCCTTTTTCTCACAATTTTTGGAATGTCCAATTCCCAATGTACACACTAAATCCTCGTGATGGCGCTGTGATTCACCTCAGTCCGGGTGGCAGAGTACACATCCCACAGAGTACGCAGCTGCCTCCGCGTCTGAGACCGTCTACTCGCACTATATCACGTGGCTCGACGTGTGCGCCACCGCGGAAGCACAGCGTGTGTGGAGGCACACTACCCAACGCCCAACTCACCACGCGCCCCACCGAGAGCGAACCACCTTACAGCAATCACGAGGAGGTTATCAAGACCTCCGGGTCATTGCATTCTCCCTTCCCCCTCAGGCCACAAGGGGGCCCCCTACACCTGTTGAATTGAGCCATAACAGATGCCTGAGTGTTTAGTATATAGTTTAGTATATCGCTCTGAAAACACTACAAAGTGAAAGCAATGTTGAGTCTGATTGACGTGGAGATCAAGTATGATTCATAAGTACAGCTTTTGTATATTAAATTAATGAATGGATTCTGATATTAGATCTTATATTTTGTGGTACAGTGATTCACCAGCGATCATTAAAATACATGAATGCAATTGAGAATTAGAATCAGAGATTCAGTGCTCAATGTGAGGCAATGCAAAACAGCTCACCTGCCACTGTGAGAATATGGTATTAATACTCTATGTGGAAATCGCTAAGCCTAACAACACAAGGCAATGATTTTAATCCTTGTGCACGATGGGCCTGTGCATGTGCATATCAAATCCACACACGTGTAAGCGTGAGGCCCTTTGCATTACTCATGATGACATAATGAGAGTAAATCCCTCCTCATGAAAACATATCAAGGTAAAATTCTCCCAAAATCAAAAGAAATGATGAGAAAATGAAGCTTATTTTAGGACCATTAAGAATTTTGCATTGTGACTGGCTTTAATGAGAATTTGAGAAGGAAATGTGCTTATTTGGCATGAACATAATGTCACATTGCAAACAATCGAAATGGTCTTTCAAATATGAAATCACATTTTGCTTAAAGAAAAGGAGGCCTATTTCTTTATTTTGATTTTCGTGCAAAATATAACCCGTACACGTTCTTGACGGGTTTCATTAGATTTATCCAAATATATGGATGCATGCCTTAATAATAGATTAAAGCAGGTGCCAAGCATCATGCTGATATATCATTTGGCATCTGTCCAGGTGAAACCAGAGTCTAAATGTAATGCGCTTCAATCTGCTGCAGCTGGTCAAATCAGATTTTAAGATCGCAGTCCATTGTTAAATCAATGCATGGTATTCCATGCATACCGCACATAACTGCACAAGCTTGCACCTGGATTGCATCTGGATCAAAAATCATACTTCCCTTATAAGCAGAAAAGTCCATTGAAACAGTATTTATTGTTTGAATCATAAAACTGTATTTGAGTAGTTGACATGAAATATCAATCAATCAAAATCAAATCAAATCACTTTATTGTCACACTACTGTGTACACAAGTGCAACAGTAGGTGAAATTCTTGTGTGCAGTTCCGATCAACATAGCAGTAATGACAGTGACAATAACAACATATTTACACAAAACAATTTACATAACAAATGTACACATACCTACACAACAATTAACATATCAAATGTACACAATACACAATGTAGAATACACATACACTATGTAATGGTATAAATATATATATATATATATACACATTAACTGAATGGGAGCGAGAATATATTGACAAATGAGGATTAATAAAGTGCAGTGCTGATTGTAGATCGTGAGAGATCATGTGTTCAAAAGTCTTATTGCTTGTGGGAAGAAGCTGTCATGTAGTCGGGTGGTGCCGGTCCTGATGCTGCGATACCGCCTGCCTGATGGAAGCAGTGAGAGCAGCCCATGACTCGGGTGGCTGGAGTCTTTGATAATCCTCCGAGCTTTCTTCACACACCGTCTGTTATATATATCCTGGAGGGAGGGAAGCTCACCTCCGATGATGTTTCTGGCCGTTCGCACCACCCTTTGCAGGTCTTTGCGGTTGTGGGCGGTGCTATTGCCGTACCAGGCGGTGATGCAGCCAGTCAAGATGCTCTCAACAGTGCTGGTGTAGAACCGTGTGAGGATGTGTTGGTTCATTCCAAACTTCCTCAGCCGTCTCAGGAAGAAGAGGCGCTGGTGAGCCTTCTTCACAACGGCCTCAGTGTGGACGGACCATGTGAGTTCCTCAGTAATGTGGACACCGAGGAACTTGAAGCTGCTGACTCTCTCCACCGGTGCTCCATTAATGGTGATGGGGCTGTGTTCTCTGTCTTTCTTCCTGAAGTCCACCACAAGCTCCTTGGTTTTACTGACGTTGAGGGAGAGTTTGTGCTCCTGACACCAGCGTGTCAGAGTGTGCACCTCCTCTCTGTAGGCTGTTTCATCATTGTCAGTGATCAGACCTACAACCGTCGTATCGTCAGCAAACTTAATGATGGCATTGGAGCTATGTGTCGCCACACAGTCATGTGTGTAAAGGGAATACAGGAGTGGGCTGAGAACACAGCCCTGCGGGGCTCCAGTGTTGAGGGTCAGTGATGAGGAGATGTTGTTGCCCATTCTAACCACCTGACGTCTGCCTGACAGGAAATCCAGGATCCAGCTGCACAGCGAGCGGTTTAAGCCCAGAGCCCGGAGTTTCTCATCAAGCTTGGAGGGCACTATGGTGTTGAATGCTGAGCTGTAGTCTACAAACAGCATTCTCACATATGTGTTCTTTTTTTTCCATGATATGTTTGGGAAGTTGACATGTCCTACGGTGTGACATGCTATACTCCATTTTAAACAGCATTTGGCTAATTCTTTTATAATTGTTAGTCTACGCATGCAGAAATTTTAGCTTTATATTAACTAAAAGACTAAATGGATTATTTGTACATTTAAAAAAATTGTCACAACGCAGGACGATTAAAAAGCAAAAAGGTGATTAAAAATATCAATTGGCATCAACTACCCATTTATTATCTAACAAATGTTTGAGCTTTTTCCCCTTCGATTATATTTGAATGAAAGAAAGCCCCTTTTATGACCTATTCAAAAATCTTGACACACCTATTTGTTTAGTTTTATTATTTTCCACATTTTAGAATAATATTGGTCATATTTTCATCCATTATTTTTAGAACAGTGCAGTCATATTCTCACACATTTATTAAAATGTCAGTTTTGTAACTAACTAATATATATATATATATATATATATATATATATACACACACACTCACCTAAAAGATTATTAGGAACACCATACTAATACTGTGTTTGACCCCCTTTCGCCTTCAGAACTGCCTTAATTCTACGTGGCATTGATTCAACAAGGTGCTGAAAGCATTCTTTAGAAATGTTGGCCCATATTGATAGGATAGCATCTTGCAGTTGATGGAGATTTGTGGGATGCACATCCAGGGCACGAAGCTCCCGTTCCACCACATCCCAAAGATGCTCTATTGGGTTGAGATCTGGTGACTGTGGGGGCCATTTTAGTACAGTGAACTCATTGTCATGTTCAAGAAACCAATTTGAAATGATTCGAGCTTTGTGACATGGTGCATTATCCTGCTGGAAGTAGCCATCAGAGGATGGGTACATGGTGGCCATAAAGGGATGGACATGGTCAGAAACAATGCTCAGGTAGGCCGTGGCATTTAAACGATGCCCAATTGGCACTAAGGGGCCTAAAGTGTGCCAAGAAAACATCCCCCACACCATTACACCACCACCACCAGCCTGCACAGTGGTAACAAGGCATGATGGATCCATGTTCTCATTCTGTTTATGCCAAATTCTGACTCTACCATCTGAATGTCTCAACAGAAATCGAGACTCATCAGACCAGGCAACATTTTTCCAGTCTTCATCTGTCCAATTTCGGTGAGCTCTTGCAAATTGTAGCCTCTTTTTCCTATTTGTAGTGGAGATGAGTGGTACCCGGTAGGGTCTTCTGCTGTTGTAGCCCATCCGCCTCAAGGTTGTGTGTGTTGTGGCTTCACAAATGCTTTGCTGCATACCTCGGTTGTAACGAGTGGTTATTTCAGTCAAAGTTGCTCTTCTATCAGCTTGAATCAGTCGGCCCATTCTCCTCTGACCTCTAGCATCAACAAGGCATTTTCGCCCACAGGACTGCCGCATACTGGATGTTTTTCCCTTTTCACACCATTCTTTGTAAACCCTAGAAATGGTTGTGTGTGAAAATCCCAGTAACTGAGCAGACTGTGAAATACTCAGACTGGCCCGTCTGGCACCAACAACCATGCCACGCTCAAAATTGCTTAAATCACCTTTCTTTCCCATTCTGACATTCAGTTTGGAGTTCAGGAGATTGTCTTGACCAGGACCACACCCCTAAATGCATTGAAGCAACTGCCATGTGATTGGTTGATTAGATAATTGCATTAATGAGAAATTGAACAGGTGTTCCTAATAATCCTTTAGGTGAGTGTATATATATATATATGTGTGTGTGTGTGTGTGTGTGTGTGTGTGTGTTTGTGTGTTTGTTTATATATATACAGTATCTCACAAAAGTGAGTACACCCCTCACATTTTTGTAAATATTTGATTATATCTTTTCATGTGACAACACTGAAGAAATGACACTTTGCTACAATGTAAAGTAGTGAGTGTACAACTTGTATAACAGTGTACATTTGCTGTCCCCTCAAAATAACTCAACACACAGCCATTAATGTCTAAACCGCTGGCAACAAAAGTGAGTACACCCCCAAAGTGAAAATGTCCAAATTTGGCCCAAAGTGTCAATATTTTGTGTGGCCACCATTATTTTCCAGCACTGCTTTATCCCTCTTGGGCATCGAGTTCACCAGAGCTTCACGTTACCACTGGAGTCCTCTTCCACTCCTCCATGACGACATCACGGAGCTGGTGGATGTTAGAGATCTTGTGCTCCTCCACCTTCCGTTTGAGGATGCCCCACAGATGCTCAAAAGGGTTTAGGTATGGAGACATGCTTGGCCAGTCCATCACCTTCACCCTCAGCTTCTTTAGCAAGGCAGTGGTCGTCTTGAAGGTGTGTTTGTGGTCGTTATCATGCTGGAATACTGTCCTGTGGCCCAGTCTCCGAAGTCACCGATCGTGCTCTGCTTCCGTATGTCACAGTACATGTTGGCATTCATGGTTCCCTCAATGAACTGCAGCTCCCCAGTGCCAGCACACGCTTGAAACCATCTGAACCAAATAAGTTTATCTTGGTCTCATCAGACCACAGGACATGGTTCCAGTAATTCATGTCCTTAGTCTGCTTGTCTTCAGCAAACTGTTTGCGGGCTTTCTTGTGCATCATCTTTAGAAGAGGCTTCCTTCTGGGACGACAGCCATGCAGACCAATTTGATGCAGTGTGCGGTGTATGGTCTGAGCTCTGACAGGCTGACCCCACCCCTCCCCCCACCCCCCACCCTCTGCAGCAATGCTGGCAGCACTCATACGTCTATTTCCCAAAGACAACCTCTGGATATGAAGCTGAGCACGTGCACTCAACTTCTTTGGTCGACCATGGTGAGGCCTGTTCTGAGTGGAATCTGTCCTGTTAAACCGCTGTATGATCTTGGCCACCATGCTGCAGCTCAGTGTCAGGATCTTGGCAATCTTCTTATAGCCTAGGCCATCTTTATGTAGAGCAACAATTATTTTTTTCAGATCCTCAGAGAGTTCTTTGCCATGAGGTGCCATGTTGAACTTCCAGTGACCAGTATGAGGGAGGGTGAGAGCGATGACACCAAATTTAACACACCTGCTCCCTATTCAGACCTGAGACCTTGTAACACTAATGAGTCACATGATACTGGGGAGGGAAAATGGCTAATTGGGCCCAATTTGGACATTTTCATTTAGGGGTGTACTCCCTTTTGTTGCCAGCGGTTTAGACATTAATGGCTGTGTTGAGTTATTTTGAGGGGACAGCAAATTTACACTGTTATACAAGCTGTACACTCACAAGTGTCATTTCTTCAGCGTTGTCACGTGTGTGCGTGTGTTTGTTTATATATACAGTGCATCTGCAAAGTATTCACAGCGCTTCACTTTTTCCACATTTTATGTTACAGCCTTATTCCAAAATTGATTAAATTCATTATTTTCCTCTAAATTCTACAAACAATACCCCATAATGACAACGTGAAAGAAGTTTGTTGGGAATCTTAGCAAATCACACAAGTATTCACAGCCTTTGCCATGACACTCAAAATTGAGCTCAGGTACATCCTGTTTCCACTGATCTTGAGATGTTTCTACAACTTGATTGGAGTCCACCTGTGGTAAATTCAGTTGATTGGACATGATTTGGAAAGGCACACACCTGTCTATATAAGGTCCCACAGTTAACGGTGCATGTCAGACCACAAAACCAAGCCATGAAGTCCAAGGAATTGTCTGTAGACCTCCGAGACAGGATTGTATCGAGGCACAGATCTAGGGAAGGGTACAAAAAAATAAAATTCTGCAGCATTGAAATTCCCAATAAGCACAGTGGCCTCCATCATCCGTTAATGGAAGAAGTTTGTAACCACCAGGACTCTTCCTAGAGCTGGCCGCCCGGCCAAACTGAGTGATCGGGGGAGAAGAGCCTTAGTCAGGGAGGTGACCAAGAGCCCGATGGTCACTCTGACAGAGCTCCAGCATTTCTCTGTGGAGAGAGGAGAAACTTCCAGAAGAACAACCATCTCTGCAGCACTCCACCAATCAGGCCTGTATGGTAGAGTGGTCAGATGGAAGCCACTCCTCAGTAAAGGGCACATGACAGCCCACCTGGATTTTGCCAAAAGGCACCTGAAGGACTCTCAGACCATGAGAAACAAAATTATCCGGTCTGATGAAACAAAGATTGAACTATTTGGCCCGAATGGCAAGTTTCATGTCTGGAGGAAACCAGGCACCGCTCATCACCTGGCCAATACCATCCCTACAATGAAGCATGGTGGTGGCAGCATCATGCTGTGGGGATGTTTTTAAGTGGCAAGAACTGGGAGACTAGTCAGGATTGAGGGAAAGCTGAATGCAGCAATGTACAGAAACATCCTCCAGAGCACCAATCTTCCAACAGGACAACGACCCTAAGCACACATCCAAGATAACAAAGGAGTGGCTACGGGACAACTCTGTGAATGTCCTTGAGTGGCTCAGCCAGAGCCCAGACTTGAACCCGATTGATCATCTCTGGAGAGATCTGAAAATGGCTGTGCACTGACACACCCCATCCAACCTGATGAAGCTGATGAAGAGGTCCTGCAAAGAAGAATGGGAGAAACTGCCCCAAAATAGGTGTGCCAAGCTTGTAATATCATACTTAAAAAGACTTGAGGCTGTAATTGGTGCCAAAGGTGCTTCAACAAAGTAGAGCAAAGGCTGTGAATACTTATTTACATGTGATTTTTTTTATTTTTTTTTTTATAAATTTGCAAAGATTTCCAACAAACTTCTTTCACATTGTCATTATGGGGTATTGTTTGTAGAATTTTGAGGAAAATAATGAATTTAATCCATTTTGGAATAAGGCTGTAACATAACAAAATGTGGAAAAAGTGAAGCGCTGTGAATACTTTCTGGATGCACTGTATTTATGTGTGTGTGTTTGTTTTTATATATATATATATATATATATATATATATATATATATATATATATATATATATATATAAACAATATCACACAAGCAAGAGTGCTATATGGCCCTACATCAGCACTGCTGTGATTCGGCCGCAGGTAATTACAGCAGTGCTGATGTAGGGCCATATTGCACGATTGCAAGT
Organism: Moxostoma hubbsi; assembly: GCA_032164185.1. NCBI lineage: Eukaryota > Metazoa > Chordata > Actinopteri > Cypriniformes > Catostomidae > Moxostoma > Moxostoma hubbsi. The sequence continues at coordinate 242,389 of JAVLUX010000206.1, forward strand.
GTGATATTGCTTATATACAACAGTTCAATGAACAAGTACATTTAAAAAAATTAGGAAAAACTGAGTACGGTCATAAAAACGCATTTGTGCATGAAACTACTTTATTACGCGACGAGTCAGAATCTGCCATTGCTGGTTCAAAACAAATGATGCGTCCAAACCTCCATTAGTAATTAAAAAATGTCACTTCAGAAATAGTATCACCAATAGTTATTGGATAAACAAGGATAGACGGCTGGATGGGTGTGTGTGTGTGTGTGTTTGAGAGAGCGAGCGAGCATGTGCATCACCTGTTTCCACACCCAATCAGAGATGCTGTCAGCTTTCTCAGTTGAATATAGATGTCCAAGCGGGGATATTCCTTCTATTTCGGGGTAGCCGGTGCGCAAATGTCATTCACTATAGAAACAGCGATGTCCTCCGCCATTTTAAACAGTATGTATCCAATGTGGGGAGGTCAAGAGATCATGTGTGGAAATGGGAAGAACTTGCAGAAGGACAACCATCACTGCAGCACTCCACCAATCTGGGCTTCCTGGCAGAGTGGCCAGACAAGAGCCTCTCCTCAGTGCAAGACACGAGAAAGCCTGCTTGGAATTTGCACACAAAATAAAAGCACCTAAAGGACTCTCAAACTGTGAGAAACAAGATTATCTGGTCTGATGAAACAAAGATTGAACTGATTGGCCTCAAGTTAAAGTGTCATGTCTGGAGGAAACCAGGCCAATGGTGAAGCATGGTGGTGGAAGCATCATGCTGTGGGGGTGTTTTTCAGTGGCAGGGACTGTGGGACTGGTCATGGTTGAAGGAAAGCTGAACACAGTAAAATACAGAGATATCCTTAATGAAAACCTGTGGAAAGTTGGGCATGGATGCCACAGAGAATATCATGAAGCCTCCGCATGCTCAGGCTGCACGGTAATGCGCGCAACATGCCATGTGATAAGATGCATGGACTGATGGTCTCATACACAAAGGCAACTGAGATTCATCCTCCACCTTCCAGATTGAGGAAAGTCACTACACCACCACGAGGACTTAAAGAGTGCATTGGGAAAAAGTGGAGATAGAGAGAGATATATATATATATATATATATATATATATATATAAATAAATAAAGAATGCCAGAACCAGAGTATTTGGCTCTTCTTCACTGAGAAACACATTAGACAAGACTGTAAATCAAGTTTCATGAGAACATCAGCAAACAATATTAAAACCCATCAAATGTACTAGGATCATTCCTTGATTTGCAGTACATTTTAATGTCCATGCATATTTCATTGGGACAAAGTATTAAACCATTAATTTGTAAACATGGAAATCATTAGTTAGCTTTCCTTTAATCACAATTAAGTGCATGCTTTGTCACATCCCCAAGCTAGCACCTCAGAACTAAAAATAAATGACCAGTTTTTCCATTTTAAGAAATATTCCAGGTGCTTCTTCACTTTTTTTTCTCCTCTTACTTGGAGCAAAACATGTGACAGGTTTTCTTTAAATTACTGATTTAATTAGTGATCAATTTGTATGTTTTTCCCCCTCACGCTACATCAAGATCACCTTCCATCCCACTAGTCTTTTGTAATATCCTAGTCTAATGTTTTGTGAGGCCATTGACAGCTTCAATGAATTCAAGGCTTCTATCGCCACCTATCAGTCATGGAAAGAAATGACAACCACCACTTCATTTGCTAGAAAAGTGAACTTTACTGGTACTAGAAATGTCTAATTTTGTGAAAAAGTAGGAAAAACAGTGCACTTGGTTTTATCAAATGCAATAGTGTAGATACATACATACCTAAAATGCAAATTAATGCAACAATTTAATGCCACACTTCCAAACGTTTGCACACGAAATGTCATTAAGGCAGTTCTCTAAATATTCTCCCACAGCACAGCTTTAATTCACACTGGGTTAATGGTCCACACACAGCATAAGCACAACATCTATGCAGTAAGAAAGACCCAAAAGCTGCAAAGCTAGAAAAATAAAACAAATGCAAAACATGAACTTTTGTTCCAAGGCTACTAGTCGGTCAGTCTGGTCCTTGATGCATGTCATTCACAAACAAACTCACTTCCTGGTCTTTTGCACAACATTTCATCAAAACTGAGAAGGCAATTTTCTTTACATCTTGCGTGGCTGTTGAATGCAGAAGGTGCGTGGCATGTGTGGTTTCTCCACACTGGGTCTGACTTTGCTGTGTCGCACAGAAACTGGAGTTTCAGGGAAGTCGTGGCCCAACTGCATGAGAGAGAGAAGACTAAACGTCAGCTACTGCATTATGCCAGTTTCACTGCGCACACGAAATGGCAGGAATGGGCCATTGCCAATCATTACAAATTTGACAATCATAAAATCTAATTTACATGCAGAGGCTTAACGTCCAAACTAATGGATGGGAACCCAAACCCTGAAGCGAAGTTATAAAGCATTTCAATCACCTGGACTCAGACACATTTACCGAATAGAAAGTGTGTATACCTTCTAGCAATACCAATGATCTCTCACCCCCCCCCCCCCCCAAAAAAAAGGAGAGTAGTTTGTGCCATTGAGTGGCTTTACATGCACATCAATACCCAGAGAACTACTCAAAATCAGCTTATTAAAAAAAATAGATAAAAAAAAATGGTCATGTGCACACTGGATAATCCGGTCAGAACGCCGGTAAAGGAGTTTACATGCAACATGAAATCAATGTAATGGGCAAAAAAAAAAAAAAACTGCGTGCCGATCGGTTTATGCTTCAACCATTTTTGAACGATAAAGCAAAAAGAAAAAACACATTTACAGGACCCCATTTCTTGTCGGATTATTAAGCGCATGCGGTGCAAAAATGTGCATGTAAAAACGCACTCCTTGTCGTTATATGTTGCTTCGTAGTTTCATGTTGCCTGGTGTGTAAAAGATAAATAGGTTGTGTATTTTCAGCTTTTTCAACGTGCACTACACAAAAGGATTGGTGCCAAAATGAATGTTTCAATTGGTTAATAGGAGCGCCGAAATGATACACTACAAAACAGACATTACACAGCGTTTGTGAAGACTTAAACTGGAATATACTGAATATACCAATTATTCAGTCGTTTAAAAACAGCTTGAAGGAGAAATGTAGTGCATTGACAGATCAGCGTAGTTCGTGAGGAGTCTGGCAAAAGATTCTTATATGGACTAAATTCAATTGAAGCAAATTGAACTAATGATCCTAGATTCTACGTATATACACCAATTAAAACTTGCAGAGCGGATAAAAACACTGAAATGGCTACACGGGCACTGCGGTGTTCAAACCGAAGCTACAGAAGCCCGATCGCACTACTGACAGTTCTGGATTCAATACATGCTACGCTCAATCGACAGCATTCCTGGCATTTCTTTTCTTAAGAAAAAGGCAAAAATCAAGGTTACTCAAGATACTTACAATGGAAGGAAATGGGGACAAGTTTTGGAGAGTTTAAATTTTTTTTACATTAATTCTTCTGTTAAAACTGGTTTTATTTGAGGTGTTAAGTGGTTTAAAATACACACAGGTTTACGCTGCATGTCGTCAAGGCAACAAAGTTGTAAAATTACATATAACGTTACACAGAAATGTTAAGCGATTTTATCACACTGAAATCATGTTAACACACTTATTTATGTCTTGTGGCTATATATTTGAAACGGTGAGTATTTGAACATTTAGAGATTGACCCCCATTGACATCTCAATTTTTGCTTTTTTTTTTTTTTTTTTTTTTTTTTTTAAAGAAAAGGAAGGACGAGCCAAAATTACATTTTTGGGCTAATCAACATTATGCCACACATACGCTTGAATGAACTTATGAAACAATAAACAAAAGTGTTTGAGGGGCAAGAATGCAACAAACCTTCTCAAGTGGGCCAGTCAGGAGAAGACTCATGTGTTGCATTCTGGAAACCGTAGGCAGGGACCTGGAAAAGACATTGACAAACATTCAAATCAAATAGTCAACATGGAGTAGAAGTGAACGGTTCATTGTAGAGGTCAATCGATGGTGGATTTTGCTGAAAGCGTCAAGTAAGGTGGTGGAAAAAACCAAGAAATAATAATCGGCCGAAACTTTTCAAATTGATTTATAGAAATTTAAACATTTCCAAATCTTTCCTTGCCATGACGGGCACAGACATTGAAACATAAAATACCAGCAGTTTACGGTGCAACCAAAATCCCAATTATAACCAGAAAACCAGATTTGGTGCATAACATGGGACTTAACTAAAGCCTGGAATAAACTAGTTTTGAAAAGAGGGACACATGGCTGTGTTACAATCCTCTAGATTTCAATATTTACCAAATTAAGCCTTTTATAGTCTACATTCACTAGATTAAAACTATCGGCATTGATGTTTGTCAATAACAGATAGTTCCTAAAAGCAACCACTATCGGCACTGATTAATCAGTAAAACTGATACATGCATCTTGTTCATGGAGTTTATTAAATGTTTATCACATTTCAAACTGACTTGTGAAAAATTAAGGGGGAAAAATGCATCACTTAAGCTGCGTACACACTGCCAGCGACACCATCCCATTCATTTTCAATGAGAGCACAGCGACTTCCGGCAACACGAGCTGTCGCGACCGTTGGCGACTAGATGTGGGCGTGTCCAGCGACGTGACAAAGTTGAGACGAGTTCAACTTTATTCAAATGAAGATGCGACTTACGGAAGCAACAGCCAATAGGAGAGAAGACGGGAGAGCTCACTAGATCCTTCTCTCTCTCAGCTCCTGCAGTAACGATGGATGAAAAGCTAATTCTTGCTGTTAGCAATTTTCCAGTGCTCTATGATACGTCTCTTCCCACATACAAGGACATTTTTAAGAAAAATACTGCGTGGAAAGGTGTCTGACTCCGAGATTGAATGGTTTAGTGGACCCAGACAGACCGGCGTTTGCGTTTTCGCCGCAGATAAACAGCCGCTATGGCATAGAGCAACTCCTTGTTTCTCGTTCATCTTTGATATAAAGCATTTTATGTACTGATTACATTTATATTTAGTCTTTTCCCTCCAAAATGTTTGTTTTTAGCGGCAAGAAAAGCAATTCGCTGTCAACAGCAATGGAATGACATCGGTGAATGTCATTTATAAACGTTACTAGGCAACCAGTACTGGGAACGCCCACTAGCGACCTGCAGCGACAATGTCTCTGGCAGTGTGTACGCAGCTTTAGACGTTTTCCAGCAGCCTAAAATGCAACCGTTTATACTAACTAGAACAGCACGGTTCATAGACTCCATGCAAAATTGATCCACTTTAGCGACATATTTCATACTATAAATTAAAGTGAAATTCTGTGCGGCACACAGGTTAAAACTCATGCTTTGTAGATTTTTGGATGCATTTTTAGCTACATGTTCCAGTTTCATCACTTTTAATGGTCTTACTGCAGACTAGTGTTGTCAAAAGTACCAGTACTTCTGTACCAAGTTGATACTAAAATACAAAATATGCAACGATACCAGTGTATCTGCAGAACCATAAACACAACGGCTGAACCAGTCCGTGTAATGCATGATCATGGAGTGAAAACGCTCCGCTCTACCACACCACCACCCCGCCCCAGCATCTATATGGTTGTCTGTAGTGTAGAACCTACACAGGTTAAAGACCAGACTTGGGTAGATGAGTGGGTACTGTACCTGTGTTTATCAAGTCTCCTGGCATCTTTCTCCACATTTGCATTATCTTCACCGCTTTTCTTCACTATTCTTTTCCCTCCTGCTTTCACTGTACACACACACACACACACACACACAACAATGGATGACAAATACACTTACACAAATGGGCTACAAAGCATACTACTATTACTAGCTTGATATTTTAACTATTAAAATTGTAATTTTACTGTAAGAGTCCATGCTTACAAGCCCAGTCGGTGTCATTTTGAGTTTAAAGACCTCTAGACCTGCGGTTCTAAACTGGTGGTTTGGGTCCCAAAAATGGGTCACAGGTTTGTTTTGTTTGAGTCACTGGCAGCAGTGAAAAATGAATCAAATCAATGCTATATGCAAATAATAAAATGGAAGGAAACATACAATCATGCACAACTGGGCTTATTAAATTAGTTGTGAACAAAAGATTTTGGAAGCGTTTCTTCTCTCTTTTAACCAAGGTCTGGAGCGCATTATGGTAAACTGATCAGGTGTGCCATCCATAATGGAGGGGCTCGAGCACAGGACAAGATGCCAAATTTCTGTTTAGGCATTTAAAGATTGTTAGTTTTTCTCATCCAGCCCATGCCACATGGTACATGGTAATACCTCTACATTTCAAGGTTTAATGGAAAATAGTTTAATTTTGTTCGCGAACGATTGTAGTACTCTGGCACATGGTGTCCAGTGTAAACTCAGGGTGCTGAAGCGAAACCATTTAAGCACTAGTTTAGCGGTCTACTACCATCAGTTCAATCCACTGGCTCTGTTGTTGTGAATATTTGGGAGGTCTGCCCAGAGCCCAGAGGGTGGGGAGCGTGCAAATATGCGCTTAATAAAACAGGCCATAATACAGTCTGTGAAGGCAACTCTCCAATGCTGTTATAATAAGAGGAATGCTCAGTATTTGCAGTTGGAAGTTTTAAAGCCCCAAAACACCGAATTGTTCATAACTGAGGTTGTGTGTGTGTGTGTGTGTGTGTGTGTGCGCGCATGCATGTGTGCAGTTAGGGTTTATTATTTCAAACTGCTGATGTTGGTCTCCACTCCAGTGAATAGATGTTTGAAAGACATTTTAAAAACAATTCAGAGTGTGATATGACCTTTGACCCTTACTCGTAACTTATGAATATTCTGTACATCATTGGGTTTATGACAACAAACAACATGGCTGAAAAAGTGGTGATGCACCAAGCGACCATTATATTCTATTGCACCGGACAGATCTTTTGTAAATCTCTTCAATACTTTCTAAATAAACTGACTTCTATGGGTTTAAAGTAAAAAGTGACATGAATATCAAATTCATCTAGTTCCTAGAATATCAAAATCCACAAAAGGAGGAAGATCCTTTTCCTATTTGGCTCCTAAACTATGGAATAGTCTCCCTAACACTGTTCGGGATGCAGACACACTCCCTCAGTTTAAGTCTAGACTAAAGACTCAACTATTTCGCCAGACATACACCTAATTTATCCTCCAACTCACAATTAGGCTGCTTTAGTTTGATCTGCTGGAACCAGTAACATTGATCATGATTTATAACTCTGCAATTGTGGGCATCTATGCTTATTTGTTTCCCGGTCTCAACCTCGGTACTCCTATCCGGAGGTCACCAGAACCGGCTGGATCCAGCCCTCTTCCTGCTTGGTGTCGGACTCCACTGCTATGTGTCGCTGTGTGATGATGACTAAATGCAGCTGGTGCCAGCCAAACATCACTTCAGTCTATTATGATGGACTTCAGAGGATGAACTGATGCCAACTCCAACCATAAGACATGGGACACTTCATATGCCATTGTTTGAACCTTGGATTTAAGATGGGCCCCGCCGAACCTCACCGAAATGACCGGACAGGTTGAACTGTGTTGCACCTCCCTGATCTCTGCCTGCATCACCTCATCTATTGATGGACTACGATCATGAAATGGAATATATAGACGAACAACTGCCAACAAAATCCTTCTTCAGCCAATTAACAAGGACAATTGCATCTATGTGAACTTCTGCAGTTAATCCAGGATGGACTTCAAAGACATTAATCATTAATCTTAGTTCAAACACAATCTATGTTTAAACACTGACCCTTAACACTTACTTAGTTTAATCATTTGAAACCATAACTTACTCTATACATAAGTAATATTGGGATTATATTCATGATGTTAGCCAGAGGGTAAACTGGCCCCCACAGAGAGTCTGGTTTAGGGTTAGGGTGGGGTTAGTCAGAGGGGAAATGGCCCCCACAGAGAGTCTGGTTTAGGGTTAGGTTAGTCAGAGGGGAACTGGCCCCCACAGTGAGTCTGGTTTAGGCTGGGTTTAGTCAGAGGGGAACTGGCCCCCACAGAGAGTCTGGTTTAGGGTTAGGGTGGGGTTAGTCAGAGGGGAACTGGCCCCCACAGTGAGTCTGGTTTAGGGTGGGGTTAGTCAGAGGGGAACTGGCCCCCGCAGTGAGTCTGGTTTAGGGTTAGGGTGGGGTTAGCCAGAGGGGAACTGGCCCCCACAGTGAGTCTAGTTTAGGGTTAGGTTAGTCAGAGGGGAACTGGCCCCCACAGTGAGTCTGGTTTAGGCTGGGTTTAGTCAGAGGAGAACTGGCCCCCGCAGTGAGTCTGGTTTAGGGTTAGGGTGGGGTTAGTCAGAGGGGAACTGGCCCCCACAGTGAGTCTGGTTTAGGCTGGGTTTAGTCAGAGGGGAACTGGCCCCCGCAGTGAGTCTGGTTTAGGGTTAGGGTGGGGTTAGTCAGAGGGGAACTGGCCCCCACAGTGAGTCTGGTTTAGGGTTAGGGTGGGGTTAGTCAGAGGGGAACTGGCCCCCACAGCGAGTCTGGTTTAGGGTTAGGGTGGGGTTAGTCAGAGGGGAACTGGCCCCCACAGTGAGTCTGGTTTAGGGTTAGGGTGGGGTTAGTCAGAGGGGAACTGGCCCCCACAGTGAGTCTGGTTTAGGGTTAAGGTGGGGTTAGTCAGAGGGGAACTGGGCCCCCACAGAGAGTCTGGTTTAGGGTTAAGGTGGGGTTAGTCAGAGGGGAACTGGCCCCCACAGTGAGTCTGGTTTAGGGTTAGGGTGGGGTTAGTCAGAGGGGAACTGGCCCCCACAGTGAGTCTGGTTTAGGGTTAAGGTGGGGTTAGTCAGAGGGGAAATGGGCCCCCACAGAGAGTCTGGTTTAGGGTTAGGGTGGGGTTAGCCAGAAGGGAACTGGCCCCCACAGTGAGTCTGGTTTAGGGTTAGGGTGGGGTTAGCCAGAGGGGAACTGGCCCCCACAGTGCATCTGGTTTAGGGTTAGGGTGGGGTTAGTCAGAGGGGAACTGGCCCCCACAGCGAGTCTGGTTTAGGGTTAGGGTGGGGTTAGTCAGAGGGGAACTGGCCCCCACAGCGAGTCTGGTTTAGGGTTAGGGTGGGGTTAGCCAGAGGGGAACTGGCCCCCACAGTGAGTCTGGTTTAGGGTTAGGGAGGGGTTAGCCAGAGGGGAACTGGCCCCCACAGTGAGTCTGGTTTAGGGTTAGGGTGGGGTTAGTCAGAGGGGAACTGGCCCCCACAGTGAGTCTGGTTTAGGGTTAGGGTGGGGTTAGCCAGAGGGGAACTGGCCCCCACAGTGAGTCTGGTTTAGGGTAAGGGTGGGGTTAGTCAGAGGGGAACTGGCCCCCACAGCGAGTCTGGTTTAGGGTTAGTCAGAGGGGAACTGGCCCCCACAGTGCATCTGGTTTAGGGTTAGGGTGGGGTTAGTCAGAGGGGAACTGGCCCCCACAGCAAGTCTGGTTTAGGGTTAGGGTGGGGTTAGTCAGAGGGGAACTGGCCCCCACAGTGAGTCTGGTTTAGGGTTAGGGTGGGGTTAGCCAGAGGGGAACTGGCCCCCACAGTGAGTCTGGTTTAGGGTAAGGGTGGGGTTAGTCAGAGGGGAACTGGCCCCCACAGCGAGTCTGGTTTAGGGTTAGTCAGAGGGGAACTGGCCCCCACAGTGCATCTGGTTTAGGGTTAGGGTGGGGTTAGTCAGAGGGGAACTGGCCCCCACAGAGAGTCTGGTTTAGGGTTAGGGTGGGGTTAGTCAGAGGGGAACTGGCCCCCACAGTGAGTCTGGTTTAGGGTTAGGGTGGGGTTAGTCAGAGGGGAACTGGCCCCCACAGTGAGTCTGGTTTAGGGTTAGGGTGGGGTTAGCCAGAGGGGAACTGGCCCCCACAGTGAGTCTGGTTTAGGGTTAGGGAGGGGTTAGCCAGAGGGGAACTGGCCCCCACAGTGAGTCTGGTTTAGGGTTAGGGAGGGGTTAGCCAGAGGGGAACTGGCCCCCACAGTGAGTCTGGTTTAGGGTTAGGGTGGGGTTAGTCAGAGGGGAACTGGCCCCCACAGTGCATCTGGTTTCTCCCAAGGTTATTTTTCTCCATTAATCAACATCTTCTGGAGTTTTGTGTTCCTTGCCACAGTCACCTTCAGCTTGCTCACTGGGGTTATAAATACAATTATTATTTAATTACTTATTTTTAAACACAATTAACAATCGTATTTTATCTAATTACACAATGATGATTCAAGACATTATAGACATTACAGTTTTATCATCTGTTAATGTCTGATCTTCTGTAAAGCTGCTTGGAAACGATGCGTGTTGTGAAAGGCGCTATACAAATAAAATTTACTTGAATATAATTTTTGTACTGGTTATCAAATAATGCAGAGAATTATGTGCGCACAAATATTAAGCTGGCTCTTGTCCCATCGGTCCCAGAAGTAGTTTGGGGTTTTGGACTCTATACTGACACCTATCGTCCTGGAGTGCTGTCACTTCACACCAAATGGGTTTGATTATCATTGGTTTGGTTACTGTTAATCTGCGTTTTTACAAACTATTTTTCACGCATTGTTGCATGCCAGACTGTGACCGGACAGCCGCGAATTGCGAGGCTGGAAACCGCCTTGTGCTTGCGCTTGGCATTTGATGTTGCGGTACTTATGCGTGATCTGCGCCACAAGAGCTGCAGGTCATAGCTGTTTGTTTCATCACTCAAGCAGGAAACTCTTGTTTGGACATTTTATCCTTCCAATTTTACTCATTCTGTTTGGACTGGCTCATGCTACTCTCTGCGATCCACACACACAACTCACCACATGCCCCATTGAGAGCAAGAACCCCTAAATCGCGACCACAAGGAGATTACCCCATGTGACTCTACCCTCCCTAGCAACCAGGCCAATTTGGTTGCTTAGGAGATTTGGCTGGAGTCACTCAGAACACCCTGGATTCAAACTCACGTCTCCAGGGGTGGTAGTTTTTGCCGAGCTACCCAGTCCCCCCAAATGGAGTAATCTTTAATTAAAATAAAAAATATTCTATTAATACACACAAAAAAATAGGTTATGCATAATTTTGATAAGATATTAATGAATTAATTAACAATTCATCATTAATTAATAAATTAAATATATTCTTCAACTAACTGCACTTAAATAAATAAGATCTACACATTTTAATTTCATAATTTCATCAAATTAAATTCAGTAATCATTAAGAACAAAAAAAAAACAAGTTTTAAATTATATTGGAATTTTGTTATGAAACTAAAATGCGTAAACCTTAAAAACAAGATAAAATATGTTTGGAGTGTAGGTGCATATGCATAACATGCTGCATACAAGTCTGAATAATTTCTGGGGAAAACAAACAAACCAAAAATACAGAATGCGTTCAATGTAGGCAGCACCCCATGTAGGCAGCACCCCATGTAGGCAGCACCCTAGCTGTTTGAAACACAGCCAGAGAGTGCATTAAAAAAAAAAGTTGAAAAGTGTACCGTTGTTTTAGTATCAGTGTTTATTAAAGGAGCTTTACTGCGCTAATCGCATATGATGAATAGCAGAAGCATAAATTGAAACTAAAGTCGTATGAGAGCTCATATCCTGTCGTCGACGACGTAGTAAAACAATGTCGATGTTTGATTGTTTGTGCTGCTCACTTCACGCCCCCAAAATTCTCCTAAACACTTGCAGGATTAAAAAAAAAATAACTAGCATGCCTCCGATATGAAACACATCACATGCATCATGATTCGTAAAACAGAAGAGACAATTTCAAACTACTAAAAACGTTCCGCCCACGCGACATCAATCACTTTTCCGCAAATAAAACTAACCTGAAGTGTATAAAAACGCAATAAAATATGCACACCTGCAGGAGGATGTCCAGCTTTCAGTGAGTCCCGCATTCCAGTTTTATTAAGTTGCACCATTGTCCGTTTCCTTCACTAAACCAGCAGCACAAACACTCTCTTACTTCTCATATTCTCGTACGCCTACTCGCGCGATTATATAGTCGTCAAACCGCAGTGACGTCACTCAGCGCACATACATAAGCGCTATATGGACTACAGTTAGTGCATTGCGGTCTGACTCTACCCATGTAGCATAACACCAGTTACTTATGGTCTTGCATAACATTCATTGCCACCTTTTGTTCTGTAATATTTTGATCACTTGTCAAACAGAACTGTAAGGATGGGGAAAGTGTTTTTACACATTTCCCTTAGTTAGAGGCAAGTTTGAGCTAGATGTGCTCAGAAATACTGAACAAACTAGTATAATCACCTGTCAGACATGGTCAGTCAATATAAATTAATGCATGTTGCTCAGATGAGGCTAAATGTTATATAATACATTTGTATTTATTTTTTCACATTAAAATCACAATTGTTAGGGCGGGGTATAGAATACTAAAGAATAGAGTAATTGTATTTCATTATATAACCAATAATAATAATAATAATAATAATGAACAGACCCAGAATATTTGTCTCAGTCACTATTAACATTCATTATATGTCAAAAAAAAAAAAGAAAAGTGCATTGAAAGTGAATGGTGACTGAGATATGGGGCCTATTTTAAGAGCACCAGCGCAGCGCTATGCCATAATTCATAGGGCCAACACACAAAGTCAGTGGGCATGACGTTTAAGTTTTGGTATTTTCATGCATGTGTGTGTAACCGGTCCTGCTCAACCTGCTCCGAACACCAACAACATAAACAAAGACAGCACATACATAAGCAAGTTGGTAGTGTAAATGGGCTTTATGCAATAAATTAGAAGAATAGAATTGTGTATGTTAAATTCGTACATACATTTTGTGCATTAACTGTGTCCTTGTTGAATGTCAGGCATATTTCTGTAAAAGTGGTACACTCATTTTATATGCATGGAAATATACACTCCATTAAATTATAGAGAATGTAAGTATTATTAATCATTTTCATCTACTAACACACAAAACAGGTCTAGACTAGTAGCCTTTTAATTGTGATTGTATTGGCAGGACTTCACTTCTAACAAGCGATTTTGATACATTAAAATCTTTTATTGAAACAAAAAAATAAATAAACCAAAATTATTTCTAAATTCAAATTACACTTCAAACTAAACGGAAATATAATCAAAATAATGAGTGTGCAAAAAATGTCATAGCAAATCCAAACATTTTTTACTCTCCAACTTCTTCTACCAGCTCGTTTTGCAGTGACTTAAAAATCACAATACAATTAGATCATAAATACACTTGTAAATGTAAATATAATAATAATAATAATAATTGAACAAATAAACCATGACATTGTAATGTTTGAAAGGAGGTCACGAGAGCTGGATCTAAGTGCAGCAAGTTTTTAATGATAAAAGAATAAATCAAAATACAAATCAGGGTAAAACGGGGAACTAGGAAGTACGATCAAAACGTAAACAAACGAACTAAACTGGAACATGAACTAGAGAATTACATACATAAACATATCAACTCACAAGGACTGAACAGAAATAAGGGCATTATATCACAAGGGATAATGAGTTAATGAAACACAAGTGAGGACAATAAAGGACAGCTGGCAGTGATGAGGGCAGGGAATTATGGGAAGTGTAATCCAGGAGGAACAGATGACAGGGGAGAAACACAAAGCAAACAACAGTGAATCTTAATTTTAACCTTAATGACTGGCTCCAGACTCCCAAGGACGGCAGATAAGGGAGGCAGGGCCAAGATGAAGCCAGAGACCAAAGAGTCCAGAGCAGCTCAGGCGAACGGCAGAGACCAAGGCGACCAGAGCAGATCAAGCGGGTGGGCCAAGGGACCCAGGAGACCAGGGCAGATCAGGCGGACGGCCAGGGGACCAAAGAAACCAGGGCAGATCAGGCAGATGGCCAGGAGACCCAGAAGATCATAGCAGATCTGGTGGACGGCCGCGAGACCAATGAGACCAGAGCAGATCAGGCGGATGACCAGAAGACCAGAGCAGATCAGGCGGACAGCCAGGAGACCCAGAAGACCAGAGCAGATCAGGTGGACGGCCAGGAGACCCAGAAGACCAGAGCAGATCAGGTGGAAGGCCAGGAGACCAGGGAGACCAGAGCAGATCAGGCGGATGACCATAAGACCCAGATGACCAGAGCAGATCAGGTGGACGGCCAGGAGACCCAGAAGACCAGAGAGGATCAGGTGGAAGGCCAGGAGACCCAGAAGACCAGAGAGGATCAGGTGGAAGGCCAGGAGACCAGGAGACCAGAGCAGATCAGGCGGATGGATGGCTAGGGGACCAAGGATACCACCTCAGGGTAGGGACAGGATCAGGAAGCCTAGTTGGCAGCCACAGGGCTAAAACAGGGTTAGGTGGCCAGGGAGGTGACCAAAGGCTAGAGACTGGAACCATGGGAGATCCTGAGGGTGGATCCAAGGTAGGTGGAGCCGTAGGAGTCTCATGGGTCGAAGCCGTGGCAGACGGAGCCTTGGGAGGCTCGTGGGGCGAAGTCATTGCAGGCGGAGCCATGGAAGGCGGAGCCATGGCAGGCTCGGGAATTACCTCTGTGGTTGTAGGAATGGATATAGTCTCGGGAACGACCTCTGTGGCATAGGTGCTTGGGAAGTGTGGGCGTTGGCTCATAGGTCATGGCAGGCGTGGGCGCTGACAAATTGTGAAGAAGGGTTTTTGTGGCCCTACGCGCCGATATCAGTTGCGGATCATTCAACTTGGAAACAGGGGCCATGGGAGGCTTGGAGCAAGGAGTTGCTGAAGGCTTGGTGTGACTTGCCGTGGAGCAGACTCGGGCGTGGCCGTGACATGGCGTGGAGCAGACTCGGGCGTGGCCGTGACATGGCATGAAGCAGTCTCAGGTGTTACTGTGACATGGCGTGGAGCAGACGGAGCCGTGGCTGTGACTTGGCACAGAGCAGATGGAGGCATGGCTAATTACTATGTGCAACTTCATTATCATACAATACACCCACAGTTTGCATGCATACACCCACAAGGGTTAAGCTGGTGTATACCTGCATGATGGATGTAGCTAAGCTACAAATCACATGTTTTTTTACACCAGCAATCACACCAGTCCGATAACAGGGTCATTGTTCGTAGCACTGCGCTTTTCGCGGTTACAGAAATAGAGCCCATTGTGCGTCCTAGAGCCTTACAAAGTTAGGGAGTAGTTTGTGCATCAAAGTTACTTTAATGAGAAAATCACCGTCAGTATCATTGCAGAAAAAATACGATTGATATGCCCTACAGCTGTAGTATGGTTGCAGTGCACTAGGACATGATGCCCCTAAAGGCAGTGCAGAAAATATTCTAGAGCCTTCCATACAGTCAGGAGCTCTAGATAATTTATGCGAGCTGAGCGTAGTTTGGTCGGCCATGCCCCATTCACTGTCCTGCCTTCTTGGGTGGCACCCCACCTGGTCAGGGAAGCATCTGTATATATTACTTTTCGTAGCATAACCACCCCTAGAGGCATCCTGTGTGCTCATCCAGTGGTGCAATGCTGATGTGTAAGCACGGGTCACTGTAACGTTGCAACAGAGATCATGCAGTGGGCTGAGATGAAGAGACAAATGCAAAACCTCCCTGCGAGGGGTTAAGGTGTCTGACTATTGACAGTTCAATTGACAGGTGGGGGGGGGGGGTCACCCATACTGAGCATGGCCGTATCCTTCACCTCCAAGCCAGAGAGACTGTGCTTAAGGTCAAGCAGGTCTATCCAATAGTGATTTGTGTGCTTAGCGCATGCAGGAAGGATGGGCAGGAGCTGTAGTCTCAGGCTGAAAGCAGCCCCAACAGTTTTCCACCATCAACGTCCCTCTCCTGATCGGACTCTTGTTACACTCACCACCTTAAACCTCACTCCCATCTGGGTCATGGCACCACTTTAACTGGTCCTGCTTGACCCGAACCAAGTAGGATTCGAACCGGCATCAGCCGGCATGGGAGGCAGGTGCATTAATGAGAAGGCTAAAGGCTACAGCCCCTAGCGTCAGTCGATAGTGCGCCTCTTGAGACCACACTTTTTATTCGTATATTACATGTATTTAAACTGTGTTATTTGGGGTGAAGTTTTAAATAAATAAACATATGTACTGTATTTTTCCTGCAAGCTGCATTTCCTGTATTAACATTGGTCACATCAAGCATGTCTTTGATTTCACTATGCAAAAGTCTTAGCTATACTTTCAAAACAGTGTTTATTTTTTTATATTTATTGCCTGGCTCTGCGTACTTAAATTGTTTGGATGGATGCCTGGTGTTGAGTTACCGCAATCAGCCGGGAGAGGGATAAAGAGGAGCCGGAGATGCCAGTTCGAGGGAGAGAGAGAGGGAGGTGCACATAGCCGTCAAATGTGTGCATTTTGCCTATTGGACTGAAAAGTCATCAGAATGAGAGAACACAGAGCTCTGTGTGCTTTATGGATTTGCTATGTTGAAACGAAGTTTAATGTTGAGTTGAATTAGAGTCTTTTGGTTGTAAACCCGGTTCCCACTTCCTCCTTTATGATGAACAAGAGACCTGTCTGACACAGTGGTGCCGTCAGAGAGCCCTCGCCGCTGACAGAGGATTGCAACGCTGAGGAGACGACCGATCCAGTGGTACTGTATATGTGTGTGTGTGTGTCAAGGGCGGATTATGACTAGCCAGGGCCCTCGGGCCAATTTTCTTTAAGGCCCCCCTCCCCGGTCCAATTATCTTTTAAAGTTGAGATATACGCTATCGATTTTCATTGACTTAAGTCTCTTTTAATACCTGTTCTGTTATTTGCAGTCAGATTTATTCAAACACACAGCACGGACACGCAGCACTGATGTGGTAACGAAACCACTCAACCGAAACACAATCGCTGAACAGACACTGTTCTTAAAGAGACAGTACCTATTTTAATGTTTGCTGTACATAATGGAAACTCAATATAAATACTACAAATTAGGAATATACAAAATGCATATATTTAATAGGGCCATAATAAATTATGAAATATTTTAACTTCATCATTTTTAAATATTTATGAACTTAAAAACACAGTAGGCTCCTACAGAATCTATGCAAAGGTTTGGTGTAATTCGGCATAGAGTTAAGGCAGTTCAGTTTCATGCTGCTACTGTATATTGTGTATAACTCATCTGAATGATGGGGTGCGTTCCATTCAGAAGTGACACTATTTCCTTCAAAGATGTTACACTCCTTTATGAGAGCTTTGAAGGGATGAAAGTTGTGGGGGCTCAAAAACAGTGGTCATTTGGTCATTTTTTGGGGAAATTCTGCTTGGAACGACCCTACAGTTTGGCTACCATTATTATTCTTCCATCAAAAAGCCCTGCTAAGGATCATTTAAATCTTTTCAGAGTGTGCAAAAATTCCTTAGAATACATTATATTGACAGAATATTTAAATGAGCTACGAGTCTATTTTGGAATGTTCGTAATTTCAAAACATACACACGTGCCCACACATGAGGTATCTAGTTTAATCAGTACTTTTGAACCACACAACGTAAAACATCAATATTTTCTTTTTCAGAACTGCCTAAACCAAGTTATTTTTTGTTATGTTGGGTAAAAATGCTTTTATAGCAATAAACTTTTTTGTTCGACTGCCTATTCATACAACGAATACAGCTTAAGCATATAAATATATGAATTAAAAGTCAGAAAATTATATTTTTTAAACTGGTTTAAACTTTTTTTTTTTTTTTTATAAAATTAGCACATGTTGCTTAAATCCAATAAATACTCATTTTGAAACATCAGCAACAATATGAATGTTATTGTTGATTTTATTTAATCAAAATCAGCAAAGATTTCTTGTGAAAAAGATGAGTGCATGAAAATATGAAGGTAGCTATTATGGAAATTATTTTACAAGGTCTTCTACTTCCA
Organism: Moxostoma hubbsi; assembly: GCA_032164185.1. Classification (NCBI taxonomy): domain Eukaryota; kingdom Metazoa; phylum Chordata; class Actinopteri; order Cypriniformes; family Catostomidae; genus Moxostoma; species Moxostoma hubbsi. Next base: position 260,238 of record JAVLUX010000206.1, read on the forward strand.
GAAGAGCATGGAAACTTTCACCAGGCAGTGTTATAAGATTAAAGAGTGGCTCAAAACATTTAATTAGAAACAGGAAGGCAAAAGGGTCCTATAAGAGGTCTGGGGGCCCTCATAGTCATGGGCATAGTCTGTGGCACCCTTATATTTAAGCATATACAAAGATTTGTTTTCAGGGTTGATGAGTTGCGAAACCTTGCAGCTCAGGGCCCCCCCAGGCCCCTGGTAGTCAAGGGCCCCTGGGCACTGGTGCTCACCTATGTCTCTCTCTCTCTGTGTCTATGTCATTAAAATTATGTTGACTGTTTTGCCGGTTCCCGCCTCCTACTTGCCCATCCTGAACATTGTTACAGTGGTAGGCCTATTAGCCAAGTTACTGACACAATAACTAGGTTTTCAAGCATGAATTAAATGTTTTGGGTGAGTTACTACATTTCGCAGACATGCAATAGTGTTGTGATGTCCTATAAAACTAGTTATATAGGACATCTCTACTTATGAGGTTCAAATGGTGATTTTTTTTATGCTGTAATTTGTGCTGGATTAGTTTGTCTGATTGTATCTTAACAAGCACGCTTTTTGATGCACTGAAAATATTTACTACAATGTAAAATTGCTTACCAAGTATAACATCCGTACCCTGTTTGGCAGTCTTTTTAAACAGATATTCAATATACGACGCTACTGTCTGTTTTCTCTTCCGTCTCTCATGAAATTTTCGCGCCAAACTCATAATCCAGCTGGACGTCGTTGGCCTCACTGATTTAGCGCGGGAAAGTTTGACGCTCGACATTCGGTTTCGCAAATGTAATAATTGATCATACTGTAATAAAATCACCTGTATGTCTGTCTGTCCTCTGGGAAGTTATAAGAACATTCTGAATGTGAAAATGTATTTTAGTTATTTTCATGTATAACTTGCACGTGAGTTGAATGAATCAGTGGATATCTCCTATGTTTAAGGGTAGTGAGGGGAGTTTTCAGACTAACGTCTACCGAATGTCTAACGTCAAACTAACTTTACCGCACTCACAGATTTTGCTGTGAATACCGCCAGTTGCAGCGCATGTAACTCCTGTAAAGGATATTAATTAAAAAAAAAAAAAAAAATACAAAAAAAATAAAAATAAATAAATAATAAATTCTGGACATTTGGCAGTTGGACAAAAAGGTCGTTAAAAATTAACCAAAGCAAAACTGTAAAACTAAACTCAAACGCAACACAAGGAAGCCTGCAATTCATACACAATCCAGCAGATGGCGACAGTGAAGTAGTTAATACACTGTTGCTAAGCAACGAGGTCAAACAGTCCGTGCTGCGCATGTCACGGTTTCTGTTCTATCTGATTACAGTTAAATGAAATCATAATGGATATACTGTTATACTGTGTTATAAAGCTAAATAGTCTCTGGATGAACTAAAGCACCTGTGATTTCCCCTTTTGGACACCCAAATCTCAATATCAGTTCACCTATACAGCCATGAGATGACAGTAAACAGAGAGCAAATGTGTGCCTTTTTGTGCCTCTTCTGCTTCTCAGATATTTCTCTTAAGAAAAAGTCTCAAACTGTGCTCAGATTTTCCAATAACAGAGAAAGTCAAGAAAGTCTGCAATCAAAAGTCATTTTAATATGAACTCAAATATTTTTAAGCAAAATATACCAGATGATCGGGGTTATACCATCCACATTTATTTTATGAGACGACCTGCTACATTTAGCCACAGTAAGATAAGCCGCTCCAGAGATGAGATGGCACACAAACAATCACATAATGTCAACATTACTGTCTTATCCTTCCTACAGGCTGAAGCAAAGGGTACTGAAGCTCTGGAGAAGCACAGAGGACATCCACACGAAAGTACATCTTCTTAAACTGTAAATCTTGTGCATAAAATCATGCAGATACGGGTCAGGAGTTTCAGTTAATGTTCACATCAACCATCAGAATGGGGGGAAAATGTGATCTCAGTGATTTGGAGCGGGGCATGGGCTGGTTGGAGTATTCTCAAACATTTTTCTTATATAATTTTCTTATTTTATTTATTTTCAATTATGATTTTGGTGTAAAATGTTTTTGTGAGATTCAGCCAAAATAATGAAAATAATATGAATACAAATAAAACAATAATAATCAAAATAATGATTATATATGTTATGTGATTTCATGTTTCCCTCCATGTTCACGTGTCTTGTTTTCATTGGTTGATTGTCTCGTTCTTTGTGTTTATTGGTTATCGTTGACAGGTACTGTTGTTTGCAACT
>JAVLUX010000206.1:267500-295000 GCA_032164185.1 Moxostoma hubbsi
ACAGATTTGAGCACTAACAGTTATAGCACAGCACATCCTGTGTGGACTCTCCTCCTATCTGCCCTGGCTGAGAACCAACTGCGAGACCATCTGTTCTGCTCTTTCTCCACCCATCCATTCCTTGCATTCGTTCTTCAGCCAGCGAGCTCGGTACGTTACCCAGAGCGTTTTTAACACCCTATACGGTAGCCATGACAGCAAGCGTGCCAGCAGGGAGCTGGCATTCTTCTTCCCAAACTTCAGGATGGCGATGGCTGTCTCGGAGTGGGCCAGGCCGGAATAGGAGCCTGTGGAGAGGACGCTGGCACTCATCCGCCCAGACGCTGCCAGGGAAAACAGAGGCATGTGCCAACATTACGTCTACACGCACGTATTTTAATACCGTACCGTGTGCTTAATAACTACTGAAGTGCTTTACATGCATTACCAGTTAAAAGTTTGGACACATTAATTCTATATTATAAATATTGCCCACATTTTAGAATAATAGTAAAGTCATCAAAACAGTCTGGGAATTATGTAGTTATGATTTTGTAAAGATTAATACAAAAGAGGCAATTTTTGGTTTTGATTGCAAAACTAATTTCAAGTATTTTAGCATAAGCCATTAGATCAAATGATTATGAGAAACATAAACTAAAGGCGTCCTGAAATGCGCTTTTTTACTTTTTCTTTATAATTGTCTTCCCTGAGGTCTACTGATTTACACCAAAACTGTTAGTTTAGTAATAAATGATCTTGTTCCACCCTGTCTGTGGCCCTCTGACTGAAACGCTCTGTTTTGGCCTCAGCGTCTCCTTTAAACTTCAATATAAACGCCCACTGTCCTGATTGGCAAACATCGTGCAGCCGCTCAAATATAGCCATTTTTTAAACTCAATCGGAAGAGAATAAACGAGGTCTCTGCAACATTATTAAACTAAAATTCAGGGTTTACCCATAATGCACATCCAACACATTGCATCCGAATATATTAAAAGAGACCTATTATGCCCCTTTTTACAAGATGTAATATTACTCTCAGGTGTCCCCAGAATGTGTCTGTGAAGTTTCAGCTCAAAATACCCCACGGATCATTTATTATACCACGTTATAAATGTCTCTTTTTGGGTGGAATCAAAAACACGCTGTTTTCGTGTGTGTCTCTTTAAATGCAAATGAGCTGCTGCTCCCCGCCCCCAACATAGCTCTGGTCTCTGTGAATACAATCAGAGACAATGCTAACTTTAGCTGCATTAGCCGTGGAATCAGCTTACAAACAGATTCGGAAAGACGATTTACAAACAACCTGTTTTATATTGACACTCATTCACAAAGCAGTCCGGTGAAAAAACACATTTTTGTATGTTTTGGGGCACATTTGCTTCAAAAACAAAACTTGTCCACTGCATCTTCAGTGGCTCTGATGCCGGGAGTACATGAAGACTCTTATGTTCACTTTTACAGCAACAACAGAACACTTATGAGACATTATTCTTCTCACTGTATCTGCTCCAGCGCAGACTGTGTGTCGATCACTCAGGGGAGGAGCTATGATAATAGGGTGGAGTCCATCACCAGTCGTGGGCGTGGCCTGCTCTAATGTGACATCACTTTAGAGCCAAAACGAAAACCGTTCATTTTGACACACTGTTTTTGATTAATAGTAATATAAGAAAGAGGAGTGGGTGGATTTTTAACATTGTAGGGTGGTTGTGTACACACACTGCCGACTCACATTTATGTACAAACACCAAGTAAAAGTTTAAGCTATTCACTCAAGCATCAGCAACTGAATGAAACTGTTTACTCACGGTTTTGCAGTCAAGTCCTAAGTTTTTTTAAATGCCCCATTCTTCAATTACAAATCCTTTGCAATGCTTGAATCGTATTATGACTTATTGAGTACGCTGTGTGATCCGGACACAGGTCTTTACATTTTCAGATCGCATCAGGTTAAATCGATTTTTCCGTCATGAACTTTGTTTGTTACATATTTACAGTAAATAACGTCTGACTGTTACATTAAAGCCAGCTCGTGATGTTTCATATAACACCATCCAGTGATGGTGGCGTAGTGGGCTAAAGCACATAACTGGTAATCAGAAGGTTGCTGGTTTGATCCCCACAGTCACCACCATTGTGTGCTTGAGTAAGGCACTTAACTCCAGGTTGCTCCGGGGGGGATTGTCCCTGTAATAAGTGCACTGTAAGTCACTTTGGATAAAAGCGTCTGTCAAATGCATAAATATAAAATGTAGCAAGTACATGTTTATGCCAGTGGAGTTCCGTTGAAAATAATATATACTTATTATATTAAAAAAAATTTAAATAAAAAGCATTGTGCATTTATAATGTATTATAACACATCTTATGATATGTTAATAATTGTAAATACAGTTATATCATATTGTAATACTTACCTTTGCTTAAAGAGTATAATGCATTATTACACAAACATTCATCATTGCATCCCTAAAAGCTGTAATGTAATGTGCATTCATAAGGACTGATACGACCATATACCATTATAAGTGGTCTTGACCTGCTTTAGGTTACAAAAGCAATATCTTCCTATATAACATAAACTTTGAGTATAGATTACAAGTCAAGCGTATATAATGGGATTTAAAGGAAAATTTTAAACGTATGTAATGTTGGGGCCTGAGTTTGAATCCAGGGCGTGCTGAGTGACTCCAGTCAGGTCTCCTTAGCAACCATATTGGCCCGGTTGCTAGGGAGGGTAGAGTCACATGGGGTAACCTCCTCGTGGTCGCTATAATGTGGTTCTCACTCTTGGTGGGGGGCGAGTTGTGCGTGGATGCCGCACTGTACCGAACCGTAACCCCAAAACCGAGGTACGTATCGAACCATGAGTTTTGTGCACCGTTGCAGCCCTGCTGCACATGGAATATCATCAAAAGATACTTGCTATATGGTCTGCAAAAATGGAAATGTTTAGCTATCTCCCAGCATTAGCAGCCATTCACACCGTACACATCTTTGTGCTAAAAAAGTTAGCAACAGTGTTACAAACACAACAATGCATAAAAATAAAAACGGAGTACTCCTGCACGAGGTGTTGTAAAAACGCCCCCCAAAAAACAGCAAGACTCGGTACAAACGGTCAAAGACATCCTTCTAGCACGTTCGCAAAAAGAGAAGCAAAAATGCGTTTGGCCTGTAGCGGTGCATGGACATATGCTGCCATTATTATCATGTAGAACTGCAATGAAGAGTTACTCTGTGCCTTGTATAAGCAAAAATAGCAAATCAAGTCAGATCATTCTAAAACAAAGTTTATCTCCATCGTATAAATATTTAAGACAAGCTGGTACGTCCTGTACGTCTCATGAGAAACTTACTCAGGGGCCCATGTTTGATGTTGGTTCTGATGATGGGGAACGCAGTGGAAGATTGGAGGGCGACCATGGGCCCTACAGACCCAGCCATCCACGGCTCCTCCAACACGGAACACGCACACGAGAAGATCCAGTTAATCTCTGGAGACATCGGCTCAGATACCGAACTCATCCATTATGCTGCTTCTCCTACATAGGTGCTCAAAATCACATTCACCACTGCTGTCAATCAACATCACGGTCATATTTACATGTATGCATTTGGCAGATGCTTTTATCCAAAGTGACTTACAGTGCACTTATTACAGGGACAATCCCCCCGGAGCAACCTGGAGTTAAGTGTCTTACTCAAGGACACAATGGTGGTGGCTGTGGGGATCAAACCAGCAACCTTCTGATTACCAGTTATGTGGTTTAGCCCACTACACCACCACCAAAGTGACTTACAGTGCACTTATTACAGGGACAATCCCTCCGGAGTAACCTGGAGTTAAATGCCCTGCTCAAGAACACAATGGTGGTGACTGTGGGGATCGAACCAGCAACCTTCTGATTACCAGTTATGTGCTTTAGCCCCCTACGCCACCACCACTCAATATCTGAATGCATTTCAGTACAATGAAAGCATACTGTAACTTCAAAAGACTTGCACAACTTTCTGATGTTAGACAGATGCATACATTTGAACTCATGACCGCCCACATGTAAACATCAACGACGCCAGTGCTCATAATCTTTGTCAGCTCGGTCACGGCGAAATCACCAGACCTAACAAACAAAGTGCTGTCATTCATTTCATATTTCTTAAAGGCACAAAAAAAGAGATCAGAGAGGTGCAAAATGGTCACTAAACCAAAATTACAACAATGCTAAGAATGTAAGTGGAACTCAGGGAGAAAAACAGTCATACATGACTGCTCTGAACATCTTACTAAACCAAATCATTGTTTTCAAGAACCAATGTATACTAAAAAGCAACTTAATCTTATTTTTCTCTTTATCTTAGAGTTAAAAAAAAATCAACAAGCTTCGTCTGAGAACGTCAATCCGCGCATCTTATCACGTGGCTTGTTGAGCGTGTTACCATGGAGACGTAGCGCGTGTGGAGGCTTCACGCTATTCTCCGCGGCATCCATGCACAACTCACCACACGCCCCACCGAGAGCGAGAACCACATTATAGCGACCACGAGGAGGTCACCCCATGTGACTCTACCCTCCCTAGCAACCAGGCCAATTTGGTTGCTAAGGAGACCAGACTGGAGTCACTCAACACACCTGGATTCAAACTCACGACTCCAGGTGTGATAGTCAGCGTCAATACTTAATGAGTTACCCAGACCTCCTACATATCATCCGTCTTGTGTATAAGCAGCTGCTGATGAAATGAACCCTGAGACGATAGAGACACACAAAGCATCCCCTGAACACCTCATGGCTGTCTCACATCAGACAGAAACAAGAGATAACCAAGATTAATAACATAACATACAAGTACTGTTCATTGTTAGTTCATGTTAACTATTCTGTTAATGAATACAATCTTATTATAAAGCGTTCCCAAGGTTAATTTAACTAGAGTTTTAGCCAAATATATCTAAACTCTGTTTTTCACAATTCCTGGCATTTAATCGTAGAAAACATTCCCTGTCTTGGGTCAGTTCGGATCACTATATTTTAAGAGTGTGAAATGTCAGAATAATAGTAGAGGGAATGATTTATTTCGGCTTTTATTTCTTTCATCAAATTCCCAGAGGGTCTGAAGTCTAAATACACTTTGTTAGTATTTGGTGGCATTGCCTTTAAATTGTTTAACTTGGGTCAAATATTTTGGGGTGGCCTTCCACAAGCTTCTCACAATCAGTTGCTGGAGTTTTGTCCCGTTCCTCCAGACAGAACTGGTGTAACTGAGTCAGGTTTGTCGGCCTCCTTGCTCACACATGCTTTTACAGTTCTGCTCACAGATTTTCTATCGGATTGAGGTCAGGGCTTTGTGATGCCACTCCAATACCTTCACTTTGTCCTTGAGCCATTTTCCACAACTTTGGAGGTAATGTTGGGGTCATTGTCCATTTGGAAGACCCATTTGATATGAGCTTTATCTTATTGGCAGATGTCTTGAGCTTCAATATATGCACATAAAAAAAATCTTTGCCCCATGTGCACTTTTAAACTGTAGTCTGGCTTGTTTATGGTGGTTTTGGATCAGTGGCTTCTTCCTTGCTGAGCAGCCTTTCAGGTTATGTCCATATAGGACTCGTTTTGCTGTGGATCTAGATACTCGTCCACCTGTTTCCTCCAGCATCTTCACAAGGTCCTTTGCTGTTGTTCTGGGATTGATTTGCACTTTTCACACCAAACTACATTCATCTTTAAGAGACAGAATGCATCTGTGTGGTCACATAGTGTTTACGTGGTACATGGTACATTCAGGGGTTTGGAAATTGCTCCCAAGGATGGTCCGGACTTGTGGAGGTCCACAGTTGGTTTTCTGAGGTCTTGGCTGATTTCTTTTGATTTTCCCATGATGTCAAGCAAAGAGGCACTGAGTTTGAAGGCCTTAAAATACATCCACAGGTACACCTCTAATTCAGCACACCTCCTATCAGAAGCTAAATGGCTAATTGTCTAAAGGCTTGAAATCATTTTCTGGAATTTTCCAAGCTGCTTAAAAGGCACAGTTAACTTATATATGCAACCTATGTATATGTAAACTTCTGACTTCACCTGTAAGTATCATGAAACTCTGTATTCCAGTCTGTATCCCACACAAAGCTACGGTATGGTTTGGCCTTGGAATCTTGGAATATAGCGTATGAGTCATATGGACCACATTAATGACACATTTTACATGTAACTTTTTGAAACTTGAAAGTTCTATTCCTCATTCATTGTAACAGCATGGCAAACAAACACAAAACAACATTCTAAACTCTCCATTTGTGTTCCATGCAAGAAATAAATTAATTCAGGTTTAAAAAAACACACGAGGCATGTAAACGATGACAATTTTTAGTTTTGGGTAAACAATCGCTTTATGATATTTTGACATTTGATATTTGATGATTCAGAAAAATTCTGACGAATTTATCACAAATACAAAAACAGTTTTATTACTTTACATTTTGTCACATACAAATATGTGATGCATTTGGCAAATCCATGTAACGTTCATTCAGTGATTAGCAAAAAAAAGAAAAATACTACTTAAAATGGAATAAACCACTTTTTTTAATGTTCATCCTGATCATCATGAAGCAGCTAAAGAAAGCCATTATATGTTTTTTTATCTAGCTGGTGACTGGATGAACCACTCAGTCACCTGTCCATTCACTCACAGCCTCCAGAAGATCTGCTTCATTCATGTCCTCCTCACTGAAGGACCTCTGGAACATTTCGGTGATTGTCTGCTGTTTAGGGTCCTGACAAACATGAAGACAAGACTTATCATTTCAATCATTTCCATCAGGGGGCTAAATGATGGAAATGTAATAAAATAAATAAATAAATCAAAACATGAACATTATTTGTGCTTGAAAATATGTCTACACTCCCCACAGAAATGGGAAGCAGAAGAGCATTTATCCCTTTGTATGAACAGTTTGAGAGGTAAGCCAAACAGGTTTATGCTCGAGCAATGAATGTTTGGGGAAATGGTTGTCAGAGGACAATATCAACCTGCTTCTGGGAAGAGAACCGATTTTTTTCCGAACTTCGTTTTCGTACGTGCATTTATCAGCGGCACTGAATCAGCAGCTCAAAACACACTGCAACCAGTTTTGTCCGATTCTCAAATGAATGACTCTTATTAGCCAGTTCTTTTTAGTAGATGAAGAACTTACTGAACATCAAGTCGTCCATTTCGTCATGTCTGACTCGAAATAAACCAAGAACTAATACGGTGTTAAAGGGATGTGCCTGAAGACAAATACCTTCAAAATAATTATGATAAATAATAATAATAATGATGATGAATAAAAATGGTTATCGAACAACAAGCACAGGGATATAGTGAAAGTTTAAATAAACAGACATTTTTAATGCAATGATGAGTCTGTGAACTTGAGTTTAAAGTTGTTTCTGTTATGCTCAGAGCGAAATTGGCATCGGGATCTTTGTAAAACATCATCGATATCCCTACTCTGAATCATGAAATTCCTTGCAATTCCAATCCTTAGTTAACCATTTTATCTATGGTTGAATTGGACTGATTTTAAAGAAGTGCATTTGTCAAAATCTGACGACAGATGGTCGGCTTATACCAACCTGGCTGTGGAAGCTGGCCGACTCTGCCTTGTCTGAAATATTTGCCTCAGACAACCCAACCTGCTCCAGGACATTCATTTTCTTCTGTATCATGGGCCTGGGAAAAAGCACCAAATAAGATGATTACTGAATAATGACAATAAAAATAAAAATATTATAATATATATCAGTACTGTATACACTCATTGTGCATCTGGCCCCTCTCCCCTAGTGGTGTCTGGTTTAAATACACAACTTGTCCCGCCTTTAACAATTGGAACATACCACTTGGTTTTAATATAAAATTAACCCTCACCTCCCCATCCTTATACAAAGTCACATTATATAAATAAGAATGAGATACAATTTGTTAAAACACCAATAAACAATTAATAGTACAGATAAAAGATTTGTACAATAAAATCCCAATAAATATTGAGATTTAAAAAAATCCAACAATTAAAGGAGACCTATTATGCCCCTTTTTACAAGATGTAATATTAGTCTCAGGTGTCCCCAGAATGTGTGTGTGCAGTTTCAGCTCAAAATACCCCACAGATCATTTATTATACCACGTTATAAATGCCTTTTTTTGGGTGGAATCAAAAACACGCTGTTTTCGTGTGTGTCTCTTTAAATGCAAATGAGCTGCTGCTCCCCGCCCCCTTTCTAGAAGAGGGCTGTGCCTTAACAGCTTGTGCTTCGGATACTACAGCAACAACAAATCAGAACCAATATGAACTGACAGTGTAAATACTGGAGTTCAGCCATATATATCCATCCATCCATCCATCCATCTATCTTCAACCGCTTATCCGAAGTCGGGTCGCGGGGGCAGCAGCTCCAGCAGGGGGCCCCAAACTTCCCTATCCCGAGCCACATTAACCAGCTCTGACTGGGGGACCCCGAGGCGTTCCCAGGCCAGTGTGGAGATGTAATCTCTCCACCTAGTCCTGGGTCTTCCCCGAGGCCTCCTCCCAGCTGGACGTGCCTGAAACACCTCCCTAGGGAGGCGCCCAGGGGGCATCCTTACCAGATGCCCAAACAAGCTCAACTGACTCCTTTCCACGCAAAGGAGCAGCGGCTCTACTCCGAGCTCCTCGCGGATGACTGAGCTCCTCACCCTATCTCTAAGGGAGAAGCCCGCCACCCTTCTGAGGAAGCCCATTTCGGCCGCTTGTACTCGCGACCTAGTTCTTTCGGTCATGACCCAACCTTCATGCCCATAGGTGAGGGTAGGAACAAAAATTGACCGGTAGATCGAGAGCTTTGCCTTCCGGCTCAGCTCTCTTTTCATGACAACGGTGCGATAGAGCGAATGCAATACCGCCCCCGCTGCCCCGATTCTCCGGCCAACCTCCCGCTCCATTGTCCCCTCACTCGTGAACAAGACCCCGAGGTACTTGAACTCCTTCACTTGGGGCAATACCTCCTTCCCCACCCGGAGTACGCACTCCATCGGTTTCCTGCTGAGAACCATGGCCTCAGATTTAGAGGTGCTAATCCTCATCCCAGCCGCTTCACACTCGACTGCCAAGCGGTCCAGTGAAAGCTGAAGGTCACGGACCGATGATGACATGAAGACCACATCATCTGCAAAAAGTAGAGATGAGATCCCCAGCTCACCGAACCGCACACCTTCCCCACCCCGACTACGTCTCGATATCCTGTCCATGAATACCACAAACAGGATTGGTGACAAAGCGCAGCCTTGGCGGAGACCAACCCCCACATAGAACGAGCTCGACTTCGTGCCGAGGACCCGGACACAGCTCTTGCTTCGGACGTACAGGGATTGGATCGCCCTAAGAAGGGACCCCCCCACCCCATACTCCCGAAGCACCTCCCACAGTCTCTCCCGGGGGACCCGGTCATACACCTTCTCCAGATCCACAAAACACATGTAGACCGGATGGGCATACTCCCAGGCCCCCTCCAGAATCCTTGCGAGAGTAAAGATCTGGTCCGTCGTTCCACGGCCAGGACGGAACCCGCATTGTTCCTCTTCAATCTGAGGTTCGACAATCGGCCGCACCCTCCTCTCCAGCACCTTGGAGTAAACTTTACCAGGGAGGCTGAGAAGTGTGATACCCCTGTAGTTGGCACACACTCTCTGGTCCCCCTTTTTGAAGAGAGGAACCACCACCCCGTTCCGCCACTCCTTAGGCACTGTCCCAGATTTCCATGCGATGTTGAAGAGGCGTGTCATCCATGACACCCCCTCCACATCCAAAGCTTTCAGCATTTCTGGTCGGATCTCATCAATCCCCGGGGCTTTGCCACTGCGGAGTTGTTTGACTACCTCAGTGACCTCCCCCAGGGAAATAGAATCTGATCCCCCATCAGCCTCCGGCTCTGCCTCTAGCATAGGGATAGAGTAGGGATTTAGGAGTTCTTCAAAGTGTTCCTTCCACCGCCCAATAACCTCCTCGGTTGAGGTCAACAGCGTCCCATCTTTGCTGTATACAGCAAATGGATGGTTCCCCGTTTTCCCCTCCTAAGGTGGCGGACGGTTTTCCAGAAGCACTTTGGTGCGGACCGAAAGTCCTTCTCCATGGCTTCTCCGAACTTTTCCCACACCCACTGCTTTGCCTCCCTCACGGCTGAGGCCGCAGCCCTTCGGGCCTGTCGGTACCTTGCAACTGCCTCCGGAGACCTCCGGGACAACAAATCCCGGAAGGCCTCTTTCTTCAGTCGGACAGCTTCCCTGACCACCAGTGTCCACCACGGTGTTCAAGGGTTACCACCCCTTGAGGCACCTAAAACCTTGAGGCCGCAGCTCTCCACCGCGGCTTCGGCAACGGAAGCTTTGAACATTGCCCACTCCGGTTCAATGTCCCCAACCTCCGCAGGGATGCCTGAAAAACTCCGCCGGAGGTGTGAGTTGAAGATCTCGCGGACAGGGACCTCCTCCAAACATTCCCAGTTCACCCGCACTACTCGCTTGGGCTTCCCAGGTCTGTCCAGAGTCTTTCCCCACCCCCTGATCCAACTCACCACCAGATGGTGATCAGTTGACAGCTCTGCCCCTCTCTTCACCCGAGTGTCCAAAACATATGGCCTCAGATCTGATGACACGATTACAAAATCGATCATCGATCTTCGGCCTAGGGTGCTCTGGTACCACGTACACTTATGAGCATCCTTATGTTCGAACATGGTGTTTGTTATAGATAATCCATGACTAGCACAGAAGTCCAATAACAAACATCCACTCGTGTTCAGATCGGGGAGGCCGTTCCTCCCAATCACGCCATAGGCGAAGGGAGGCGACCCTCTCGTCCACCGGGGTAAACTCCAACATAGCGGCACTCAGCCGGGGACTTGTGAGTATCCCCACACCCGCCCGTCACCTCACACCATGGGAAACTCCAGAGAAGAATAGAGTCCATCCCCTATCCAGGAGTACGGATCCAGAGCCACAACTGTGTGTCGAAGTAAGCCCCACCAGATCCAACTGGTAACGCTCCACCTCTCTCACCAGTTCCGGCTCCTTCCCCCCTCAGTGAGGTGATGTTCCACGTCCCTAGAACTAGCCTTTGCTGCCCGGGTCTGGTCCGTCGAGACCCGCGGCCTTCACTGCCACCCATATGGCAGCGCACCTGACTCCTGCGGTTTCTCCAATGGGTGGTGGGCCCAAGGGATGCCATATATATATAATATATATATATATATATAAGTGCTGTCGATTTAACACGTTAATTCAGTGCGATTAATTTGACTAAAAATAATGCGTTAAAAAATTAACAATTAATCGCAATGCACCCGGACCATCATATGGAAGATTCCTGAGAAATGCTTGTAGTACCACCTGTTTACTCCAGGGGGCAGTAAGTGAAACTTCAGCTGTATGAGCAACACACAGTTTATACAGTGAACAAAACAAACATCAGCAAAACAACACAAACATGCGTTACATTCATGCGTTCAAAATACTTGATGGAGCGCAAATCCAAACTAAGGGATCTCAAGATGTGTTGTAAGTATTAAACTATATTTAACTTGACACAGTGACCTAAACATATTATGTTTATGACGCAACACACCCGAGACGCTACACAAGCATGTCTGACGCAGGTGTACATTGACGGTCCTTAAACAAGCCCTCATAATAAATCTCCAACTGATTGACAAATTCACTTGTGTAATGGATTGCTGTGAACTGTGTGTCAATGATTGACTTATGATAAATAATATGGTAGTAAACAATACATTTAAAAATAAACAGCCGCTTTTTGTATCGTCTTATCAATGATTAACTCTTCTGCAACAAGAATGTAATGCATTTTAATTATCTGAATATTTTTTATTTTATTTATACATATATATATATACACACAGTATCTCACAAAGTACACCCCTCACATTTTTGTAAATATTTGATTATATCTTTTCATGTGACAACAATGAAGAAATGACACTTTGCTACAATGTAAAGTAGTGAGTGTACAACTTGTATAACAGTGTACATTTGCTGTCCCCTCAAAATAACAACACACAGCCATTAATGTCTAAACCGCTGGCAACAAAAGTGAGTACACCCCCAAAGTGAAAATGTCCAAATTGTGCCCAAAGTCAATATTTTGTGTGGCCACCATTATTTTCCAGCACTGCTTTATCCCTCTTGGGCATGGAGTTCACCAGAGCTTCACATGTTGCCACTGGAGTCCTCTTCCACTCCTCCATGACGACATCACAGAGCTGGTGTATGTTAGAGATCTTGTGCTCCTCCACCTTCCGTTTGAGGATGCCCCACAGATGCTCAAAAGGGTTTAGGTCTGGAGACATGCTTGGCCAGTCCATCACCTTCACCCTCAGCTTCTTTAGCAAGGCAGAGTTCGTCTTGAAGGTGTGTTTGGGGTCTTTATCATGCTGGAATACTGTCCTGCGACCCAGTCTCCGAAGTCACTGATCGTGCTCTGCTTCAGTATGTCACAGTACATGTTGGCATTCATGGTTCCCTCAATGAACTGTAGCTCACCAGTGCCAGCAGCACTCATGCAGCCCCAGACATGACACTCCCACCACCATGCTTGACTGTAGACTTTTAACATTGTAGGGTGTGTGTGTGTACACACACTGCCGACTCACGTTTATGTACAAACACCATGTAAAAGTGAATTTTGCATAATAGGTCCTCTTTAATGTCCGTGGAATAGATTAAAATCCTGTGATGAGACCGATTCACAGGCTCTCCATCACAATCACGTGAATCAGTTCACTAAAATGAAATTGGACTTGCGAGCACAAGAGCAATATCTGGGCAACACATTTTTTAAAAAGCGCACAACCAAGTAACATATACATCACTTACTATAGAAATTTCAAGGATTTTATTCACTTCCACGACCAAACAAATGTAAGTGAAAAATGTTATGGAAAATACCCAATCCTGTTAATTCCACTCACCACAAGTAATCATCCGCAGTGCCTTTGGCTACCAGGTAATGAATGTTGACGTTACTGGTCTGTCCAATCCGGTGCACTCTGTCCTCGGCCTGAATCAAGACCTGTATGAAAGAAACATTTCATTAGCGATCTATCTCAGTTGCATATGTTCTTAGCTGGCTTTCTGGATAAAGCATAAG
Source organism: Moxostoma hubbsi (assembly GCA_032164185.1). NCBI lineage: Eukaryota > Metazoa > Chordata > Actinopteri > Cypriniformes > Catostomidae > Moxostoma > Moxostoma hubbsi. Next base: position 280,674 of record JAVLUX010000206.1, read on the forward strand.
GCTTTGCAACGACATGAGGGTGACTAAATATTGACCATTTTCATTTTTCATAATTTCAGCGTGTGCACCAGCTTTAATGGTTTCAATGTTCGGGATATCTAGGAGAGTATATTTTAATTTCTCACTCCAGGGTTCCAGAAAAGTTCTGCGAACACCACGAGGTCGGCAGAGTGCAACGTGAGCCCCATGTTAGCGGCTGTGATGGAGAGAACGGCCACACAGGTCTTCTGTGACAACTGGAATCTCTCACACAGCTGCTGTCGCTCTGCGGATGCCGTTGAGCCATCGATACGAATATAAGTGATGCCCTGCACACAAAAAACAATGCGTCAAATCGGACCTCAAAGTGCTCAAATCATTCTAGATCTGATTTATTATGAAGAAGTGCACCAACAACAATGTTTTTGGATAATTTCTTTAGAACTACGTACACACACACACACACACACACACACACACACACACACACACACACACACTCTCTCTATAGACTAAACATATTTTGGACACACCTTCTCAGCAAGTTCTTTGGTCACACTGTCCAACACCAATTTGTGATGTGCAAAAACCAGAAACTTCTCTCGGCCACACTCCAACATGTCTGAGATGTACTCCCTGAGAGACGAGGGGTGAACAAAAAATGAACACATGAAAAGACACACCCACCTGCTGGCGATGCCAATCAGAAGATGTGGACACAACCCATGTTTTTTGGTGGTGTGTTATGATACAAGAATTTAAGGTTGAAGGTTCAGAGTTTTATGTGTGATGTATTGGACACTCAATTTTAATTTTGCCCCAGACTCTGTATTTTAGGTGATGGGGCGTTCATTAATATAGGGGATAATTGCATAAAAAATTGGGTCCTAGCCGGAGATATGACGGATCATTCTCAGGGGATGGAAGTCGGCTGGAGCGCCCTCATTTCAAGAGTGGTGCAAAGAGATGGGCGGGGTAGCGGCATTCGAGGAAATGTCATGTAGAAGGCAGGGGAACTTAAGAGTTATTTAATAAACAAATGGGGCAGATATTTGGCCTTCTGGTGGGCTCTCGGGGAAGGGCAGTGGAGAGAGAAGTGTAGTTTTAAATGTGTGTGATTATTATTATTTTTTAGATATTTTTCTTGTTTTCTCGTTTTTTTTTGAGCGAGTATCCTCAAGTTGTGACCACAGGGATATTTACTGAGGGTCAGGGTGGGGTTGAGGATTGGGAGGGAAATAATGGGGGTTAAATTTTGATTCTGTGAATATATGTTTTTCTTTGTCAAGTGTGCAAATCAAAAAGTGTTAATAGGGAAAATAAATTAAAAAAAATTTAAAAAAAAAAGTGTCCATCAGCGTCATTTCCATCACAGATATCCATTAAACAATACAGAACTTGAGATGTGCTGGAAATGACAAAGTGAAGGGAATTTTTCAGTTGGACATCGTTAGTACACAAATTAAATACACTTGTGAGAGAAGTTAAAGAAACATCTGAATATATATAAAAACATACAAATTAATGTTCTTGGCATCATTTAAACATTTAAAGGGATAGTTCACCAAAAAAAATCTAATCTCTCCCCTGATGCCATCCCAGATGTGTATGACTGTCTATCTTCAGCAGAACACAAATGAAGATTTTTAGAAGAAGATGGAGCTCTGTCAGGTCCTTATGATGCAAGTGAACGGGTACCAGCACTTTGACGGACCAGAAGTCACATTTAGGCAGCATAAAAGTAATCCACACGACTCCAGTCGATCAATGAATGTCTTCTGAAGAGAATTGATATGGTTTATGTGAGAAACAAGTCGATAATTAAAGCGTTTTTGACTTTAAATCGGCACTTTCATCCAGGGCTCTGATGCAGTTTGAAATGGGCGAACTCTCGTGTGATGTTTGTTCTTCTGTTGTAAATAAGCGTCGCTTCCAAATCCTCACGTGAACTCGCCGAATCGCTTGCGTCATGCGACAGCAACGTTATGCGTCAACTGCTGGCAGGAAGCGCTTTTAAAAAGTTTACTTTTTAATCATAATTTTTGATGAATTCGCTTCAGAAGACAGAGTGCCGGCACCCGTTGACTTGCATCATAAGGACCTGACAGAGCTCTATCTTCTTCTAAAAATCTTCATTTGTGTTCTGCTGAAGATAGACAGTCATACACCTCTGGGATGGCATCAGGGTAAGTGAATAATGAGAGAATTTTCATTTTTGGCTGAACAATTCCTTTAACTAATGATCTTTTCAAATATATTGTATTATATAGCAATGTATGTTAATATAATCCATTACATTTAATACACAAAGTGGCCACTTTTTCTTGTCAGTATGCAATTCAGCTCAAGTCACCCTTCGCTAAGCTCCGCCCCCCCTTGGTAACGGTTGCTCGCTCTGACAAGCTCTGCAGATCTCCCCATAGGAATGAATCGGAGATAGCCGTGAATTGTGCCGTTTTTGCCGTGAACTCTATTTAACATCACCTGTACCATGACCTGAATCAATATGTAAATGAATTACTGTTAGGTTGCTAGCTTTAATTTACCTAGGAGGAAATGTAAGTGTCCTCGCTGATGTCATATATGCTCATTTGGGAATGAGGAATGACCCAGTTTAATCCGTAGCATGCTCTTCTCAATATTTATTTAAAAAGAAAGAAAAAACACTGCACGCATCATCTCTAGGTACCTCGTAACAGTGATGCAGCAACGTTTTATTTTTTATTTTGGATCATTTCAATTAAAATCCTGCTTAAATCTACTCAAACACACATTACTCCCATAGGCTCTCATTGTAAAAAGGCAAATGCTTGGCAGAAAATGGCACCGTGGAAACAGTTGCTAAGACAGGATTAGTCAGAAACAGGCCAGGCGAAGGGTCAATTACACTGGTGACCCTCTGTGATGGTGTATGCCATTTGATTTTATACATAACATCTCACATACGTGATGGCTCTGATCTTGGCCTCTGCTGTGTGGTTGTAGAAGACCAGCAGAGCTTCCTTCTCCTGCATCTTCTGCATGCAAACACAGAAAAAGCTCATCAGGGCCTTGTAAAATACAGTTTTATTACCTTTGAGTCATTCGGACTACTTATAAGCATGCATTTATGTTGTTTTTTTTAGCTTAAAAGACATGGTCACTAGAAACTGTCATTGTGTGGAAAAGAGCTACGTAAAGATTCTTCAAAATGTCTCCTTTTGTGTTCCACAGACAAAGTAACCGCACACAAGTCTGTGACATGAGGGTGAGGAAATAATGACAGAATTCCCACTTTCTTTAAAAGACGTCGTACTCACGTTGTGGCATCCTTTGGCGAGCTCTTTAGCGGCGGCACTGAGGGCAGCTTTCGTGCGGGAGTTGATGCCATCTGTCGTCACGGTAACCACCTTGCGCTGTTTGGCGGGAAGCTGAGAGAGCACCTCTGATTTGAGGCGTCTCAGCATCAGAGATTCTTCTAGAAGAATCTTCAGTTCACCCAGATTAGAGGAACCGGAGTAGTCCCACCCCCACTGCAACTACAGTCAGATCCAGAGACATTAATGGAGCAACTCTCCTTCAGTGAGTGCGTTTACATGCACGTTCTTACACCGATTATGCTTAAGCCGACAATGTGCGCGGTCATGCAAACGCATTAAATGACATTCCTTTATATAAAACTATCAACATGGGTATTCATTTCGCAGATTCGCCTTTGGTGCTTTTTAAGCACCAAGTATGCTTCTCGTGTGGAACGCGTATTTTCTTGCCTTGTCAAATTTTTTAAATAAGCAGATTTTTGGGATCAATCGGTATATTGGCGTGCATGTAAACACGCTCAGTCGCTGTACTTAGATGTATTAATTGATTGATATGAACCAGAGTTTGATTCCACCCCCCACAAGTCTCTTTTCCCGTTGTGGGACTTTTGGGTCCAAAACCACTACACTGCCCTACAAAGGCAAAATGCAGTATCTACGCATTTGATCAAAATTCAGTAATGACCAGAATCATGTCTCTTATGGTGCGTTCACATACAACGCGAAGCGAGCATTCAGCGGGGCGCAATTACACACAAAGTCAATGCAAAGATGCGAATTGACGCAAAGATGCATTCGCTGGGCAGCGCGAATGAAGCGAATGACTCGAACACGCAAAAATCGCTTGAAAATTTTTAATTCGAGCGAGAAATCCACATGACGCGTTGTCGCGAAAGCCTATCAGCATTGAGACTGTCTGGATGTCACTGACGTAGTAGCAGAAGAAATCTGGAAAAAATGATGAAAGAATTGTTGTAGCGGTGTGTGTGTGTGTGTGTGTGTGTGTGTGTGTGTGGATACCCGGAATCGTACGACACAACGTCATACATGTACAGAGACCGGACGAATAAAGACATCGCTTGGAGGAAAGTGAGCGAGGAAGTTGGACGACCTGGTAAGTTCTGTAAATATGCGCGTCTACTTGATTCCAGCTATTGGTCGAACTTTACTATGAACCAAGTCGTAGAAGCCCCGCCTCCTGTCCTTTTCCGGAAGAGAAGCGGGAATACTCGTGGGATCGCGTTACTCGTGCAAACGCCAGTTTAAACACACATTTATAATCCAGCGGTCAAACTCGCCAGGCAATGCGAGGCGAAACTTTTCTTCCCGTTGTATGTGAACGCATCATTAGACTTTAGTCTGTACTGTGACAGGCAGGTTTGGCTCAAAATCAGAGAACATGCTGTATGACAATGTGAAATTCCACATTCGGCTGGACAATCACAAGGCGTTGAAGCCACTATTTCCTTAGTTTCAGTGCACCAAAAACTCTGGTGTGAAAGTGTCTTCCCGATTAAAACTCACACCTCTATACGTATGGATGTACCTGCTTGGCATCGCAGAAACGTGTCCCGAAGTCATGGAAGCGTGGAAACAGCGAATGTCTCACAGCTTGAATCTGTGTGTAGAGCTCTGCAGGTCTGGACATGGCTGGCGTTCCAGACAACAGGATCACTCGCTTAGCAGTCTGTTCCATAACCAAGTGATAAACATTCAATTAGCAGCATCAGAAACAAAGAAAAACTAGAAAAGTCTTATGACTCATGATGTCATCTGAACACAGTCCATTTACAGTTTATACTCGATTTATACACGGTTTTATCTATTCTTCTAATATAAGACATTGACGTTCTGTAAACAGTGCAGTTTATTGAGTTGCACAGCCAATAAGTGGTTAGTGGGTCAATGATGGGACACATATTTTTGGTCCGGATCTATGAAGTTTTTCAAAAATACAATAAAAATGCCATTTACACAAAGCAATGATTTAAAGGGATAGTCACCCAATAATTACAATTACAATAATTCATCATTTACTCATGCTCATGCCATCCCAGATGTGTATGACTTTCTTTCTTCTGCAGAACACAAAGATTTTTAGAAAAATTTCTCAGCTCTGTAGGTCCAAACAATGCAAGTGAATGGTGACCAGAACCTTTTAAATCCAAAAACAACATAAAAGTCATCCATATGACTCCAGTGTTTAAGTCCATATCTTCAGAAGCGATATAATAGGTGTGGGTGAGAAACAAAACAATATTTAAGCCATTTTAAACACTAAATCTACACTTTCACTTTCAGATATAAAAGTGAAAGTTAAAATGGAGATTTAGAATTTAAAAAAAATGACTTAAATTGTGATATATCGCTTCTGAAGATGTGGACTTAAACACTTGAGTCTTATGGACTACTTTTATGTTTCCTTTATATGATTTTTGGAGCTATGAAGGTCTGGTCACCATTCACTTTGTATGCATTGTATGGACATACAGAGCGGAGATATTCTTCTAAAAATCTACATTTGTGTTCTGCTGAAGATAGTCATACACATCTGGGATGGCACGAGGGAGAGTAACGATGAGAGAATCTTTATTTTTGGTGGAACTATCCCTTTAAATGTCCCTTTTTTTAAATCAGTGAAATCAACAGTTTTTAAAACATTAATTTGAAAAACATTTGACGACCAAATCATTAGGAAAAAGAAAACCTCTTTAGACCCTAATGACTGTGTGATTTAAACTTTATTTAAATGAACGATAAGGTTGTGTACAAACAAGTTTAAATCAGACGCTATTAAACACATCTGTTTTAACGTTCTCATATTCACAAGGAAGAATTGCAAAACTATTCTAATGACAGTCTTTCCGAAACTCAACGGCCAGATAATAAGCACATTAAAATCAACACATCAGCAATGTTGCAATTTTAAATAGTCCTCAAAATCATCACGAATATGTAATGAGGACAACACCGATAATAAGTCTATATCATCAAACCTTCAGCAGAGGAAGAGCAGCCCGACAGCGAGCCGTTTTCATGTTCTTCAGGAAGTGAGACTCGTCCTGTACGAACCAACCCACAAAACAGAAAAGAGGCGAGTTCAGTTCAGGAACAAGATCAAACAGAAATTTTATGCGCACATTCGACTCACCATAATAATCACATTGAACGAGTTGGACGGCTGCTGTTTGTCCATCTTGCTGAGCAGATCGTAGCTGATGATGTTGATCAGACCAGAGCGCAGGTTGTCTTTGCCTTTAACGACCACATTAATGCTGTCAGCCCTTACGGAGGGCAGCCATCGGTGGAAAGCCTGCAGCACAAACAGAATTCGTGGTGGCCAAAACTCTGATATTAGTAGCCTTGGGACATTTTATATAAATGTGATTTTACCGAATGGACCGTTGAAGACACTCAACCTGTGCTTCTATGTGTAAATTACCAAAACCTCCGATTTCACAAAAGACTCAATGTTTATTCGTAATCTTAGCCTGAAATATCTAGATGTGACATGTCCTAACCATTGGTATTAAGACGCATTTTGGACGATACGATGACAAGTGAGACATCACTGTTAACACCTGGTTGTTTTACGTCTCTTTTTTTCCTCCCCAATCTGGGACGCCCAATTCCTGATGCGCTCCAAGTCTGTTGTGACGTAGTGACTTGCCTCAATCCGGGTGGTGGAGGACGAATCTCAGTTGCCTCCGCGTCCGAGACCGTCAATCCACGCATCTTATCACGTGGGTTGTTGAGTGTGTTACAATGGAGACATGGCGCATGTGGAGGCTTCACGCTATTCTCCGAGATCCACGCACATCTCACCACGTGCCCCACCGAGAGCGAAAACCACATTATAGTGACCACAAGGAGGTTACCCCACGTGACTCTACCCTCCCTAGCAACCGGGCCAATTTGGTTACCCCACGTGACTCTACCCTCCCTAGCAACCGGGCCAATTTGGTTACCCCACGTGAGTCTACCCTCCCTAGCAACCGGGCCAATTTGGTTACCCCACGTGACTCTACCCTCCCTAGCAACCGGGCCAATTTGGTTACCCCACGTGACTCTACCCTCCCTAGCAACCGGGCCAATTTGGTTACCCCACGTGACTCTACCCTCCCTAGCAACCGGGCCAATTTGGTTACCCCACGTGACTCTACCCTCCCTAGCAACCGGGCCAATTTGGTTACCCCACGTGACTCTACCCTCCCTAGCAACCGGGCCAATTTGGTTACCCCACGTGACTCTACCCTCCCTAGCAACCGAGCCAATTTGGTTACCCCACGTGACTCTACCCTCCCTAGCAACCGGGCCAATTTGGTTACCCCACGTGACTCTACCCTCCCTAGCAACCGGGCCAATTTGGTTACCCCACGTGACTCTACCCTCCCTAGCAACCGGGCCAATTTGGTTACCCCACGTGACTCTACCCTCCCTAGCAACCGGGCCAATTTGGTTACCCCACGTGACTCTACCCTCCCTAGCAACCGGGCCAATTTGGTTACCCCACGTGACTCTACCCTCCCTAGCAACCGAGCCAATTTGGTTACCCCACGTGACTCTACCCTCCCTAGCAACCGGGCCAATTTGGTTACCCCACGTGACTCTACCCTCCCTAGCAACCGTGCCAATTTGGTTACCCCACGTGACTCTACCCTCCCTAGCAACCGGGCCAATTTGGTTACCCCACGTGACTCTACCCTCCCTAGCAACCGGGCCAATTTGGTTACCCCACGTGACTCTACCCTCCCTAGCAACCGGGCCAATTTGGTTACCCCACGTGACTCTACCCTCCCTAGCAACCGGGCCAATTTGGTTACCCCACGTGACTCTACCCTCCCTAGCAACCGGGCCAATTTGGTTACCCCATGTGACTCTACCCTCCCTAGCAACCGGCCCAATTTGGTTGCTTAGGAGACCTGACTGGAGTCACTCAGCACGCCCTGGATTTAAACTAGCGACTCCAGGGGTGTGCATGTCTCTTTTGAAGAGTGTTTCTGATTTTATGACGACACATATTTGCATTGAGCAGAATTCTCAGTTATTTTTGTAAGTGCCTGGATTAACCGAGCGTCAGTTGCATGTGTGTGCTTATCTGTGTCACTGCGTGTTGATATCAGCCACACTGAAGAAGTTTCGTGCAGTTCTTGTGCATGTGCACGCATGCGCTTTTTCAAATTTTGTTTTTAAAGCCGCAAAAAAACGACAAATTTGAAGCTCTTGTTTCAGCGCAGCAGTTGATTGACAGGTGAGTAGGCAGTGCTTCACTACTGTTCAAATGACTTTGAACGAACGAGCGTTTAACACTACGAGCCCAACGTGGTCACATGCGTTTTCGACCACCTCCAAATGTGGTTGAAGTGAACAAATGTTTTGGACCCCGCTATTATGCATCTTAAAGGTGTAAACGGGGCCCGTGTGTGTGTGTGCTGTTAAGGTGTGTACCTCAGCCCATGTGAAGCGCACTGAGGAGGGGGCGACCACAAGCAAAGGCCACTCACTCCTGTAGTATGCGGCTATACAGATGGCCTGGAGAGTCTTCCCCAGACCCATGTCATCAGCCAGCAGCAGCCGGCCATCTTTGGACACTGCAAAACTGACACAAATTAGCAAAGATTAGCAAAGTACAGGCACTGTTAAAGCAAAGGAGTGTAATTTTATCAATGTCACATTATTTACTACTAAATAGGGGGGGGGGGGGGGGGGGTTAAATAAATATATATAAATATATTTTATGTACATGTTGTCATGTGATCAAACCTTTAAATACCAAATCTATTCATTCTTCGTGCCGAGTCAGGCATGACTGAAAGTAATGCTTGCGGTTCAGTGAGTGAATCAGATGTTAGTTTAAAAACCATTCTCATCAATTCATTGAGTTCATTCAGTGAAAGTTTTGCCAGAATGATTTAATCTGAAAATTCTCGAGTGAGTAAGCCGTTTAAAATGATTCATTGAAAGAACCGGTATATTTGAGTCATTTGAAATGAATCATTGTAATAACTGGTTCATAAGGGTCATTTAGAATGACTCATTGAAAGAACCGGTTCATATGAATCATTTGGAATATTTAATTGAATGAACCGGTTCACTAGATCATATCAAATGATTCATTGAAATGACTGGTTCATAAGAGTCATTTGGAATGATTTCTTGAAAGAACAGTTTAGAAGACTCATTTGGAACAATAAATTGAAAAAAATAAATAAAATAAATGGTTCATAAGAGTCATTTAAAACAATTAATTGAAAGAATTGGTTCATAAGAGTCATATGGAATGCTTCATTGAAAGAATTGGTTCATAAGAGTCATATGGAATGCTTCATTGAAAGAATTGGTTCATAAGAGTCAATTGTTCGTGAATCGGACTGTACTTTTCATGCATGTTTGTTTTTGATTGCCGTTGTGTTGGTTATGATGTTATTTCGAAGCATTAAACTTGGTAAAGGAGCATTTCGTTTTCCATGCCACTGGAGATTCATTAACGCTTGATCGTCGCTGCTGAACAACCGTGCAGGAAACATTGGCTCAACCAATAGGGTTTGTTTTGGGCAACATGTTTGAAAACAATCATTATTTTTGCAATCCTGTTTGGTGATGCTAGTAGCGCATAAAGTATTTAAAGATGAAATTGTGCACTTTTTTGATTTGAACCATGAAGGCAAGATTTTTCGATGTTTGTAAAAGGGTTTGATAAGGCACTGGACATTATTTAAAATGTGATGGTTATGAAATCGGCAGGAAACTGCACCAAAACGCAAGTGCATACTTCTAAACATGTTTAACAGATTAATCCCAAATAATTCCATGGTACAAAACCCTCTTATTTTTTTAGTTCTGTAGCTTGTTTTGTCCCAATACTCAAGAATCAGTGAACTGTAACAGAAGAAGCTCTCCTGTTCAGATCTGACATTCATGAGTAGAAGTTGTGGAGTCTGCAGACCTTCAGACAAACATTCAATGGGACCTGAACACATACAGTAATATCCTGCTGGTAATGAAGACCTACTTGACTCCGTCTCTCTGGAAGGGCATAAGACTGCAGGTGAGCTGTGGATCTATGCTGGAGAGATCGGCTTCAGGAGGAACCGCTGGTTTAGACTCGCTCTTCTCGAACTGGGTGGCGAAGGATTGCAGCACAGCTTGTGGAAGAGGTTCAATCTCCACCGCAGGCAGCTCACTCAGACCAAACACTGATCACAAGAGAACATGATCACATAAATGCACTGAATGCTCCCCACTGTACACACTGCACTTGAACTGGATTTTATGCATAATGTAAGGGACTGACAGTCTCAGTCACCATTCACTTTCATTGTATAGGAAAAATATGCAACGACAGTGAAGGCTAATAGTTTTTTCTGATGCATTGCGATTAATTCCCAAGATCAATCTAAAACTATGCAACTAAAAGCGTCTGTGATTAGCTACAGGCTGGTAAATGTTCTGAACTTCCTCACCACTGATTTTGAGTGATATAAAATGGCAAATAAGTTTATTACAGAGATCCAAGTAAAAGTTTGGTTTGACTCATTCCATATAATGTTTGTCCAAAGATGAGCTGCACGCAATCCATCAAAAACAAGAGACAGTACCGTTTTAGCACATTCTTTTAATCAAAGTAAATTCTTATAAATAGTACAAATTAGTTTGCATGTAAACAATAAACAAGTAACATATGCACATATATACACACACACATATACACACATATATATATATACACACACACATATACATTATATATAAATATATATATATATATATATATATATATATATATATATATATACAGTGAGGAAAATAAGTATTTGAACACCCTGCTATTTTGCAAGTTCTCCCACTTAGAAATCATGGAGGGGTCTGAAATTGTCATCGTAGGTGCATGTCCACTGTGAGAGACATAATCTAAAAAAAAAAATCCAGAAATCACAATATATGATTTTTTAACTATTTATTTGTATGATACAGCTGCAAATAAGTATTTGAACACCTGTCTATCAGCTAGAATTCTGACCCTCAAAGACCTGTTAGTCTGCCTTTAAAATGTCCACCTCCACTCCATTTATTATCCTAAATTAGATGCACCTGTTTGAGGTCGTTAGCTGCATAAAGACACCTGTCCACCCCATACAATCAGTAAGAATCCAACTACTAACATGGCCAAAACCAAAGAGCTGTCCAAAGACACTAGAGACAAAATTGTACACCTCCACAAGGCTGGAAAGGGCTACGGGGAAATTGCCAAGCAGCTTGGTGAAAAAAGGTCCACTGTTGGAGCAATCATTAGAAAATGGAAGAAGCTAAACATGACTGTCAATCTCCCTCGGACTGGGGCTCCATGCAAGATCTCACCTCGTGGGGTCTCAATGATCCTAAGAAAGGTGAGAAATCAGCCCAGAACTACACGGGAGGAGCTGGTCAATGACCTGAAAAGAGCTGGGACCACCGTTTCCAAGGTTACTGTTGGTAATACACTAAGACGTCATGGTTTGAAATCATGCATGGCACGGAAGGTTCCCCTGCTTAAACCAGCACATGTCAAGGCCCGTCTTAAGTTTGCCAATGACCATTTGGATGATCCAGAGGAGTCATGGGAGAAAGTCATGTGGTCAGATGAGACCAAAATAGAACTTTTTGGTCATAATTCCACTAACCGTGTTTGGAGGAAGAAGAATGATGAGTACCATCCCAAGAACACCATCCCTACTGTGAAGCATGGGGGTGGTAGCATCATGCTTTGGGGGTGTTTTTCTGCACATGGGACAGGGCGACTGCACTGTATTAAGGAGAGGATGACCGGGGCCATGTATTGCGAGATTTTGGGGAACAACCTCCTTCCCTCAGTTAGAGCATTGAAGATGGGTCGAGGCTGGGTCTTCCAACATGACAATGACCCGAAGCACACAGCCAGGATAACCAAGGAGTGGCTCTGTAAGAAGCATATCAAGGTTCTGGCGTGGCCTAGCCAGTCTCCAGACCTAAACCCAATAGAGAATCTATTGAAATGGTTTAGCTCCGGTGTATTTGACGGATCTTCTATCGCCATACAATCCTTCGCGCTCTTTAAGATCACTAAATTCGAGGCTTCTGGTCATACCTAGGATATCTAAGTCCACTAATGGAGGGAGGGCGTTCTCACATTTAGCTCCTAAACTCTGGAATAGCCTTCCTGATATTGTTCGAGGCTCAGACTCGCTGTCCCAGTTTAAAACTAGATTAAAGACGCATCTCTTTAACCAAGCATTCACATAATGCTTACTTTTTATACTACTGCTGAATCAGTTATAATGCATTAATATTATGAACATCAGCTATGCTAATTATTTCCCATCTGCTTTTCTGCTGTTATCTCGGGACGCCAGTCCCGAGGTAAATAGCGTTCGTCAGCTCCAGTTTGTATCCAGCCTCTCACGGAGACTTCAGATGCCCCATCACCATGGACTACGATCTTAAAACGGGATACATAGACTAATTATTGCCAACAAAAGCCTTCATCAGCCAAACAAGGACAATTGCATCTAAGTGAACTTCTGGAATTTAATCAAGGATGGACTTCAAAGACACTGGTCACTAATCTTGCAGTTCAAACACAATCACTGTCTAAATACTGACCCTTAGCACTTAATAAGTTTAATAATTTTTTAAATCATGTTTTTTTAACTATAAATAATTCTTATTTACATTATTCATGATGTTAGCCAGAGGGGAACTGGCCCCCCACAGTGCATCTGGTTTCTCCCAATTTTTCTCCAAACATCCTGCAATATTTGCCAAAAACGCCTAAAAAAGGCCTACCCAAATTAAAATGCATGCTGTTCTTGAACCCTTTGGAGTATATGCATGCTTTTGGTCTCTTTTGAAAGGGGAGACTTTGAGGTTTGTTCCTAAATAGTCAGAATCACTGTAAGTCTTACTTGTATTGAGTAATAGAACTTTGAACACACTCAAAAAGGGGAAATAAAATTTCGCCTACATTTTTTTTTGTAAAAAGATGCCTGCAGATAACTACAGCTGGGAGGACATAGCTGGAAAACACAATTAGATCACAGCATGAAGCCTTACCAAACCCAATATAAAATTTGATAACAATACATTAGAAAATGAGTGTTTTACACGTTTATCCAAGTGTATGTATAGGCTTCAAGGATATTGATACCTGGCCACACCTCTAAAATGCACCGACTGGCTCAAATGACCTGTCCATCTAAAGTCCAGGGGTCAGTGGACATTTTGACATAAAAATATCTGTAAAGTTTACATGTTCAAGGTAGATTCATCAAAGAATACAAAGTTGTGTCAGCTCTGTCGGTTAGCTCGAAATGCTACGTGGGTGTTTATTGATTTATAAATGTGTTATGGACCAAAAACTTTGTTGAATTGGATTGTATGGACCCTTTACAGTGTAACTAAACCATTTTTGATGGAATGAAGTGGATCAGTAGAGTAAGATGAGCATTATAAGTGAGTTTCTACCATTTTGGATTCGTTTATTTTGCTGTAAGTGGTCTGATAAATACACCGATTGTACCCGCTGTGTTAAGTGTATATTAAAATGGTTTACATCGTTCGAATCACAAGAGTCTCAGCTTTCCAACGATGTAAGATATGTGTATCTTTTAATTTTTGCATTTCGTGAAGTTATTGCGCAATAGTCGGCCGGGCCCGCAGACGACCCGTTGGGATGTTAAAAGGTTACCCATCAACTTTTGGAGTTTTGTGTTCCTTGCCACAGTCGCCTTCGGCTTGCTCACTGGGGTTATTAATACAATTATTATTTAATTATTTTTAAACACTATAAAGAATCATATCTTATCTAATTCCACAACAAGGCTCCAAACAAAAAAATCAATTAAGGAGCCATTGGCTCCTATAGGGGGAAAAACAGGCGCCAAATATTTTCATTTTTAACTCCTTCCATTCCTTTTCGTCCCGCAGCTCACAGGCAAGAAAAACTGCACGTGCTAACAGTGTAGTCTGTGGAGCATTCTTCGCAATTATGTGATCACGTGCATTTTTTTTTTTTTTTTTTATGCTCGTTACTGT
>JAVLUX010000206.1:297500-397500 GCA_032164185.1 Moxostoma hubbsi
GAAAGAAACTGCTCTAACGAGGACACAATTATTTTACCATCGGCATCCACCTGTGAATCATTAAAGTTGCAATCACACTTTCTGGATAAAACCCCCACTGTTGAAGGATCATTGGTCAGGCTGTGAATCTGAAGACCAAAGTATGTGGTACACATTTATGTGGTAAATGGTACAAAATAATATCCAAATGTTTGGATATCCCAGTGAGCACAGATGGATCAATAATCAGGAAGTGGAAGCTGCACCACACCACCCAGGCACTGCCAAGAAAAGGCCGTCCCTAAAAACTCAGCGCTCTAACAAAAAGGGAACTGGTGAAAGAAGCCACAAAAACTGGTACATATGTACCCCAAAAGGTGGCTCGACCAAATATTAATGTGTGGGGGTTGAATACAAGATATTTTCTTTTTTTATTTTTCATTAAAATATTTCCCCGGCAAAAAAAAAAACAATGTCACCTTACAATAATTGTTTTTGAGTTTCAGTGTTTTAAAATAATATATATATAATATATATATATATATATATATATATATACACACACACACACACACACACACACACACACACAGAGAGAGAGTGCCTTGCAAAAGTATTTAGACCCCTGACGAGTTCTCTCATATTACCGAATTAATAAGTATATACTGAAAAGTACATTTTTAAAAAGCTCAAATGTGACCAAAATCATTAAAAACTATTGATAAAATAACATTTGTAACATTTATATAGAATCGAATAGGGAAATCTGTATCAGTAGCCGGCCCTACAGCCTAACGTCTTTTTTTGTGTTTCAGAAAAGAAAGTCGGATGGGTTTCGAAACAAGATGGTGAGTAAATTAGCCAAATTGTCATTTTTGGGTAAACTATCTCTTTAAAGTAATATTCCGGGTGTGGATTAGCCTCATTCAATCCCATTGTAAGTATCTCACTGTAGCCCGGATTTCTGCTTGCTTAATTATTTTAGAAAAGAAGGGACGAGTTTAAATGAATTTTTGCGGTAATCAACATTATGCCACAAATACTGTCGATTGAGCTCAACTTGCATTGAACCCGGAATATTCCTTTAAATAAACGGAATTAAAATGACTCACTCAGCTTGCCGTAGTCCTCAAGCAGGAAATTCCACTTTCTGGTCTTCATGTCTAATAATAACCACACACAAATAAACAAACAAACAAACAAAAAAAGACTAAATGTGTGAATTTGTGCATGCCAAATGCTTTCTCTGGACTCTTTTTAATAAACATTTATTACACACACCATAACATTTGGATGGCATTTGCTTGAAGATTCCAATAACATCAGCGTGGTATCCGATATCCACCTCCAGCCGAGTGCGAGATACTAGGATACACTTCCCTTTGATAATGGCACCTGGTTTCTGCCAGCCCTGACAGAGCCTCATCAATGCTGCCAGGGCTGCTGCATCTTTGGGCCGACTGGTGGATGCTGCAATATTCAGCCCTTCCATTCCTTCCAGAGGTTTCAGAGAGACAGAGGGGAAACTCGCAGCCTGCTCCACTGAAACACAAACAAATACTATTGCACTCACGGTGTTGCACGAACACGTTGCATGAGTCAGTCAACACGCACACGGACATACTCAGCATCTGATAGTCCTCCAGGCTGAAGTTCCACATCTTTGTCGCAGGATCTGTGATGGCAGATAAATGAGGAATGCGTAAAGCACCTTATTAAGCACCACATTATTTACTCACTCTCATGTCAATCATTCATGCATCTTCATGCACCACATTTATGTTCATATTGAAAAAAAAAAAGCATACCGGTAAATCGTCTAAAAGTAGGAAAATATGACTTTTTTCCAAGTCTTCTGAGGCCATACAACAGCTTTGTAAGAAGAAACAACTAAAAATGAAGCCGTCTCATTCTCCGTTCTGTTATGAAACGCACAAGAACCAATGGCGGTTTGCTGTCAATGACATCAAACACGATGTGGCGCATCAATGCACCATTTTTATAATCTGAACAAATACAAATGATACTTCAGAGCTTGGCAGAGAGGAAGATTATCAATGTAATTATTCATTTTATTTCCCAAACAATGCTCTCGTATGGCTTCAGAAGACTTGCAATATACTGATGCTCACAAGTCATTTGAATTACTTTTATTCGTTTTACTTTGAGCTTTTGGTCTTTTTTGGAGCTTGATAGCCGTGATACAGGGGCGGGTCGGCCACTAATCGCAGGGTTGGTGGTTCGATTCCCGGCCCACACGACTCCACATGCCGAAGTGTCCTTGGGCAAGACACTGAACCCCAAGTTGCTCCCAATGGCAGGCTGGCACCTTGCATGGCAGCTCTGCCATCATTGGTGTGTGAATGTGTGTGGGTGAATGGGACACCGGGTAAAGCGCTTTGAATACCGCTATGTTTAAAAAAGCAGTACATAAGTACAGACCATTTACCATCACTATGAACTTTAGTTGTTATGGTAGAAAACAACATGAACAACATGTCGGAATTTCTCCATTTGGGTTTCAGAACAATAACAGCGTATGTGCATGCTACAAAACACTCAGTAAATAATGACAGCACACTTGTGTATACTCACCGTAGTTCTTGGACGGAATACTTTTGAACACCATGATGAGATCTGCGTGGTAGCCGACCTCCACTCTGAACCGATTGTCCGAGTGCGGCATGCATCGCCCCTTAACGGTCAGCTGTGGTTTCTTAGCAGGAACATTTCCACTGGGTTCAGAGGCTTTAGATGCCCTCTTTTCTCCTGTGGGTGGTTTGCCGACCTGGCCATAAAAGCTGCAGGCTGCGGTAGCAGTGTTGGAAGTCGAAGGTGCCGTCTTTGTTCCTTTAGTCTCTATGAGTTGAGCCTGCAAAGACAAGCGTGAACATTGGAGAGAGACCATTCATTTGACCAATATCTCTTACTCTTTCACTCTTTTCCATATTATTGGTTTTCTTTAATATAAAGTTTACCAATATGCGCTGAAGTATTGGTGTTGATTAGACTGATATATTGGCCATTGCTGAAGCACCCCCCAGATCATCATCAGTCCTCCACCTGGTTGTCTAGTGGTTAGACGGAGACCTGGAGAGGCCTACAAGCCACGTTGTCTCATGCCCACTGTGAAATTTGGTGGAGGATCGGTGATGATCTGGGGGTCCTTCAGCAAGGCTGGAATCTTCCTTCTGCTCTGACAATATTCCCCAACTCTGAGGACTGGTTTTTCCAGCAGGACAATGCTCCATGCCACACAGTCAGGTCAATCAAGGTGAGGCTGGAGGACCACCGGGTCAAGACCTTTTCATGGCCAGCCCAATCTCCAGACAGGATCCCCATTGAAAACCTCTGGAATGTGATCAAGAGGAAGATGGATGGCCACAAGCCATCAAACAAAGCAGAGCTGTTAAGTTTTACGTGCCCACCTGCCTTACACCTGGATGTGCCCGATCAGATGCCACCACCTGGCTGGTCTTCGCCTGCCCACCTGTGATACATGGCACACCAGAGACGGGCTGTGCGGGGCTGCTTTGGGCAGACACATGTGCCAGTTTCTCGGCTCTTCTGGCAAGAGCTCGCTGTCTGTTCTCTTCAATCCTTCTCTGCTGTTCTGGAGTGAGACTCACAGACATATTTATTATAACAAATGTCTCAACAGTCTTGTGTTTTCCTCCCTAAACTCACTCAGAGTAGCACAGAACATGCCTGTAGTATTTTAAAGTGCCATATATGTATATATGTATGCATAATAAACTGATGTATTGCATAAAAAAGCAGTATGACAGCTACTAAGCTTCTTTACAGATCGTTGTTGATATCCTGTCGCTTTAAAATACAGCCAAAGTCAACATCTAAGAGTGTTTGAAAGTCACTAACTTTTTCCAGTACGATGATAATTACACTATATACGAATTCTATGACCGGACTAAGGTAAATAATGGGTGTAAATCTGATTTAAAATCGGGTTCGCGAACTAAACTTCAATTTCAAACGATGCGGCGCGCAGCAGGAAATGACGCTACGCCGTAACGTAAGGGCGGGAGACATTTTGATTGACGCTAAAATTAACCAATGAGGATGCCGGATTTGACAGGAGGGTGTGAGCAAAGATTAACACGCTTATTTAACCCTTGTGCGACCTTCATTTTAATTTTCTTCGATTATTTTGGCTGTGTCAATGCCAACGGCGTAAATTCTGCCAAAGGTGTGTATTTTTGGGGGGGGCATTTTGATATTTCAACCTCAGTTCCTAAAATACATCTATAATACACTTGTGTACACAAAATAGTTACACTCAGGACCCTCAGGACAAAGATTTCCCAATTGAATCCCATTAAAATGGCAATATTTGATTCCAGTGCCATTAAAGCAAAAAATCATTAATTATATTATATGACGCACAAGGGTTAAATATGATAATAATATTCTAGTTAAAGACACCAGCAAGCCTATTGCGAATTTTCTTACCCCTGCTAAGAGAAACACATGGATAGGTCAGACTTATATGTCGACAGTTCGACTTTTTAATGTTGCTTTGGATAAAAGCGTCTGCCAAATTAATAAAATGTAATGTATTATGTAAATCAGGCCTTTGCATAATGTAACATAGAACAGTTGGTTTTAAATGACACATTTTAATGTACTATGAGGAATTAATGCATAGAAATCTGTCAAGAACCTCTCCAGCATTAAACGAATATAAGTCCTATTTTTGGACGACCAAATTGATTAAATTGATTTTATTGATTTTAATTATTAATTAGTGTCGACCCGTCTCTACAGACTCCTTCAGTGCAGTGTGAACACAGTCTGTCCTCTCTGGGTCTCCGGTTCTGTCTGTGTCGACCCATCTATTGCTTTCATGTAGTCCCTCTTCATTAGGGGACAGCAGCAGGAGGTCCTCAGCGTAAAGGTGGCATTTGATTTCATGCCATCTAAGATCAGTCCCGGGCAAGGTGACTTTTGAAGGGTTGTGGCCAATTATTTTCTCTAAATATGAAATGGTGTTGGGCTGGAGCCTTGGCCGACTCCCTTGGACTGATTGAAATAATTGGTCCTTTTGTCATTAATCTTAACACAGCATTTAGTGTTTTTGTACGTATTTTATGATTTCACATGTCTTTCCTCCTATTGAGTTTAAGGAAGAGTCCGTTATGCCAAATTGAATTGAAGGCCTTTTTAAAGTCAATGAAGCAGCCAAATATTTTGCCTTGTTTTATTTGCTGAACACATTTCTGTATAAGTGAGTGAGTGGAGTGTGTAGATAGGATGAGTTGATCTCTCTCTCTCTCTCTCTCTCTCTCTCTCTCTCATTAACTGTGGCCAAAGGTCTCTCTCTCTCTCCCATTAAACTGTGGCTGAAGGTCTCTCTCCCTCTCTCGCTCTCTCTCTCAATTCAATTTCAATTTCAATTTAACAAGCTTTATTGGCATGACAAAGACATTTTGTATTGCCAAAGCAATTACATACAAAACAAAACAAGGCAACAACTCTCTCTCTCTCTCTCTCTCATTAACTGTGGCTAAAGGTCTCTCTCTCTCTCTCTCCCATTAAACTGTGGGTGAAAGTCTCTCTCTCTCTCTCTCTCTCTCTCTCATTAACTGTGGCTAAAGGTCTCTCTCTCTCTCTCTCTCTCATTAACTGTGGCTAAAGGTCTCTCTCTCTCTCTCTCCCATTAAACTGTGGGTGAAAGTCTCTCTCTCTCTCTCTCTCTCTCTCTCTCTCTCTCTCATTAACTGTGGCTAAAGGTCTCTCTCTCTCTCTCTCTCATTAACTGTGGCTAAAGGTCTGTCTCTCTCTCCCTCTCTCCCATTAAACTGTGGCTGAAGGTCTCACTCTCTCAATTCAATTCAATTGAGCTTTATTGTCATGACAAATTGTACATTGTATTGCCAAAGCATTTATATGAGAATGAAAAAAAATAAAAAAGTAGAACGAATTCTGTATTGAACAAGTGTGGAAAAAAATTATAAATATACATAGTTTTATAATACACAGTGTATATAGTGGTGTTTGTGTGTGTACAAGAGTCTGTATGAGTTTGTGTGAGTGAGTGAGTGAGTGAGTGAGTGAGTGAGTGTGAGAGAGGGAGAGGGAGAGAGAGAGAGAGAGAGAGAGAGAGAGAGAGAGAGAGAGAGAGAGAGAGAGAGAGACTTTCAGCCACAGTTTAATGGAAGAGAGAGAGAGAGAGAGAGAGTAAATGGGCACATCACTGTTTGGAGGTCTCTCTCTCCCATTAAACTGTGGCTAAAAGTCTCTCTCTCATTAACTGTGGCCAAAGGTCTCTCTCTCTCTCTCTCCCATTAAACTGTGGGTGAAAGTCTCTCTCTCTCTCTCTCTCTCTCTCTCATTAACTGTGGCTAAAGGTCTCTCTCTCTCTCTCTCTCTCTCTCTCTCTCTCATTAACTGTGGCTAAAGGTCTCTCTCTCTCTCTCTCTCATTAACTGTGGCTAAAGGTCTCTCTCTCTCTCTCTCCCATTAAACTGTGGGTGAAAGTCTCTCTCTCTCTCTCGCTCTCTCTCTCTCTCATTAACTGTGGCTAAAGGTCTCTCTCTCTCTCATTAACTGTGGCTAAAGGTCTGTCTCTCTCTCTCTCTCTCCTCTTGCATCACTCCGTGGCGCTTGACGTGTTCTGCTCGGGAGCTGTCCCGGGAAGCACAGTGCTGAAACCGCAGAGCCACTCCGACACCGACCAGCGGAATCTCTGCGATGAGGAGTTCTCACGGTTGTTTTGTTTTATGAATACCTGATGAATTACCCCGAAGAACAGCACACCTCCAGAGTGACGCAGATGCGCAGACGCGTCCGTGTAATGACACACATCAACCAACGTCCCGGGCAGATTCATAAACCGCTGCAGAAGAACATTCGACCACCGTTTGATACAACCTATAACACGACACAACCGAAGAGATGCGTCCAGAAGTGTGTGGAAGTATTTGCCCAAGGTATCTGAAACCTTTAGATGCATTTACAAAACCTATCCGAAAGAGCTTTTAAGATGATCGGCTGAAGGTGGCCGAAAATGATGATGCAAATGCTTTAACACTAATGTGACATGGTACTTTGAAGCGTTACGGGACGAGTTCTGCTCGTTTTTAATAATTGGAGACCCAGGACAAGAGCTGGATTACAACAACAGGAACGCATTGATTTGATTGAATAATCATATGGATTCGGACATGTCTTCTGCTCTTTTTTTTTACCAGTGGGATTAAATTTGCATGAATTTAGGAAGAATAGTTTAAGAGATCTGACCCAAAGGATGCATTTCTGCAATGAATGAATCTCCCTGCAACCTTCATTGTGTTATCATTTATTGGTAAACTACATATTTAAGAAATTTAAGATTCAACTTTGAATGTTTTGCATGTAAAAAATGTCTTGAATTCTTTCTTATATTTGCATACTGAACATTGAATTGTAAAACTAGTCTTAGGCTGCCTTGCAAGCACTGTTACTTCCTCCAGGAACTAATAAATAACCCCTCTGGAGTTAATGTTTGAGAAATAGTTGATAAAAGTCACCAAAAGACACCTGACTGAGTCTGGGTCAGCAAGCTTGTGGAATTACAACCATGGCTCTAGTTTAGTCTACCCCAAAACTTAGCCTGGAAAGTGTCACTGGACTTTATTTCTCCACTTTTTGGCTGAGGTGCGGTTGCGGGATGCTGAAGAGCCGCTGTTGTGTCCTCCTCAGTGACCTCAAGCTGTTTCTGCTCAGGCCACCGGCTCCTACAGGCCCCATGAGCGGACAAACATCCAGAATCACTCCGTATGCGGCCTCGGATAATAACAACACCCTACGGGCCCACCGGCTCCAACACTGGAGTACCCCGTCCACAGAGGACGCTGTTGGGCTAGAGGCAGTGACGGACAGTTCGGGGTGGACGGGCACTGCAGCGGACCTCTACCCAGCGGCCGATGAGTTCTCAAAGGACAGAAGGGATGAGAGGTTTTCATTCATCAGTTATGCTGAAGGGACCCCCGTGTGCAGGATATGCTTCCAAGGGGCGGAACAGGTAAATAACGACACAATTCAGCAGGTGTTTATGATAAATAAGGCTTTAGATTTTTCATTTAGCCATAATAATAAAAACACACATTCAAGATGGACAACTTTCACTAGGCCAACTTTTAAACATCTGTTGCCTGCGTATATTTAAACAGGTTCTTCCTGCACTTTCGGACTAATGGATTTCTCTGTCTTTTCTCCAGTCCTTTGTGACTGTAAATACCTGTTGCACACATTCATTGATAAACAAATTGTTTATTTTACTATATAAAATGAATTTTCATGGATATTTTTTAAATCTATTTTTTATTGTCCAAACTTTCTACATGTTTCATGGCAATGCGTCATGCTTATTCACTATTGAAATTAACATGACTTTTTTCCAGGACCCTTTATGATTTCAAGAATTTTTATGACATTTTATGTAAAAAGCAATTAAAAAATGTCCTGATATTTCCAAATTTTTCCTTTTTATTCACTTATTACCCTCTTGTTGCCATATGTTTTTATGACTTTTTAAGATTGTATTTTTAATACATTTTCATAAAAAAAAATGTAAATAAATAAAAAAAACTCCAAACTTTGATTTTGCATGAAAAAAAAAAGTTGTAATTTTTTTTATTTCTCCCCTTTTCGGAATGGCCAATACCCAATGCGCTCCAAATCCTCGTGGTGTCGTAGTGACTCGCCTCAATCCGGGTGGCGGAAGAGGAATCTCAGTTCCCTCCACATCTGAGACCGTCAATCCGCGCATCTTATCACATGACTTGTTGAGCACGTTACCGCAGAGAATAGCATGAAGCCTCCACACGCGTCATGTCTCCGCGGTAACGTGCACAACTCACCACACGCCCCACCGAGAGCAAGAACCACATTATAGTGACCATGAGGAGGTTACCCCATGTGACTCTACCCTCCCTAGCAACTGGGACAATTTGGTTACCCCATGTGACTCTACCCTCCCTAGCAACCAGGCCAATTTGGTTACCCCATGTGACTCTACCCTACTTAGCAACCAGGCCAATTTGGTTACCCCATGTGACTCTACCCTCCCTAGCAACCACACACACA
Organism: Moxostoma hubbsi; assembly: GCA_032164185.1. NCBI lineage: Eukaryota > Metazoa > Chordata > Actinopteri > Cypriniformes > Catostomidae > Moxostoma > Moxostoma hubbsi. Next base: position 306,567 of record JAVLUX010000206.1, read on the forward strand.
CACACACACACACAGAGCAGCTGCCTGTAATTCTCTCTCTCTCTCGAACTGTCGTCACTGGCCGCTGTTCCAGCCCGGCTCCGCCCTCCTCCGCTCTACAATTATATATTATGAAGAATAAAGTTTTTGGTTAAAACAGGTCAACTATATAAAGTTAAATAAATAAATAAATACCATACATGCAACAAGATCCTATCATGTTCATTCTACTTGATCAGAATGTGTACATCACGCTTCTTTAAATATATGTACGTTTACGCCGTATTCACCAACATCAATCCATTATCCAACGGGGCACAGCTGTAACAGAACCTCATGATTATTAAGTCATGCCCTTTCACTCGGCAGTGGAGTCTTCAGTCTAATGCTTGTTGTTTTAGCACGAAAACTGTAGCTCAGACTCAGAGCAGGACTCATAAATCATTCATGATATGCAAATTGGTTCCAGCTTCAAATACCTCTGCACAGTCATTACCCAAAGGGAAGGAGATTCACCAGCAATTTATATCTGAAAGACGTTTATTTCACACTTGTTTCAGTGAGGTAGTGCCAAGTCGGAGTAAATGAAAAAAGTGGGTTAAAGTAGCTCCTACCTCAACTGAGCCTTCATCTGTATTGCAACAATGTAACTGGACCCAGGAGAGCAGAGGAGGATTGATAACGTTCTTCCAGTGGGGATAACAAGTGCATACAGTTTAGTTGTCACATTAATATTGCAGGATGGTGCACATCACAAAAGGTCAAAATGAGCCGAATGAACAGGGAAAACTTGTTGTAGCAAAGACTGTAAGGCTCGTTTCATAAAAGGACTGACATCTTGTGTTTGCAGATACACTCGTTTATGAATTAGAGAAAGTCCCTCTAAGGTGCTCAGTGTTTAATTAACTGCTCTGACACAACTTCAAGTCTAATTGCAAACCAAAAATTGCGCTCATCCAATTATGAGACTGCCCTAAAGCAAACAGCGGGATATCTTCGAAAAGCTCTGCAGTCAATGTAAAGCACAGAAATGTGAGCGGTTAGTGATGCAGTGTTTCTTTCTTGTTGATACTTAAAGGGACAGTTCACCCAAAAATGAAAATTCTCTCATCATTTATTCACCCTCATGATATCCCAGGTGTGCATGGCTTTCTTTCCTCACCAGAACACATTTGAAGAACAACAGAAAAATATCTCAGCTCAGACGGTCCTTATAATGCAAGTGGATGGTGATCAGACCTTTGAAGCTCCAAAAATCACAGACAATCAGCATAAATGTCATCCCATATGACTCCAGTGGTTAAAGTAATGCCTTACGATCATTTTAGGTGCGAAAAAGATCAATATGTAAATCATGCTTCCGTTGTGCAGAGGTATGCGGTGACATATTCACATTGGCATTTGAAACACATGAGAACTGACGTCACACCCAGAATTGCATGTCTGTTTGTTTACTCTTAATGGTGCGTTTGAGTGCTTATCCTGGATGTCTCAACCGAGTGGAGAACGTGAGATTACGTCTGTATCATGGCAAGTCACTCGAGAGACCGCTTGGACTCACAGTCTCATGAAGCTTACCAGAGGCGATGGATTAAAAGTACTACAATATTGATCTTTCGTTGCACCAAAAGTGATCGGTTCGCTTTATATGACATTAATTTAACCGCTGGAGTCGTATGGATGACGTATATACTGACTGTCTGTGATTTTTGGAGCTTCAAAGGTCTGATCACCATCCACTTGCATTATAAGGACCGTCTGAGCTGAGATATTTTTCTGTTGTTCTTCAAATGTGTTCTGGTGAAGAAAGAAAGTCATACACACCTGGGATATCATGAGGGTGAATAAATGATGAGAATTTTCATTTTTGGGTGAACTGTCCCTTTAATGATGAAAAGTGTTGCTAAGAAGAAACACAGCGGCAGTGCTGTAATTGGGTATTTACGCAAAATCTGTCTTTTTTTTTGTCCCTCATTAACATTTGTGTAAACAACAATCAATAATGAATTTTGGTAATGTATCAGCTAAAATCCATTGACTTTAAGTGGGTTTTTTCATCATCATACCTTATGAGGATGCCTTTTGCCCTGTCCCAAGCCTGTGCTTTCAACTTATCCTAGAGTCTAATATGCACATATAAAAAAATCAAAATTTTGATTAAAAAAATAAATAAATTATGAACTGGAAATACTAGTATTTAGGATTAATTCTTTCTATATATATTTTTCTGTTTAAGTGCACATAAAATATTTTTTAAAGACATAAAATTGTGTCCCGAAGTTGTGTGTCAACAATGTTACCATCACAACTTATTAAAACAATGTTCAATTCCATGAATAAAAAAACACTGTCAAAATGACATCATCACACTCTCAGGATGTGAACTCCTATTCCACATCAACACACTAACAGGGTTCGTTTAAAAAAGCATTCATTTCACTATGTTCTGCTCTTCCGTCCACACTAATGGCACTTTTCCACGGCACGTTACGGTTCGACTTGACTCGGTTTACTTTTCTGAGCTTGCATGTCCACTGCAGTTTAGTGCCGCCTCAATGTGGGCGGGATTATAGGCTGATCGTCATAGTTGCACCGCCTCTACTGCCGTGACATCATTTAAACACAACACAAACTGACCAAAACAAAAACACGACCGCTAGCTGTTAGCTGCTAGCTCATTGTGCTGCATAAAGCAGTTGTTGCTGGTGATTTTACACAAGTGTAACAGTTAAATTGACCTGGTTGTTTTAGAAGCTTCCAGTAGCTGCTCAACTAAATAAAGTGAAGCGGAGTTTAGAGTTAACATAACAAAACGTACCATCCTCCATCGTGGACTCCAGCAATGCCATGGCCGAGTCCAGCGCACTCTCTCACTCCCATTACTCGCCGCTTTAGGTAGCGTCCATTTGGTCGAACCACTTCCACTTTTCCTTGATGGTTCTGTCGTCACTTTTCCGTTTTTTTTTTACTTTTCTCTACACTGTTGGTAGGTCCAGTGGTAACCGTGTGCAGCCAACAGCTGAGACACTTCCTGAGAGACTTTTTCCATTTCGTTCGTCGCTAACGAAAGGAAAGTCTGCACCTTGTTTACTGACCATGGCGTGGTTTTGTGAATAACCATTTATTTTTACAATATGAAAGTCGTGTGAACAAATGATACCTCTATCGCTGTTGCTAACTTTAAAACTAGCGGGCTGAAGTCCCGTGTGGAAAATCCAGTGACGCTGATAGTGACGATTCTCTGACCAATCAGTGATCTGCCGGATTTTGACATCACATTTAGTTAGTATCGGCTCGGCTCGCTTGGGACCTCGACCGAGGTGGTACTAAAAAAGTATCAGGTACCATCCACAGTGGAAAACCCCCAAAAAGCGAGCAGAGTCGAGTTGAGCTGTACCCTGCAGTGGAAACGCCCCTTGATAGCGTTTTTGGCCAGTGAAATCTGAGCTTTTTGAAAACACTCTCCCAAGGGAATAAATGTGAAAACGCATTCTTCGCGTTGAAGACAGGGAAAACAGAGATATTCGATTTTTTGTCAAGTGATGCAGTTTTGTGATCTATTCACACCTAAACTATCAAGAGAGCAGTCCATGTTGTAGCGGCATTGTTGTGCCTGCGCTTTAAGACATGCTTTTTCTGATAGGATGTTTTAAATTGTACATAAATTAACTTTAAAAAAAATCATGTTTTGGAAAAGGAAAATGCACCGATTTATCTGAATGACCCTGCCCCAAATATTAAATATACATAACCAGGTAAAGCCTGGCCAGAAACATACTTTATGCACGCACAAGTACACAGAGGCGAGCGCTTGGCCAGCGCATACATGAGATATTACAGTAAGTTATGTACATAAATGTCCAAAAATGATGGCAAATGCAAATTCATGACAAATCGACTTATACCGTATAACAGCATTGATCAAATCCATTGTTTTCCTACAAATCCATACAGTCACAGATGTGTGAGTTTCTTTCTTCTGCAGAACACAAATGAAGATATTTAGAGGAATATTTCAGCTCTGTAGGTCCATACAATGCAAGTGAATGGTGACCAGAACTTCGAAGCTAAATCCATGTCTTCTGAAGTGATATGATAGCTGTGGGTGAGAAACAGATCAATATTTAAGTCCTTCTTTTATTTTTATTTTCTCCCCAATTTGGAATGACCAATTCCCAATGCGCTCTAAGTCCTTGTGGTGGCATAGTGAGTCAATCCGGGTGGCGGAGGACAAATCTCAGTTGCCTCTGCGTCTGAGACCGTCAATCCACGCATCTTATTATGTTGCATCGCCACGGAGACCTAGCGTGTGTCGAGGCTCACGCTATTATCCGCGGCATCCACGCACAACTCACCACGCACCCCACAGAGAACCACATTACAGCGTGACCACGAGGAGGTTACCCCATGTGACTCTACCCTCCCTAGGAACCAGGCCAAGTCAGGTTGCTATGGAAACCTGACTGGAGTCACTCAGCACACCCTGGATTCGAACTTGGGACTCCAGGTGTGATAGTCAGCATCAATACTCGCCGAGATACCCAGGCCCCCTCTTCTTTTGTTTTTGACGATTCACATTCTTCGTGCATATCACCCCCTACTGGGCAGGAAAGGAGACTTTATGGTAAAAACTGACTTAATATTGATCTGTTTCTCATCCACACCTATCATATCACTTCAGAAGATATTGATTTAACCACTGGAGTAGTATGGATTACTTTTATGCTGCCTCTGTATGCATTTTGGAGCTTCAAAATTTTGGCACCCATTCACTTGCATTCTATGGGATTACAGAGCTTTTCATTTTAGGGTGTACTATCCCTTTAAGAAGTTAGAGCATAAGACATGATTAACAACCGCTCCAACCAAAGTAGTGACATTTAAAATTCACCTTTATGTTCACTTAATTGTGACTCTGTGATACAAGAAAACTATTTACTATGAGTTAAATCTTTATAAATTGTGAGTTTCATGTTTTAGTCAAAATATTAAAACATGATGGCGACATGAAAATTTACTGCATAGTAGGAATCACGCCGGTTCCAGGGTTGGAGCCAGGAGTTTTTCAAAAGGGTGGCCAGGCAGGGGCAAGCGATCAGTCTGTGGTGGCACAGAAATGTTTGGGCATGGGGGGTTGTGAGTGGATACAATGACACCCAGGACGGAGAGGTTTGGAGACCTTGGTGTGCACACATGTTAAGTTTGAAATTTGAACCAGGGCTGGTATTCTGGCACACCGGGCATTTCCCCGGTGGGCCGACGATCAGGGGCGGACTGGCCATCGGGAGAACCGAGGGGTCTGATGGGTCGGCGGCGAAACGGGCCGAATGGCCCACAATAAGCTAAAATTAACCGCCACGTTATGCAGAACGGACCACAAATGGTGCCGCAAATATGCAGAAAAGGACAGCGAACACCCCCACTCAACAACTTTTGGGCCTGTTGCTGTGTAAAATCCCGGGCCGATTTCTCTTCCCAGTCCAGCCCTGATTTGCACAAAGATGATTTCACCTCTAAAGAACTAAAGACCGGATCGAAAAGAAAGTGTTTATGAAACGATGATAGGATTTACTCGGATTATATGTGAAAGGGAATAAAAGTCATTGTTGTTTTAGCGCCTCTAGTGGTCATTTCACTAATTAAGATAAGTATATACTATAGTAACGTGATTCTGTGAGACCGGGTTGTTTAGAAACAAGCCTTCATGGCTCCAATGTATAAGGACATTATTTTGCATGTAGTAGTTCTGTGCAATCTCTCTCTCTGCATTCACAATAACACCGGCTTACACTCCACTTCTCTGCCACATTAAATTCACATCACATTGAATATAGAGGCCCAACTACCCTGCTTCCCTCCAGCAAGCCGGTGATGGAAATGCTATTTCAACATTGCTTCAGGCTGTGCTTATGTGGCGCCTTTTGTTGTGGACTGCATTTGTGTATCATTAGGAGGCAAAGGCTGCCCCTGTCCTGCCATATATTTAGTTATTTATGACCGATTCAATTAATTTGGCCTCTTTAGTACAGCTGGAATATTGTTGAAAAGTGAAAGTAGTTTGTAAACCAAAGTGTCAGGCTTTCAAAAGGTCTTAGATGGCATGAAATCAGTACAGAAGTGAAGAATGACACATGCATTTAAAAACACAATATTATTGGCTCAGATTTCAGAGATTTACGAAAAGGATTTAATTTGCTCTTCAGACAGTACGACACACTACATTTGTGCTCGAAAACATGATAATTGGTAATAATTCGAGTCACAGACTGGTTTAATAAATTATAATCATGATTAATTCATATTAAGCCAAATAAGAAATTAGTCAAACTGACATATTTATGAAAAGTAACTACTACTGTGAAACCGATGAGTTGGTTTGATATTTATCAGTGATATCAATATGGATATCTCCATTAGATATGGAAAGGGACGTCTCATATTAATGCATATTAAATCCAAAATAAATAATGATTTTGTTATTTTACACCGTAGCACCAAACATTCTTGCTTACATTTTAATGCCATTTGCCTGTGCAATTCCCACTGCAGGACAATTTTAAAAGAGCAGATGAAGGCAAAAAGGTGATTAAAATGGTGAAAAACTTCAATATACTGTACACTTTCCCTCATACATTCTATAGATGGGACAATATATGGAATCTCAAAATACTGCAAAATGCGATATTTCAAAATTTGCAACATTGTGTCCTGATAAACCATGATAAAACATGCTGCAACGCTTTGTCTCCTAGCGACCCAACTGATAAACAATGCTGCGACACTTTGTCTCCTAGCGACCCAACTGATAAACAATGCTGCTGCGCTATGTCTCCTAGCGACCCAACCGATAAACAATGCTGCTGCGCTATGTCTCCTAGCGACCCAACTGATAAACAATGCTGCAGCGCTATGTCTCCTAGCGACTCAACTGATAAACAACGCTGCAGCGCTATGTCTCCTAGCGACCCAACCGATAAACAATGCTGCTGCGCTATGTCTCCTAGCAACCCAACTGATAAACAATGCTGCTGCGCTGTCTCCTAGCGACCCAACTGATAAACAATGCTGCTGCGCTGTCTCCTAGCAACCCAACTGATAAACAATGCTGCTGCACTATGTCTCCTAGCAACCCAACTGATAAACAATGCTGCTGCGCTGTCTCCTAGCAACCCAACTGATAAACAATGCTGCTGCGCTGTCTCCTAGCAACCCAACTGATAAACAACGCTGCAGCGCTATGTCTCCTAGCGACCCAACCGATAAACAATGCTGCTGCGCTATGTCTCCTAGCGACCCAACCGATAAACAATGCTGCTGCGCTATGTCTCCTAGCAACCCAACTGATAAACAATGCAGCAGCACGATGTCTCCTAGCGACCCAACTGATAAACAATGCTGCAGCGCTATATCTCCTAGCGACCCAACCGATAAACAATGCTGCAGCGCTATATCTCCTAGCGACCCAACCGATAAATAATGCTGCAGCGCTATGTCTCCTAGCGACCCAACTGATAAATAATGCTGCAGCGCTATATCTCCTAGCGACCCAACCGATAAATAATGCTGCAGCGCTATGTCTCCTAGCGACCCAACTGATAAACAATGCTGCTGCGCTATGTCTCCTAGCGACCCAACTGATAAACAATGCTGCTGCGCTATGTCTCCTAGCGACCCAACTGATAAACAATGCAGCAGCACGATGTCTCCTAGCAACCCAACCGATAAACAATGCTGCAGCGCTATGTCTCCTAGCGACCCAACTGATCAACAATGCTGCAGCGCTATGTCTCCTAGCAACCCAACTGATAAACAATGCTGCAGCGCTATGTCTCCTAGTGACCCAACTGATCAACAATGCTGCAGCGCTATGTCTCCTAGCGACCCAACTGATAAACAATGCTGCAGCGCTATATCTCCTAGCGACCCAACAGATAAATAATGCTGCAGCGCTATATCTCCTAGCGACCCAACCGATAAATAATGCTGCAGCGCTATGTCTCCTAGCGACCCAACTGATAAACAATGCTGCTGCGCTATGTCTCCTAGCGACCCAACTGATAAACAATGCTGCTGCGCTATGTCTCCTAGCGACCCAACTGATAAACAATGCAGCAGCACGATGTCTCCTAGCAACCCAACCGATAAACAATGCTGCAGCGCTATGTCTCCTAGCAACCCAACTGATAAACAATGCTGCAGCGCTATGTCTCCTAGCGACCCAACTGATCAACAATGCTGCAGCGCTATGTCTCCTAGCGACCCAACTGATAAACAATGCTGCAGCGCTATATCTCCTAGCGACCCAACCGATAAATAATGCTGCAGCGCTATGTCTCCTAGCGACCCAACCGATCAACAATGCTGCAACGCTATGTCTCCTAGCGACCAAACTGATCAACAATGCTGCAGCGCTATATCTCCTAGCAACCCAACTGATAAACAATGCTGCAGCGCTATGTCTCCTAGCAACCCAACCGATAAATAATGCTGCAGCGCTATGTCTCCTAGCAACCCAACCGATAAATAATGCTGCAGCGCTATGTCTCCTAGCAACCCAACCGATCAACAATGCTGCAGCGCTATGTCTCCTAGCAACCCAACCGATAAATAATGCTGCAGCGCTATGTCTCCTAGCGACCCAACCGATCAACAATGCTGCAGCGCTATGTCTCCTAGTGACCCAACCGATAAACAATGCTGCAGCGCTATGTCTCCTAGCGACCCAACCGATAAACAATGCTGCAGCGCTATGTCTCCTAGTGACCCAACTGATAAACAATGCTGCAGCGCTATGTCTCCTAGCGACCCAACCGATAAACAATGCTGCAGCGCTATGTCTCCTAGCGACCCAACCGATAAACAATGCTGCAGCGCTATGTCTCCTAGCGACCCAACTGATAAACAATGCTGCAGCGCTATGTCTCCTAGCAACCCAACCGATAAACAATGCAGCAGCACGATGTCTCCTAGCGACCCAACTGATCAACAATGCTGCAGCGCTATGTCTCCTAGCAACCCAACCGATAAACAATGCTGCAACCGCCTAATTTACGCTTGGAAATCCCCTGATGTTGCTATAACAATGTTCTTCGCTATCAAATTATGTCACTTAAAGTGTGATTGCGTCACTCAAGGCCAGCTAGAAGGCCTCGACCGGGACATGTCCTAAATACCACACCCACCAAGAACAAATAAATCAATCTGATTGGCTGATGAATCTGACTTTAGTTGCCCATTCATTTGCACTGTTGAAGGATTCTGTGGAAATTCTGAAGGCCTGACGGGGTGCAGCTCAGACTCACGGAGACGGTTGTCATGCTTTGCTTGTAAGCATAAAGGCGGCTTTGCTGGCCCTGAGAATTCACCAACTACATAGTTACCTTTGTAATGTGTATTAATCTGCTTTAAAATGGCCATTAAGATGCAGATCTTCTCAAAAATCCTTAAGCGTTCCAAATTTCAGACATGAGTGGCTGCCAGCTCATTTAATTTAAACAGTGTTTAAATCTCCATCCAGCCAGGAATGGCTCAAGTGCATGTTTATGAGTCTTATTCATAATTCACAACAGCACACAACTGACACAGTTTAATCTGTTTAAGGTACTTTGTGTACGGCCTGTAAATATAATGCACCAACAACCTTTCGGACATGACGTGCCTCTCCCCTTCCTGTCTATTGCCTACATAGGGACCTGCCTTCTTAGGCAGCATCCAAACCCAAAAGAAACCACATAAGTGACAGATTGGAAACGCATTATACGGTCAGCAATTCTGTGCATAATAAAAACAGCACTCCCCATGCAGTGCATGCACAGACGATTTCAAAACATGACCAGGTTGGCAATAGTTACAGTGATGTTTGCTTTGGCAAGCACCCCTAATACACAGCCATCAATAAATAGATATAATATGATATATTAATATGCCTACAGAATGAATGGGGACCCCTGCGTTCGAGTGACGAGTCAGAGATGTTTGATAATGTCAGTGACACTCAGAGAAAGCATTAGGTGAAACAGACTGTCACAGTTGCAACGAGAGCCTCATTTCTGCTGCTCTCTCGCTGCCCTGAGAACATGGAGGTGGATCAGGCTGCAGATTTGGCCGTGCTCCGTCTCCTCCTGTGCTGCCTTCATCTCATTGGCTGCTCCTGCTCTCCTCATACTGTCCGGCCAACTTATTCCCACTAAGCCCATCTGGGAGTGTTGGTCTGTACCAACACTCCCTCTCTGTTTCCTCTGATGCTGTGACGGAGGTGCTGCTCTGTTGGCTGAGGAGCATCAGGGTCGTGCTTATGTAATATTCATGTTAAATTCGGCTCGAGGCGGCTTTTACTGAGAGCTGCACTACTTGGTGGACAGAGACAGACCTATGGGGAAAAAAACACAAATGAGATCTCGACTACCTCAATTGTTTGTCCTAGACAGCAATGAGTTGAAATAGAGAGATTGTTCAACTGAGGAAAAAGATTCCAGTAATCTCACATGTGTCTCCTCTGAAGGCTCAAAGGAAATCTCAATGATGTCTCATAGTGTGCTCAGACTTACATTTATGCATTTAACAGACGCTTTTATCCAAAGCGACTTACAGTGCACTTATTACAGGGACAATCCCCCCGGAGTAACCTGGAGTTAAGTGCCTTACTCAAGGACACAATGGTGGTGGCCGTGGGGATCGAACCAGCAACCTTCTGATTACAAGTTATGTGCTTTAGCCCACTACACCACCACTCCATAACAGGAATCTCAATAAGACCTCAAACATTTTTCATTCTTCACATTTCATCAATAACAAATGATCTGAGCTAATCAAAAGGCCACAATCTCAATTTGATCTGAAACATTTCTTCTCAAACCGTAATTCTTTTAATGAGAAGGTTTTGAATGCTCTGGTTTTATGCACGTTTCACAGAGAGAATAAGTTGTGTGTGTGTGTGTCTCTCAGCGTGTTGCTAGCGCATTTGGTTGAAGGTGAGGGCTCACACAGTGTCACACCTGTTCATGCGTCTACTCTGTAGTTATACATCGCAGACTTGGGCGGCTATGGATCAGGTGGTAGAGCGGGTTGGCTGCTAATCACAGGGTTGGTGGTTCGATTCCCGGCCCACATGACTCCACATGCCGAAGTGTCCTTGGGCAAGACAATGAACCACAAGTTGCTCCAATGGCAGACTAGCACCTTGCACGGCAGCTCTGCCATCATTGGTGTGTGAATATGTGAATGAGATGCAGTGTAAAGCGCTTTGAATACCGCCAAGTTTAAAAAGGCGCTATATAAGTGCCTATATACACTCGACAGTCTGCATCAATATGCATTGTTTTAACACCGTGGTGTTCAAGCAGCAGATGTGAATTTCACTCACACATAACTCAATACAATGCCAAAACGCTGTTCAGTCATACTAACACTACACAAGACACACATTCAGGCTCTGTTCCAAAAGTGAGCTGCATGCTGTCTACTCCCTACATAGGCAACTGACTGCTAAGGCAACTGCTAAGGCTGCTAAGGAACATCTACTGTATGATCTGACCCGGAAGAATCAACACTGAGTAAAGTGACGCTATGCTAAAGTTGATCGCTTGAAGGCAAGCTCCGCTTAAACTTTGCTACAAATATCCGTTTAAGCAATATTTTTTTCTCCCCAATGTGGAACGCCCAATTCCCAATGCGCTCCAAGTCCTCGTGGTGGTGTAGTGACACGCCTCAATCCGGGTGGCGGAGGACAAATCTCAGTTGCCTCCGCGTCTGAGACCGTCAATCCGTGCATCTGATCACGTGACTTGTAAAATGTATACTGTCCATAAGGATGACTTATTCTGATCATTTCAATTCACTCCTTTCTTTATTCCTCTGCTTAAACCATAAACTGCAGTTTATGATAAAGAGCAACATAAAAGTGAAAACATGAAATGGCGAAGAGACTGTGGGGATCAAACCAGCAACCTTCTGATTACCAGTTATGTGCTTTAGCCCACTACGCCGCCACCACTTGCAAACATGTAAATGATGACATGTTTAAAGCTATTATAATCTATAAAACAAAGAGTGAAATAAACGCAAGCCATTTCGATATTTACTGTGAAAATGATTTGGATACATTTTTCAAAAATGACGACTGTCCCACAACAAGGCTTAAATTCCAAAACAATGTTTTTTTGTCAAAAGTTATTGTACTTGTTAATCAAGTGGACAAAAGTGTCAGTGAAGAGCATGCTTGAGATGAAAAATCACTTTTTATTGGCCGTCATTTCCAATCTAGCTGTAAGTTTGTATCTCCACTCATCTCTCTGTGTGTGTGTGTGTGTGTGTGTGTGTGTGTCAGGGCGAGTTGTTGAGTCCGTGCCGCTGCAGTGGGTCAGTTCGCAGCACTCATCAGTCGTGTCTCATTAGGTGGATCAGCGAGAGAGGTTTGTGGACGTGTGAACTCTGTTACTATAAGTATCAGGTCATCGCCATCAGCACCAAGAACCCGCTGCAGGTACAACACAAGTGTGAAACACTCAAATGTCAATGGCTTCATTCACACTGCACCCTATTGAGACTTTTGGTTTTTTAGGCGTTCAAACTTCAGACTTGTTGGATATGCCCCTCCCCCCCAAAAAATCTGATTTTTTGCTGCCTTTCTGAACGAAGCCATTGTTGCACCATGACACCATAAAAGCATCTAGATGTTCTTTATTTGGAAAGGATGGTACCCCTGAAAAACCATGCTCTCTCTCTCTCTCTCTCTCTCTCAATCAAGTGGCAAGCCATCTCCCTCACGGTTATAGAGAAGGTTCAGATTGCAGCGGCTATCTTAGGTTCCCTGTTTCTCATCGCCAGCATCTCATGGCTGGTCTGGTCGTCTCTCAGCCCTTCAGCCAAGTGGCAACGACAAGACCTGCTCTTCCAGATCTGCTATGGGATGTACGGCTTCATGGATGTGGTCTGCATCGGTATGTACATTGTTACTGCGTTTCATTTATGTTTGGCTACGGATTAGATTTGATCGCTCACATCCAGATCTAATCTAAGGAAATGACTGACCTATAATCTTGAGACACTGTGTGTGTATGCATGATACAATCACGGCAGGAAAGTGACGCTTTGATTAAATACTGACATTTTTGGGTGATCCATTTATTCACTCTGATGTTGTCCCAAACCCACGTGTCATTTTATATTTGATCATGGAACACATAGCCCCTTTTCTCCCAATTTGGAATGCCCAATTCCCACTACTTAGTAGGTCCTCGTAGTGGTGCGGTTACTCGCCTCAATCCGGGTGGTGGAGGACAAGACTTGCCTCCGCTTCTGAGACCATCAATCGGCGCATCTGATCACATGACTCGTTGTGCATGACACCGCGGCGACTCACAGCATGTGGAGACTCATGCTACTCTCCACGATCCACACACAACTCACCACACGCCCCATTGAGAGAACCACTAATCACCACCACGAGGAGGTTACCCCATGTGACTCTACCCTCCCTAGCAACCGGGCCAATTTGGTTACCCCATGTGACTCTACCCTCCCTAGCAACCGGGCCAATTTGGTTACCCCATGTGACTCTACCCTCCCTAGCAACCGGGCCAATTTGGTTACCCCATGTGACTCTACCCTCCCTAGCAACCGGGACAATTTGGTTACCCCATGTGACTCTACCCTCCCTAGCAACCGGGCCAATTTGGTTACCCCATGTGACTCTACCCTCCCTAGCAACCGGGCCAATTTGGTTACCCCATGTGACTCTACCCTCCCTAGCAACCGGGCCAATTTGGTTACCCCATGTGACTCTACCCTCCCTAGCAACCGGGCCAATTTGGTTACCCCATGTGACTCTACCCTCCCTAGCAACCGGGACAATTTGGTTACCCCATGTGACTCTACCCTCCCTAGCAACCGGGCCAATTTGGTTACCCCATGTGACTCTACCCTCCCTAGCAACCGGGCCAATTTGGTTGCTTAGGAGACCTGGCTGGAGTATTTAGAAGAATCTTGACCACGTCTGTCAAAATCCAAAAGCACAATAAAAGTAGTCCATATGACTCATGCGCTTTATTCCAAGTCTTCTGAAACCACACGATAGTTGTATTTAGATGTACGATAGATGTTATATGCATAGAGTTGGAATTTAAGGGGGTTTAGGCTGTACTGGTAATCTGGCATGATCAGGGGCCGGTGGGTCAGCCGCAAAACAGGCTGAATGGGCCGCGATAGGCAAAAATGAGCCGGCGCGTTATGCAGAATTGCCTCACTTTTGAGCCAGTTGCTATGTAAAATCCCAGGCCGATTTCTCTTCCCAGTCCAGTCCTGGTTTAGGGGCAGAAATGCCAACAAATATGATCAAAAATCCCCCCGAAATGCAAAATAATGGCGAAAAATGACCTCGTAATATACTATATACTCTTACTATATACTTTTTTATAGTACTTGTGTAGTTCTTAATACTCTATTATAGTCCTAGTTATACTGTAAATATTATGACAAAATATGAGTTGATGCTGATTTAATTATTAGGGTAAGAAGGGTGTCAATCGATTCATTTTTAACCCAATTAATTACCTGATATGTCAATCAACTAATCGAATTCATCGCAATTAATCGCATATATAAATAATTGCTGAGAAAGGCCCTCAAATAACAAGAATTCAATATATTATGATTAAAAATGATAAATATATTATATAATATAAAATAATTGTTATTATTTTAAATAAATAATAATAATAATAATAATCAATAATCCTGATTATTAAAATACATTACATTATCATGGCAGACGAGTGCAGCATTGATAAGACAACACAAAAGTGGCTTTAGATGGCGATTTCTCATAAAAGTAAAAAATGCCCCTTAAAGTCAATTTCAAAGGCCAATATCGCCCATTTACATCAAAGTTTCTGACACTGACCGGTGCCATATTTGACAGGGGTTTGGAGCAACATGGTGGTGAGTAACTGATGATATAAACAATGAATTTTCATTTGTGCTTTAAATGTTGGACTCTGTCCTGAAAATATACAATTTTACTTCTCTTCTCCACAGCCCTAATAGTCCACGAGGGGCCCTCCGTTTTCCGAATATTTCATCGATGGCAGGCCGTGAATCAACAGTGGAAAGTTTTAAATTACGACAAGAAGTCAGACAGTGAGGAGCTGAAGAACAATGAGGAATGGACTCGATCGCTTCTTCACCCGAGAGAGCAAACCGGAGTGGACATATCACCCTCGCCTTCATCGCTATTGGCTGCTGCCGGAACGCCCGCCTCTGATGCGGCTGGTAGCACCGCAACCACAAACTCCACCGCGGTCAGGCAGGATTCTACAGGCACACGCCAGAGTGACACTCACGGCGACAGGGCAGCTCTGCCCAACCAACACGGTCCGTATAACTTCCTTCATTTATTGAGTCATCTGCGGCCTCACGAGCCATGGAGCCCGGTCAGTACTGGCAGTGCCAACACTAACAAACCTAGAGAACTGGTAATGAGAGTCACCACTGTCTGAGGACGCGTGGACTGGAGGCCTTGTGATGGTTGACTCGAAACACTGTTTTATCACTCATATTAAAAGCCCTTGGATTATTTGTGACTGGTGGTCGACTCATATGTTTGTTTGGTGGCCATTGCTGATGCCGATAACTAGAGAACAGGGTGGCTGATATGTAGAATTCAAATGAATCATGATTGCAAAATTGATGAATTTAAAGAAATTGTTTGGCAATTCTGTCATTATTTACTCACCGTCATATCGTACCAAACCTGTACGTACTTTAGGCCAGACACACAGCATTCAGATGCGAGCACTTGACCCACGCAACATGCTTGGTGTGCATGCTTGTGTTACTGTGGCGGTAACAAACCCTCTGTGCCATTAACCCCTCATTGGTCGTACGATCAAGCCCGTACGTTGTCCTTAAGGGTCAAATTGACACTTTAAGTTAAGCTTGTATTAAAGGCTCAGTTTGCTCTCTCTCTACTTTTGGTCTTCGTTCGTCTAGGTGCCAGCTAACGCCAGAACAAAATATATTTATCACCATCTATTCCAAGTGGCAACATGGTGGGGACGCATTTTGGAACGCAACAACGCAAGACATCGAGCTTAGAAGCGAGACATAGAAGCGTCTGCGTTTTTGATAAATTTTGGTGCTTGGCAAACATGGTCCCTTGTTGGAAAACTCCTGCAATAAAAGTCTTCAAAAAAATGTCTCTTTTTGTGTTCCAAAGAAATTATAAAACGATATGAGGGTGAGTAAACAATGACAATTATGGTGAACTATTCCTTTAAATGGACACTTTTCCCAATATTTACACCGGGAGTAAATGGGTGTAATTGGCACTTAAAATTGACCTCCCTGAATACATTCCTCCTGATTCACAAAAGCTGCTGTAAAGGGGGTTTCATGGGAAAGGAGGCGGCGAGAACCGGCTTCAGAAGATAAATAATATTTTAATATGAAAATAAAAAGACAAACACACAAAAGTGTCGGACAGCGGTCCGTAAATCTCTCTCTCTGTCCCACTGCAGTCTCCAGTCGGACTTGATCCCTCTCGGAGGCTTGATTAGCCGAATCATGACCCGGCCCCGGCCCTCCGCCCTGCCACATTCCTCCCTCATTCTCTCAGGCCGACGTACCCGCCCCATGCTTTCCGCCCCGTCCACCTGAATGTAAATGTTTTTTTTTTAATAAAAAAAATTATCATTTGGCATCTACACACCATAATGGTGGTCGTGCCAAATGAACAAAATATTTTAAAAAGAGAGGGAAAGACCAACACGGAGCAGCAGCAGGACAGATGTTAAATGAGGTGTATGGATCAGCACATGACCCTTTCACCGTCTATCCATTATGACTGGCAGCTGTCAATCAATCAACAATATGACAAATGGCACCCGGGACAGCAGTGCCAGCATTACTGGGTACTTCTCCTCTTTTTCTAACTATCCCTTTCATGCTTGCTGTTAATGCATGCTTTCGTTTTCATGCCTTTTGTGAGGATACTGAACATCTGGAATGATCCGACACAGCAGCCTCTGAAAAGCCTCCTTGAGCTAGACTTGAAAGTCAACATGAAATCAAAATGACCCCATTTACTCAATGTAAACAATTAATCGCTACACATTATTAATGAAATAACTGTAAAACATTGTCTTTGCAATCTTTTATCAGCTTGTAAATATACTCGTTTCACCTCTGAAGCAACTATGCTTTGTGGATGACATCACAAGTCCTACATTTTCAATGTCCAATCACCGGACTCCATTCTGGTATGCAACGCCCACTTGATGATCCAATCATGTGTACGGCCCATTAAGGAAGTTAAATGGGTTGCGAATAGCATTTCATGTTGACTTTAATTGTCCCTTCGGTTAATGCACTTGTGGGTTTGGTCATCACTTACCCACCCTCATGTCGTTCCAACTCCGTGTGTTTTTCTTCAGGACAGTTTTATCAGCTATTGAGCGACTTCAGAGGATTGGGAATATAAAACACAAGCTATATGTACTTTTTTTGGCCTATTTTTTTTTTTATGTACTGTTTGAAGCTTGAAATTACTAGGAGATCAACTGACTGTTTTTTATTGACCGATATTAATCATTTGATTAATTATATATTTCAAATGAACTGTATCAACTTTTACATGGTGTGCTGAGATCCATATTTGTAGCCATTTCATCATATCCACTGGAAAAATAAAATCAATGCAGGAAATGACAAACACCAGCATGAAACTTTTATTAAAGGCTTATTTCTCACATTGGACCTTCAAAATCCACTTGAGCCTCTTGACCATTTTCGCTCTCTACTGTTGCACATCTCAGTACCTGCAGGGCTTCAGGTAACTCGAGTGCTGAATAATTCAGTTGATGAAGCGCTGCCATCAATGGGAAGGCGTTCAAATAACAGTCCGTCCGCAGGATTGAGCTCATGTTCATCAGCAATTCATTTGCTCCAATTGCAGATCTCATGCAGTCAGCACCTGTTCACTTCTGCATCTTAAGAAACGATGTAAACAGGAGGAAGGGAGAGAACGACTTCTAGAGTATGAATACAGCTTTGAGGTTATCTGTATATGCTAGTGCACCCCTCAAAGTTGTCCAAATAAACTTTTAACACACCTGAATTCACTTAAAGTGCCTTAAACTGAATATCTTTCCAAAGGTTTGATTCCACTAACCTGGCAAGCATTTGTAAATCCAGTCATTAGTTCTTCCTCAAATGTGCTGATATGAAAATGAAACACAAACAGACGATTTCCGCTGCATTGCATCAATGAACGGACTTTGGGAGTCTCAAAAAATCAAGTATAAGAACTTTCCAGGTTCCATTGGATATAATAATCTGTTAGACCCCGTCCATGTGAATACAATATTATAGGTCACTGAAAATGGCTTTCAAAACACCATTTTCCGTGATTTGGGAATATGGTCAAACGATGCACTCAATGTGCGCATGGCAACAGTTGTTTCTTTTCTTTTTCCTTATGTCCGTTTGGTTTTTTTAATGGGATCGGGAAAGCAGTGAGGTGACAGGAAATGAGAGGGAGAAGAGTAGGAATGGGATCGGGAAAGGACCTCACGAGCTGGGACTTGAACTCCAGTCACCCGCGATGCATCAGCACCCCCTGTCATGAGTGCAGCCCGCTAGACTACTAAATATTGGGCATGCACTGCAGTTTGACAGCGATGGCGGACCGCTGGTTTGTTTTGTTTCATGAGATGTTTACAAGTGTAACATCATTACAACGCTTTTCGGAGGCTTATGCATACGTTGCTTCTGCTAATTATAACTAAACCTCTCCGGACAGTAAAAAAAAGGAACTTCAGAACACATGCCCCTAATATTCCTTTGTGGTTCTTGACATAAAAGCTTTATGGCACAATATTGCCAACTCCTGGCCTGGCATGGTTATGAAAGGATGTTACCCTCATGCCATCCCAGATGTGTATGACTTCCTTTCATCTGCTGAACTCAAATGAAGATTTTTAGGAGAATTTCTCAGCTCTTTTGGTCCACACAATGCAAATGAATGGGTGCCAAAATTTTGAAGCTCCAAAAATCAGCATAAAATTAACCCACATATGACTCCAGTGGTTTAACCCATGTCTTCAGATGTGATATGATGGTGATATGAGGTGTGGGTGAGAAACAGATCAATATGCAAGTCACTTTTACTCTAAATCTCCACTTTCACATGTGAAAGTTACACTAAACAGGCACCACCACCTGACTTGTATAAGTAAAAGTGAAAGTAGAGATTTACAGTAAAAAAAAATTACACTTTGATCTGTTTCTCACCCACACCTTTCATATCACTTCTGAAGACATGGATTATACCACTGGAGTGTTATGGATTACTTGTATGTTTCCCGGGTGTTTTTTGGAGCTACAAAGCTCTGGTCACCATTCACTTGCATTTTATGGGCCTAAAGAGCTGAGATATTCTTCTGAAAATCTACATTTGTGTTCTGCAGAAGAAAGAAAGTCATATTTCTGGGATGGCATGAGGGTGAATGAAAGAATTTTCTTTTTTTGGTGAACTACCCCTTTAAGAAATTTTAGTGTTGTCGTGTAGTTGGAAATAATTCCTAAAATGCGGTTTGCTGGGACAGGATCTTGTTTATTGTTAAATGGTTGAAAACTGTTTTTAGAACCATCCATATACGTGTGGACAAGGCCTAACTCACAACAGTTTTTTGGGGGTCACTTACACTTTTGTTACAAAAAAACGAGAGAATTTCTAAATGAAGTAAAACAACTGCACGTGTTAAAAAAATGTTTTTTTCCCCCATCCAAGTTTTCTCACAACTCAAAGTTGATCTAGGTCTTCTGCTTAAAACTTCAGTTTTCAGAAAAACTGACCTACATTTGAAATAACAGACTTGGAAAACTATCAATGCATAATTGATCCAGAGCTATCCAGAGATCTGTACTATACTGTGATCATAAAACCATGAAATTCGTTTCCTTTTATCTTCCCTCTCAGAAGTACTGGTAGAATGGGGGGGAAAGCTCATCGGATTGCTTCCCAGCTCCTTTTGAAGTTTGAAATGACAGTCATTACAGGTTGCTGGAGTTTTTCAATCTGGAAACATCAAAATGCTGCGTCAGAGATGAGCTGATCCCAGCGCAGTCCCTTGAAACGGTTTTAAACTTACGCTTTGAGCTCCGACAGCCACAATATAAATTAACTATTACAGCGTGATACATGACGATGATTTAGACAGAGTCTTTTCAAAAGATTAGAGAAGCACACAACACATTCATCCATGTGAAAGTGGAGATTTAGAGTAAAAATGACTTGCATATTGATCTGTTTCTCACCCACACCTATCACATCACTTCTGAAGACATGGATTAAACCACTGGAGTCATATGTGGGTTAATTTTATGCTGACTTTGAGCTTAAAATAAATCTATAGTTTCACTTTCCCATTCCTACTGGTTTCACATCACCTACTGGTTGGGGCTAGTCCAAAAAAAAAAAAAAAAAAAAAAAAAGGAACTGTTTCTCACCCACAGCTATCATATCACTTCAGAAGACATGGATTAAAGCACTGGAGTCATATGGGTCACTTTTATGCTGCCTTTATGACCTTCTGAGTCACCATTCACTTGCATTGTATGGACCTACAGAGCTGAGATATTCTTCTAAAAATCTACAGATGACATAGACATCCACGATGGCATGATTAAATGATTTTTTGGGTGTACTATCCCTTTAAGAATTTCTAATTAAAAGCTACCAAGAATTGCGTGTAGCCTTTACATAAAAATACGGTCTGTTAAATTTACTAGCAATTTCTGCATGGAAATTGTTTCATAGATTGTTTTTTTTAAGTAAAACCCACTCCAATTTTTTTCAAATGTATTAAATTTATTTTTCTTGAGAAAATCCAACATATATAAACCGTTCAATATAAGACACATTCAAATAGTCCAAAGGCAAAACTGTAGCCTTAATGATGCATTTATACAAGGAGAACTTTCCCAAACTTTCTCAAAGAGTCAAATAACATGATGTGACTGACTAGTACTTGAGAGCAGAATATGGCACTTAACAGCAGTCCACGAGGTGGACGGACGGACGGACGGACATTCTGCAAGATCTGTTTTTCACATCATGTCCAACTGCATAAACACAAAACAAAACATAAACAACGTTTCACTTTAAACAGCTAGTCTGAAGCTTCATACCGCTACAGGCAATCAAAATTCACATATGCATCACATTTGACACACTTGTGGGTAATAGTGACATCATCAAAACATGAATAACATACCAGATCATCAACATCACCAGTGTCCTCCTGTGCTGGAGCTGCCTCAATGTCCTCCTTCTGCTCAATCGCCATGAACTAATACAACAAACACACAATTAACAAACACAATAACATCCACCAGAGGACAGACGCTGGCTATCACCCCTGGAGTCGGGAGTTTGAATCCAGGGTGTGCAGAGCGACCAAATTGGCCCGGTTGCTAGGGAGGGTAGAGTCACATGGGGTAACCTCCTCGTGGTCACTATAATGTGGTTCTCGCTCTCGGTGGGGCGTGTGGTGAGTTGTGCGTGGATGCTGTGGAGAATAGCGTGAAGCCTCCACATGCGCTATGTCTCTGCGGTAACACGCTCAACAAGTCACGTGATAGGATGAGTGGATTGACGTCTCAGACGGAGGCAACTGAGATTCGCTGAGATTCGTCCTACGCCACCCGGATTGAGGCGAGTAACTACGCAAACACGAGGACTAAAGGTGCGTTCACATACAACGAGAAGAAAATTTTCGCCTCGCATTGCTCGTACAAGTTTGACCGCTGGATTATAAATGTTTAAACTTGCGTTCACGCGAGTAATGCTAACATGCGAATGTTCCCTCTTCTCTTCCGGAAAAGGACAGGAGGCGGAGCTTCTACGACTTGATTCATAGTAAAGTTCAACCAATAGCTGGAATCAAGTAGACGCGCATATTTCCAGAATTTACCAGGTCGTCCAACGTCCTCACTCACTTTCCTCCAAGCGATGTCTTTATTCGTCCGGTCTCTGTACATGTATGACGTTGTGTCACACAATTCCGTGTGTCTACACATACACACACACACACACACACACCTACAACAGTGTTTTCATCTATTTTTCCAGATTTCTTCTGCTACTACGTCAGTGACATCGGGACAATCTCAATGCTGATACTCTTTCGAGACAACGCGTCATGCGGATTTTTTCTCGATTTGAAAAACGTAAACTTGCGCGAATGAAGCGATTTCACATCTTTGCATTGACTTTGTATGTAATCGCGCCGCGGGAAACGCTCGCTTTGCGTTGTATGTGAACGCACCATTAGAGCGCATTGGGAATTAATTGGGCATTCCAGATATGGGAGAAAAAAATGGAGAAAAAAAAAAATAAATAAATAAATCGACCAATGACATTTCAGGACTCTTACGTGAACTTTCCAATCATTAGTGCATCCTGAATACAAATAATAAAAACAATTATTATAGTATTTATAATAGGAACATTTTAAATCCTAAATTAAAACACTAGAAGTGAACTCTGCATTAGACATAGGTTTGACAGTCTCATCTAGTTTTGATTTTAAAAAAATAAAATAAAAAAAATAAAGTTGAACATTCTGACAATGTATTTTTCCATTCACAGAATTATAGGGCAAGGTTAATTAAAAGAAGTGCAATAATAGAAAATAATAAATAGGCTTAATAATGTTTTTTTTTTTTGGGGGGGGGGGGTAATTTATTTATTTGATTTCATTTAATTAAATTGTTTTTGTTTCTGGTAAATTATAACAAAAAAATTGTTTGGTAGTTTTTATTTTTAATTTAATGTTTTTTTTTTTTTCTAGCAATTTAATATTTAATAGCGATATGTTTAAAATTAAGCTATAAATATTATTTTCTTTAGTCTTGTTCTAATGTTAGTGTTCTAATAAAGCACATTGTAGCTTTTCTTCTAGTATTGTTTATTTATTTTTCATTTAATACACCTTCTGCATGGAAGGTTGTGATATTGTGTGGAGTGGTGGTGGCGTAGTGGGCTAAAGCACTGAACTGGTAATCAGAAGGTTGCTGGTTCAATCCCCACAGCCACCAACATTGTGTCCTTGAGTAAGGCACTTAACTCCAGGTTGCTCCGGGGGGATTGTCCCTGTAATAAGTGCACTGTAAGTCACTTTGGATAAAAGCGTCTGCCAAATGCATAAATGTAAATGAGGTAGTTAGGTGCTAATTTTGCCATGGAGCGAACACGGAGCGGGGTTTCTCTAATCCTGGAGCGTGGAGCAAGCGAGGAACGGGAAATGGACAACCTGGATTGGAGCTGAGTGATTAAAGAATGTTTTGAGCGCGGAGGGGAAATTGTTGCCGCTCCACTCCACTATCGTATCACAACAACCCTAACAGCATTTCTTTAATGTGAATTGTTTCCATGGCAGTCGAAGAGCATAACTGATACCTGGTTTGCATCTTGTTTGGAGACGGTGCTGCCGTCCACTTCCTCTTTGCTGATCAGTGTAAGTGCATCTGAAAACAACAGCAAAAGTTGAATGACTTCAGCTCGACATAAACAGATGTCCGCTTGTACTCACTCCTGTTCGGTTACCTTGTACGAGCAGATCCCAGAATTCCTGAAGATTCCGGCCTGGAACGCTACTCTTCAGAGACTGCAAGAAACTGTTGAACAGCTCTGCGTTTCCAGCCTGAATAAAACAGAGTGCAACAAGATGATGACGCATTCGAGTAAATCTAGCAAACTTTATCGATTTTTAATTTATTAATATACCTTTATAAAATGATCCTTTGTGTTACATCACCCTAGCATTAATTAAAATCAGGGATGCACTGATATTAATTGTTTTGGATGCTACCAATTTTATCAACAAAAACAAAAAAACAATAGGCTGATAACTATATTGATTACATGCCACTTACGCTATTTTGTCATCAGATCACTGTTTTACTTAGGAATGCATAAAAAAAAAATCTATAAAGGAGGTACAAAAGATTTTTCACTGTTCTAACAAGTAATTTCCAATATCTCTCATTTTCAAAATACTGTATATAATTACCGATATCTCAGAAGTCTGCAGGTGTCAGCCTATAGCCAAGTGCTATGGCGGATCTTCCGCATTAACGTGAGAATGAGACAGAATAAAAATGAAATATTACATGTCCATAGGTGTGCCAACTCTCAAGTGTTTTCATGCTTATAACTGATATGCTGATGGTTTTAATTGGTCAATAATTGGCCGATAAATATCGGCAGCCGGTACATTTTATTGCCTTTTTCGGAACGTCCTGGAAATGCAATAGTGGATTTTTTCTTTTGCTGTTGAAGCAAATGGGAACGCAAAAATAATATACGCTGTGGTCTCCCATTCACCTCTACAGAAGTTTACCCCGCAAGATGCAGTGCCACAAAAACAGCAGAACGCAGGTGCCTAGAAACACGTTTTCAGCATATGAAGTTCTTTTTAAAGGGGTCATGACACGAGGAATCCAACGTTCCTTGATCTTTTGTCATATGGGTAATTGTAAAACCGGTTGTTTTATATTTGTGGAACTTGTGACATCACAAGGACCAAACACATAGGCAGAACGGCTGCCTCCAGCAAGACATCAAGCCTATTTTTAGTCATTGCAATATAGGCTCCGCCCACAGGTGTTCACAGTCGGTCACTCCGGTGAAGAGGAGAGAGATGGGTCTGTCATGGGATATTCATGTACAGCAAAGTGGACTTACACAGGACACAGGATATGTGGCTATCTGGATTTAAATATTGTTATACACTAGATGCACAGCTTTGACCATATTCATGCATCATTCTCCGCCTTTAAAAGACACAAATGTGTCCATTGTGTTTCATTCAGCTGCACTGTTTCCTGTTGTTTTGAAGGCATCTGTGCCATTTCTAATTGTTAATCATTTTGATGCATTTCAGGCAATGTGGGCCGGGTCTAAAGAGTGGTGCAAGTGCAACTGCTGCAACTGGGAGAAACACATGCAGTCCTGTGTGTAAACAAACACTGAAGATGTGAGATATGGCTCCTGTGAAGACCAGTGTCTCTGCTTTGGCCTGTTTGGCTTATTCAGAACATTTCAGCATGGACTGTGTGTGTTCATGGCTCATATCAGGCGGATTGCTTGTGAACCAGTCACAATATGATTTAAGCTTTGCAAAGGAACTGTTATTGAAGGATGGGGCCGGTAAACACTACCGGACCTGTGAGTAAACCGTACTTTTATCAGTTATAATATGAAGCTTGTTAATGTTCTTCCGATTGAGTTTCAAATATGGCTGCATTTGAGGGACTGCACGAAGTTAGCCAATCAGAACAGAGGGCCTTTACATCGAAGTCTTAAAGGGCCAGAGTGCTTTAAACCAAGCTTTTAGACAGAGGGTCAGTAACGGGGTGGAAAATTATCCTTTATTTTAAAATTATGACTGTTTTGGTGCAAAAACACTTTACTGACTTTATAAGTGGTCATGACCCCTTAAAACTTGTTGTGGTGTCTGAAAGATGTGGCACTCCTACAAATAACATCTGATGCCCTACAGCAGCGTGAGAAACATCTGATCCTTCCGAGATCCCAGAGTGAAAGTGGAGGTTTGATTGAGCGCTCACCTTCACAGACTGCTCCCTGAAGGCCTGGATACAGGCGATGATCTTCGTGTAGTACTCTGTGCCCCTGTTGCCCAGTAACTGCTCGATCCTGTCGGTCAGCTGCTGGCACGCTGTCATGGTAACAAAGCAATGGCTGTCAATGCAACCATGGCAACACAGCAACAACAACAACAACTGTAGCAAATATCCAGAAACAACACTACTACATAATCAATAATGAATCCACATTGTGCTGTTGGTGAATATATCACATCAAATATCTGACTTATTAACCGTTGAAGACAATTACATCGCAGGAAATGCAATACAATGGAGCTGAAATATTAAAGAAATATTCAGGAGTTCAATACAAGTTAAGCTCAATCGACAGCCTTTGTGGCATAATACTGATAACCACAAAAATGATTTTTGACTGTCCCTCATTTTCTTAAAAGAGCAGAAATCTGGGTTCAAGTGAGGCACTTACAATGGAAGTCAATGGGGGCCAACTTTTTGAACGTTAAAATACTCACTTTTTCAGAAGTATAACCACAAGACGTGAATAATATGTGTGTAAACATGATTTTCGTGTGATAAAAATCACTTACCAGCCAATTTTACAACTTGTTTTTAAGTTTGTGATGTCAACAAAAACTAAAACCCTAAAATAACTGTAAAAATGAGCATTTAAACAGCAATACAGCTCAAATAATACATGAGCTTTAACAGAAGAATTAATGTACGTGATTTTATTGAGTTATAAGCTTCACATTTCTGCCTTTAAACCCTCCAAAAATTGGCCCCATTGACATCCATAGTAAGAACTTCACTGTAACCTCCATTTTTGCTTTTTTTTTAAAGAAAAGGACGGACGAGTCTTTGTTGAACCCGGCATTTCCTTTAACTACAAAAGCTGTGGGAATATTCATGATTAAATATTTTAATATTGGCAGCTCTACTAACAGGGTTCCCAATACATTTCCATTATTTATTTTTTCAGCAATTAACACACACTGGCAGCCAAATGTAATTGGAATAATGGACAGATTTTGCAGTTTTGGAAGGGAATTGGTACTTTAATTCACCAAAGTGGCATTCAACTGATAGCAAAGTACAGTCAGGACAATACTGATGTAAAAAACAGCACCATCACTATTTGAAAAAAGTCATTTTTGATCTAATCTAGACAGCATCAATCATTCCAACACCTTATCCTTGAATAATCATGATAAATTGCTAATTTGATACTAGAAAATCACTTTCCATTATATCAAACACAGTTGAAAGCTGTTTGGTTTGTTAAATGAAGCTTAATGTTGTCTTTGTGTTGCACGGTATGCAATAGACTGGCATGGCTTAAGGTCAATATTGGGTCAAAAATGGCAAAAAAGAAACATCTTTCTCTAGAAACTCAACAGTCAATAATTTTCAGGAATGAAGGCGATATAATGCTTGAAATTGCCAAAAAACTGAAGAATTCATCCAAAGGTGTAACTACAGTCTTCAAAGACAAAGCACAACTGTCTCTAACAAGGACAGAAAGAGATGTGGAAGACCAGATGTACAACTAAACAAGAGGATAAGTACATCAGAGTCTCTAGTTTGAGAAATAGACGCCTCACATGTCCTCCGCTGACAGCTTCATTGAATTCTACCCGCTCAACACCAGTTTCATGTACAACAGTAAAGAGAAGACTCAGGGGTGCATTATGGGAAGAATTGCAAAGAAAAAGACACTTTTGAAACAGAAAAACAAAAAGAAAAGGTTCGAGTGGGCAAAGAAACACAGACATTGGACAACAGATAATTGGAAAAGAGTGTTACGGATCTAAACCCCATTGAGGTTTTGTGGGATCAGCTAGACTGTAAGGTGCGTGAGAAGTGCCCGACAAGACAGTCACATCTATGGCAAGTGCTACAGGAAGTGTGGGGCGAAAGGTCAAGTGCTACAGGAAGTGTGGGGTGAAAGGTCACCTGAGTATCTGGACAAACTGTCAGCTAGAATAACAAGGATCTGCAAAGCTGTCATTTGAATGCCACTTTGGTGAATAAATGTACCAATTTCTTTCCTTAAGAGCAAAATCTGTCCATTACTCCAAACGTTTGGCCGCCAGTGTAGGTATTTTTTTTTAAGAGATTGGATTCAGACAAGCTATTTTAGACAAGAGATCAGCATAGATTCAAGAAATGTCACGATATTTTCCATGACCCCCAAATTTTCCGCATTTCAATGACTTTTTCAGGCCTGGACTTCACCAGGTTTTCTATGACTGTGGGGAGACTGCACTTAAAAATAAAGAGAATAAAAGTGAAGAAGTCTCACCTTGATTGAAGGGAATGCTCTTCATTCGGATCAACTTGCAGAAATCCCATGCTGGGTTTACACTACCAACCTGAAAGAGCACAATTCACACGGGATTAAAAGAATGAAGGACTTCTGAACACGTGATCAATGATGACTAATAAAGATCTTGTTTCTGTGTCACACATATTGCACATAAGATTCTCACCGATGTCACGTTCCCCTCCGTAATCTCAGCCAGAATAAATTCGGTCTCTTCGTCCACTTTGACTTTCTTTGCGTCTGGCTCGTTGGCACTGACAAACAATCAACTTCCGTCAACACGACATCAACAACAGCAATAAAATAACATTTTCTGATATGACGTTACATTACAAAAATAGAAATGCCTGAAAATAATACAAAAATAAAGAAATATGCGAGTTGACTAAAATCTTTCACCGTGGAATTAATATAATGATCAAATACATCATGACATTGGTTATTTTTGACGGAAATTAAACATAAAAATGGTTTATATATTAAATAATCATAAGGGTAATGACTACATTTTAATTGGAACTTAATGGATGCCAATCAAAACCTATGATTTATTAAAACAAAAAGATGCTTCAAGGAATATTCCGGGTTTAATACATGTTAAGCTCAACCGACAGCATTTGTGGCATTATGTTAAATGGAGGTTACAGTGAGACACTTACAATGGAAGTCAATGGGGGACAATTTTTGGACGTTTAAAGTCAGAAATGTGACGCTTATAATTCAATAACAGCACTTACATTCATTCTCCTGTGCATTATTTGAGCTGTACAGTCATTAAATTGTCGTTTTAAAGTTTTAGGGTTTACAGCGTTACATCATCATGGCAAAACTTTGGTAAAATTGGCAATAACTTTACACAGATGCAGTTATAAAGTGATTTTATCACAGTAAAACCATGTTAACATGCATGTTGCTCACGTCTTGGGTTTTTTTAAAAAGTGAGTATTTTTATGTTCGTAAACACCCCATTGACTTCCATTGTGAGTGTCTCACTGGAACACAGATTTTAGTCGAAATACATTTCTGTGGTAATCAACCTTATGCCAGTTGATTGAGCTCAACTTGTATTGAACCCGGAATATTCCTTTCACATTATGTAGCACTTTAGTAGAACTATTAAAGTTTTTCTGCGCAGCTGAATTGCGTATTAATGTGTCAATTTGCATTGTTGCTCATCAACTCCTTATTTCTAGTTCTTGACTTACATTTATGCATTTGGCAGACGCTTTTATCCAAAGCGACTTACAGAGCACTTATTACAGGGACAATCCCCCCCGGAGCAACCTGGAGTTAAGTGACTTACTCAAGGACACAATAGTGGTGGCTGTGGGGATTGAACCAGCAACCTTCTGATTACAAGTTCAGTGCTTTAGCCCACTACGCCACCACCACTCCAGCGTCCCACTCTGTATTGTCACATTAATCCATACTGGTTTGTCGCTCTCACGTGTACTTACGAAAAGCATGCCATCTGATAGCTATGCAGATGTGCAGTATCTACAGCGGTATAAACAGTATAGCAAAAATGTACCTGCTAACACATTTCTATGATTGCACGGGACATACGGTCATCCGTCACACTCTCGCATTTCTCAATGATTGTTGATTTGATCCAGTCTCACCTGCTGCCAAACACGTCTGCACTTGTCTTCTGCTCTTTCCGTTTCGTCACCTCTTTCAGGGGGAACTTTGTTTTGATGCTCTGCAGAGGGGCCTGGCACTGGGCAGCCACAGCCTGGGGGCGCTCCAGAACTCTCTTCAGCCAGGGCTCAATGGACGGCAGGGGACCATCAGGATTCACACCGCGGTGATGTAAGCACTGGAAGCGGAAGCCAGATAAAAGAGGAGAGGCAACATGAATTTCACAGACGGGAATAACTGCAATACAAGAGGTAAAATGACTAGATCGTTGGTTCTAAACCAGCGAGGAGTGACCCAAAAATGAAATCACAGATCTGCTCTGACAGGGTCACGGATGCTGGAAAAACAATGCTTATACAAATAATACAATCCAAATAACCATATGATTGTGTATAGATGAAAAAGGACATTAAATATGCGTTGCATATCTTTTGTTGTTGACGTCAGACCGTGCATCCATCAAACTCTACGGTATTGTGTCGCACATTCATATGTCCTCTTGGTAGAATCTGACCATATTAGGAAGATGCCAACATGGACAAGTCGAGTGACATGCGCTCATCCTTGAAGAAAACCACGGAAGGTAAAAATGTTCGGATATGAAATAGTCTGGTTCACTTGGAGCGAAGAGAAACATGATTGGTGTCGGGTCGCCACTTGATCTGGGTCCTGAAGCGAACCCAGCTGAGCAGCAGACTGCATCAGCCCTTCTGGGGCTTGACCCAAAAACCTTTGCAATACCACTGATTTTTAGAGGAACGTTCCGGGTTTAATACAACTTTAGCTAAATCGACAGCATTTGTGGCATAATATTAAGACAAAAAAAAAAAACTGATTTAATAAAGGGTTACAATGGTGCACTTGCGTAAATTGGGTCAATCCATAAATGCTAAAATACTGTTTCACAAGTATAGCCACAAGAAATAAACAATAGACACTAACCGGACAAAAGTTTTGAAACACTTCACTGAAATGTTTCTCATGACCTTAAAAATCTTTTGATATGCCGGCGAATGCTTAAATGCTTTAAATGAGTTTTGTAGGCAAAAATAAAATTGTGCCACCATAATCATTTATTTCATTATAAAACTCAAATTAAATAAAAAAAATTGAAAGCCAATAAGTGTCCAGCATTGATGGGAACTCCTTCAATACGGTTTAAAAGCATCCCAGGATGATTCCTCGAGAAGTTGTTTGAGAAAATGTCAAGAGTTCATGTCTGCAAACTCTAGGCAAAGGGGGACTACTTTGAAGATGCTAAAATATAACAAATGGTGAATGGTCTGCACTTATATAGCGCCTTTTTAACCTTAGCGGTATTCAAAGCACTTTACACTGTGACTCATTCACCCATTCACACATCAAAGATGGTAGAGCTGCCATGCAAGGTGCCAGTCTGCCATTGGGAGTAACTTGGGGTTCAGTGTCTTTGATAGATGATTTATTGTCCTCAGAGGAAATTTGTTTCCACCGTCGGTGTGTAGAAAAACATAAACACACCACCACCATACATATAAACCGTCAAAACAATCACAAGCATAGAGGGGAGAAAAAAACACACAAAATCACACAACAAATGCCAGAGCATATGATGGCATCATAACGGCTGATTACCCATGTGTTTAAAGCTCGTATAGCCAAAGGAACAAAACTCCTACCATAACTGGCCTGCACATGTGTAGTCTATACCTGCGGCCAGAAGGGAGGAGGATGAAACACTGATAAAGTGGATGATCCGAATCATTTAATTGCATGTGCCTTCCGGAGCGTATATAAAGTAACACAGTCTGATAAATTAGGGGTAGGAATGCCAATAATGTTCCTCGCTAGATTAGTTATCTTTAAGAGTTTGTTCTTATTGGTATCTGTTAGCATATGGAAAAAACAAATGGCATCATACATAAGAACTGACTCCATAATACTTCAATACAGAAGACGATGACTAGGCTGAACAGACAGATGTTGTACATCTCTGTTGACAGCACTTGTAAATAACAAGAGTGTGCTGATTGAAGCTGAGATGATTATCTAATGTAATAATGCCAGTGTCTTGCCCAAGGACACGTCGGCATGTGGAGTCGTGGGCCGGGAATCGACCCGCTAACCCTGTGATTAGTGGCCGACCCGCTCTACCACCCTTCCATAGTTTGGATGACTTTACTATTATTGTCAAATGTGAAGAAAACAAAATTATAATAAAGAATGAGTGTGTTTCAAAACTTTTGACCGGTAGTGTGTCATGTCGACGTAACGCTGAAAAACCCAGCTTGCCTGGAAGAGTCTCTGGAACTGTGGGTTTGGAATGTGGTTGACTTTGAAGATGTCCACCGTATCTCCATCCTCGTCTTTGTCCACCAGCATCATGGAGTCGATCAGCGCATCCACTGCCCACAGCTGACCCTCTGAACACACATTTACACAAACACAATTATACTGAAACTATCTCTTGACAGGAGTATACAAATATTTATCTCTGTCTACATTGTCTGCATAAGATAAATGGCTGATTCAGGATCAGAATTTCCCCCCTCCTGATGGTAGGAGAGGTGCTCGTGATAAAACAGTAATCTGATCACAAAACGTTTTGAGCTCAGTTTAAACCTAAGTGCTGTTCACGCCACTTGATCCGATCATCCGAGACGGACCTCACAAATTTTGGACTGTTCACAATATATTTGGAATGATTTTGCAGGAACGAACAAAATGAATCATTGTGGTGTGCATTGATTTAAACGCACAATGTTTTCTATTTTCCCAATGACTGTCATTAGACTAGTTTCACGATCATTCCTCACTAGCATGAGAGTGTTTTAATAGTCTGATTTCAACCTCACTAGTAAAAATTGTGCTAGAGTTGGAACGTTGGATTCATTTCTGTGAATCAGCCCTTGATTCAAAACTCAGATTCAAAGATTCGTTTGAATCATCACAATTGTTTCATGTTCACGGAAGTCACCGTGTGGCATTTTCATGCATTAAAATGTTATATAAAAAATATATTTAGATAAATATTGCTGTTTAGTTCTATAGTACCATGTATTGTTATATTAAAGTATATTAAGTAAATATTTATTCAGTAAAAAAAAAGGGGAAAACATGCCTTTAAATAGTAATTTTATCAAGATATTGTTATTGTATTTTGCTTTGTGCATTAAAAAATTGTAATACACTTGGCACCAATGGTTTTGTTGAATTGTCAGTTCCTCGGGGAAAATAAAAGCCATTTTTAGAGAAAATGCATAAATATATACACACACTCAAACTATTTTAAGATTTAAAGATTACTCAGTTACATCAAAGAATGTAATGTAAGAATTTTGCTGAACAACATGTAGATACACAATGAGTACATTAAATTGTATGTAGTTTAATGTTAGTACACAGTAGTTAAAGACACCTAATATGAATTGGGTCACTTAAAGGGATAGTTCACCCAAAAATGAAAAATCTCTCATCATTTACTCACGCTCATGCCATTTCAGATGTGTAGGACTTACTTTCTTCTGCAGAACACAAATGGAGATTTTTAGAAGAATATTTCAGCTCTGTAGGTCCATACAATGCAAGTGAATGGTGACCAGAACTTTGTAGCTCCAAAAATCACATAGTAAATGTAAAAGTAATCCATAAAACTCCAGTGGTATAATCCATGTCTTCAGAACTGATATGATAGGTGTGGGTGAAAAATAAAACAATATTTAAGTCCTTTTTTTACTATAAATCTCCACTTTAACTTTCACATTCAGAGAGTGAAACGTAAAAAATGATTTACATTTTGATCTGTTTCTCACCCACACCTATTATATCACTTCTGAAGACATGGATTAAACCACTGGAGTCTTATGGATCACTTTTACGTTTCCTTTATGTGATTTTTGGAGCTACAAATTCTGGTCACCATTCACTTGCATTGTATGGTCCTACAGAGCTGAAATATTCTTCTAAAAATCTTCCTTTGTGTTCTGCATATGAAAGAAAGTCACACATCTGAAATGGCATGAGCGTGAGTAAATAAGAGAATTTTAATTTTTGGGTGAACTGTCCCTTTAAATAACTCAAAATATATTATTAAAGATTACTCGGTTCAACTTGAAATTGTGTTATGAAATTGAAATGCGCAAATCTTAAAAATAGGCCAAAATTTGAGTGTATATCTTCAAAAGGCTAAGAAATATTGAGATATACGTTTTATCTATATCACCCAACCCTAAAGAAACCCACCGGAGGGAGTGAACTTCTTGTTGTTTTCTAGCGTTGGGAAAGTGAACTGTCGCAGGTCATCCATATAGGGCAGTTGCACATACAGCAGACACTGAACACAGGAGACAGAGTGAAATATACTGAAGATAAAAACATTATAACATACTTTCCATTTGATAAATATCCATATACCTCATACTTTTCCTTAATGCAAGGAAAGGCCGCACCAACTTGAGGATTACTGCGACGATCGTAAGCGTAACGCACGATTGCTGCCATCTTTAGACCGTCAAGAGCACGAATCAGAGCAGACAGAGCCACTGCTGCATGCTGTACACACACACAGACAAGTTATTATATACTGTGTGTGACACACACACACACACACACACACACACACACGCAGTTGAAGTCAGAAGTTTACACACACTTTGTTAGTATTTGGTGGCATTGCCTTTAAATTGTTTAACTTGGGTCAAATATTTTGGGTCGCCTTCCACAAGCTTCACAATAAGTTTCGGGAATTTTGTAACTGAGTCAGATTTGTAGTCCTCCTTGCTCACACATGCTTTTTCGGATTGAGGTCAGGGCTTTGTGATGCCACTCTAATAACTTGACTTTGTTCTCCTTGAGCTATTTTCCACAGCTTTGGAGGTAATGTTGGGGTCATTGTCCATTTGGAAGACCCATTTGCGACCGAGCTTTAACGTCCTGGTTGATGTCTTGAGATGTTGCGTCAATATATCCACATAATTTTCCTTCCTCATGATGATCTATTTTGTGAAGTGCACCAGTTCCTCCTGCAGCAAAACACCCCCACAACATGATGCTGCACCCCCACAACATGATGCTGCAACCCCCATGCTTCACGGCTGGGATGGTGTTCTTCGGCTCACAAGCCTCACCCTTGGACATTATGGCCGAACAGTTCGATTTTGTTTCATCAGACCAGAGGACATTTCTCCAAAAAGTAAGATCTTTGTCCCCATGTGCACTTGCAAACTGTAGTCTGGCTTTTTTATGGCAGTTTTTGGAGCAGTGACTTCTTCCTTGCTGAGCAGCCTTTCAGGTGATGTCTATATAGGACTTGTTTTGCTGTGGATCTAGATACTCGTCTTCCTGTTTCCTCCAGCATCTTCACAAGGTCCTTTGCTGTTGTTCTGGGATTGATTTGCACTTTTCACACAAACTACATTCATCTCTAGGAGACAGAATGCGTCTCCTTCCTGAGTGGTATGATGGCTGTGTGGTCACATGATGGCTGTGTGGTCACATGGTGTTTATACTTGCGTACTATTGTTTGTACAGATGAACGTGGTGCCTTCATGCATTTGGAAATTGCTCCCAAGGATGAACCAGACTTGTGGAGGTCCACAATTGTTTTTCTGAGGTCTCGCCTGATTTGTTTTGATTCTCCATGATGTCAAGCAAAGAGGCACTGAGTTTGAAGGCCTTAAATACATCCACAGGTACACCTCCAGTTCAGTACACCTCTTATCAGAAGCTAATTGTCTAAAGGCTTGAAATCATATTCTAGAATTTTCCAAGCTGCTTAAAGGCACAGTTAACTTGGTGTATGTAAACTTCTGACCCACTGGAATTGTGATTATAGTCAATTAAAAGTGAAACAATCGGTCTGTAAACAATTGTTGGAAAAATTACTCGTGTCGTGCACAAAGATGATGTCCTAAACGACTTGCCAAAACTATAGTTTGCTAATATAAAATATGTGGAGTGGTTAAAAAATGTGTTTTAATGACTTTAATCTAAGTGTATGTAAACGTCTGACTTCAATCCTGAAAATATTAATTTATAAACCCAGATATTCAGTGTTATCTCAAACTTATGGACCTTTTTTGGACCACACTTTAGGGAAAAACTAAATAAATTACAATGCATTTTATTTCACAGTAAAAACAAATGTCTTGTAAAATTGTACCTCATCATCTCTGGGTGCAAAAACTTTGACAACCTGGCTTCCCATAAACTGATGACGATGAATCTGCATTATATGAAAAAACAAAACAAAATTTCACTGTCCCATTAGAAGGGGAAAAAAGTGATCTTTACAGTTGTAAGATATGTGTGATTTTCCCAAAGAATGGTGAAGAACAACTTAAAATACAATAAAGGAAACAGTGATTTTAAGCCTTCTGTGTAGTTGGTAATCAAGTAACACTGTAGCAGCACACAGTGGGTCAAATTGACCCGGCTCGTTAAGTGGGAGTTAAAACAAATCACAATTTGCACACCCCCCCAAAAACTGTTTTATCATCAATAAACCAACCTATAATTTACAAATGTAACATTTACTCATTTTAAATACAATAAACGCTCCATATTTAGAAGGTTTTCATGTATGTTTCTGTTCCCATTTGTTTCCATTGACTCATTGTTTTTATACTGGGCTAATAATATTGTGACATTGGAAACAAATGGAAAAATGATGGAAACGTGTGTGTGTGTGTGTGTGTGTGTGTGTGTGTGTGTGTGTGTGTGTGTGTGCGTGTGTGCAAGTTGAGACCACCCTAAATAAACACAACTTAACAGTAAATTACTACTGAAGGACATTCACTTGTTTGAGCAGTTGTTGTTTGGGAAAGACCACCATCTAATGGAGAGAATCTCACCAGCTCCTGTTTAGTAAAGCCAAGCACTGAGAAACATTTCCCATCAGACTTGTACTTCATTTGGTCCTCGTCTAGCTTAGAAAATGGCACAATGTCACTTCCATAGCGAAAACCTGTGAAAAACAGAAAGGACAGATGAAAACAAACTCAAAGTCCCGCCCTACATTCATTCTGTTGTTGTTGAATATCTCATGTCATCCAGAAATGCATTACAATGGGCTGTGAACAGCATTTCACATTGACTTTAACAAGGTTTGGATAGATTTGGACTCTTTACAGCCCCTATGAATGTGAGAATGATAAGGTGCCGCACCTTGAATAGTGTCATCCTTCTGTACTTCAGTTTCGTTGTCATCGTCTAGACAATAGACCGTTTCTCTCTTGATGTCGTCTTTCTGGTGACTCTGAGCATCAACCACGGCCCACGTTTTCTTCACCTTCTCCTCCGTTACCTGGACGTTACGAGCACAACATTACAACAAACTAGAGTAGAAAACAACAATAATACTGCTTGCGTATTCTGAGGTTTTTAAACATCATCCGTGAGGAACTCACAGCTTTGTATCCGACGATGCGTATGGACAGCGAGCTGCCGATGGTGAGCTGACAGGGCCAGGCCATCGGCCTTCTGTCAATGCGCTTGAAGATGGAGAGTTTCTCCAGAGCATCGCTGCAGAAAATGACGACACAATGACTCAAAAACAGCCTCTTCTTCGGTAGTTATTTAGCAGATCATCCAAACATCATAACTAAAGTCTTAACACACTGGCGTCTCAACTTTTAATGATATTAATTCCAACCTAAAAGTGTAGACTTCCTCCAAGCTGTCCTCTTCATCCAGAGACGTCATGATCTGTTTGACCATCTCCAGACCTTGAGTTTGCTGTCTGCTCAAACCTTTATCTGGACGAGGTGGAGCTGACGGCGTCCTCGATCCACCCCCACCTCCTTGCGCTCCGTCCTCCACATCCACAGGGAATGGCAAGCTACGCATGAAGACTGGATTTATTAACAGTGCTCTGCTTCAAACACCACCATGCAAATGTTGACACTTATTAAATGAGCATTAATTGTTTAGAAACACAAACTCTAAAAACAGCTGGAT
Source organism: Moxostoma hubbsi (assembly GCA_032164185.1). NCBI lineage: Eukaryota > Metazoa > Chordata > Actinopteri > Cypriniformes > Catostomidae > Moxostoma > Moxostoma hubbsi. The sequence goes on from JAVLUX010000206.1 coordinate 344,074, forward strand.
TTTCTTGTTATTTTTCCAAAGTTGGAGTTTTTATTACTCCAGTATCTTCATTTTTAAGGCCCTATATGGTTGTTTCCATTCAAATGGCCTTTTATCGTTGGTGTGCGTGATGACGACATGCCTAAAAAAACACTTTGTCGCACACGATTTGGTTAATCTGCCCTTAAGCCATTTCCATACAGAAATGTGTGTATATCGCTAACGGTGTACCTTTCACTTCGGACATGTCCCTAATTTGTTTCCCCCAAAGTCTTTGTAAAATGGGGAGATTATTGAGACAATTCATTGAAATCAGCCAGCTTATCAGAAGAGGAGGAATTGCTATCAAAAGAGAGCAGTTGCCCTTCTTACAGGACTGTAATATTGGTCCTGATGTTGCACCTATACATTACATCTATGCATTTATCCAAAGTGACTTACAGTGCACTTATTACAGGGACAATCCCCCCGGAGCAACCTGGAGTTAAGTGTCTTACTCAAGGACACAATGGTGGTGGCTGTGGGGATCGAACCAGCAACCTTCTGATTAACAGTTATGTGCTTTAGCCCACTACGCCGCCACCACCACCTATCACAGGTTGCCACAGGTTCTGACCCGAAAGTGAATCTTCATGGCCCTGTTCAAGCTGGCGACCTGCACCAAGTAGTGGGGGAAACTTTTGGTCTTAGTATAAGCACCATCAATCGATGTGTATATGATGTGTGCACAGATATTAAAGAAACATTGATGTGGTGTAACATCAGGATGTGTAATATATATATATATATGATACATTCCTGATATTCAATAGGATATTCAATAGGATATTTTGAACAATCATCTAATCTAAAGCATCGGCATCACAACTGCATTATGTCCCGCAACTTTTAATGACCAACTGAACTCGATAGTCATCAAAAATTCATTTTACCGTCATAATGCAATTGACATCGTCTGATAAAGCTCAGCAAATGTGATCCGAGGTAAAGAGGGTTAGATTTAAATTCTAATTTTCAAAATGTCATTTTCTGAAAGTGAACTCGGCATTGGACAAATAGTTCAGATAGTTTATAGTCTAGAAATAAGTATATAACATGTCTACAGAACAGAGTAAGGCTCATTTAAATGTATGTAAAGACAAGGCAATTATATAGGTCTAACAATATATATTTCATTTGGTAATCAATTTTTTTAATTGAATGGTTTATTCATTTGGTATTTAATTTAATACAGGGAATTTTGACAACATTTTAGTATTCAAAAAAAAAAAAAAAAAAAAAAAAAAAATCACTACTACTTTTCTCCTAGTATTCTGTATTCATTTTTAATTTAAAACATCTTTGTGTACAGAAATTATGTTTTTTGTTTTGTATGCCGTCTTTTATTTTGAATGGTGTGGAAAAGAGACTTTAATAAATAAATGGATGATTACCACGATTAAAAGAATCGCAAAGAGTGGCCATTCATTTGTTCTCCTTGTACTTGTTGATGTCCGGTGCATGATACGAGATATTTGTGTTGCACTCCTGGAAGTGTCGTGACGCAGATGTGTTTGCAGCATCGGATCTGTGCAGGTACGCCGTTAAGACCAATCCATAAGTGCAAGTAATGCTTCAGGGTAAATTCTGTCACGTGACGCTATATTTTAGCGTTAGCGTAAATTTTCTCGACAAAAAGTGTTTCCAAACCAGTTTTTCCACGACATTTGAGGTATCGATATAGAGTTTATGCACTAGTGTTAAAATGGAAAAATATTATGTCGACACTTGTGATGATTTGCGTTTCGATCAGCTATATCAGGTCTTTTTGATGCGTCACATTTTTGTCCCAAAAAAAAACCCTTGGACGGAAACAGTTACAGACAGCTCGTGGGGATTTCCAATATCTAAATCTGTAATAATTGATAATATTCATCCATATTTTAACCTCACTTCAATGCATATTTTATTTTTATTAGATATTCAATAGTTCTAAATTGAAGTGAGGACATGCAAAGAAAAATATATGAATATATTTTAAATAATATATGAAGATGTGCACCGTCAGCGCACACATCAAGTCTCCAACCATGTCTTGTGAATAATAATAAACCTCATCTAGTGAAATATTAATATACAGTATACAAAATCCTTCATGTGGCGAATCTTTGGTAAATACTTAAATATAGAGCATTGTAACAGAGCAAAATCAAAATAAGTGTCCCTGGTGAGTTTTGGGCCGGTTTATCATTTGAAGTCCCATGTTATTCGCCAAATCTTAATTTTTCCTCAATATTATTGAGATTTTGGTTAAAAAATACAAAGTTTTGGACTTTTTTTCTAACATTCTATCAATCAGTTTTAAAAACTATCAGCTGATTAAACAATTATCATCCTTTTCCATCACTTTGGTTATATGCATCAACAAAATCCACTATCGGTCGACCTCGAATATGGGAGTCTCCATATGGCTCCATTCCTAATTTGTATAATTTTACCCATTTTTAATGGTCGAAAACCAAACGTGGGTTACATGGTATGCAAATATTTTTTCTTGTCCACAAATAAAAATAGGTGTGAAGTACAAATAATACTGAATCTAGAAATGTACCTTTATGTACTTTCACATAAAAACAATTACGCCGAAGTCTCAATTTGAGACAAGAGTCCAAAAATCCACAATAATTACGAATAAGCGACACGGTTTTGCACAACTCTTCAGTTAGAGCAATACTTCTATCTAGTTTTTGTATTTCAGAAAATAATATTTCACATCACTTTAATGCTTCTACAGTTATAGCCGTTCCAATTTTGGAAAACAACACCAAAAAAAGTGTTGTTTTGTGTATTTTGTGGTCATTTTTGGAGTGATTTTAGTGATAGACTTTGGGGTTTTGTTCAAAAGTGAAAATTGTCATTTTGACCACCCTCTATAAAATAATGGACCGATCAGTAAATATTGATCAACGGCATTTATTATTTGGGCTTTCATCATTATTAACGTATTCCTTCCACTAGCAAAAAAAATACAAAACCAAAATATTCAAGGGTAGCTCTGGTTGACAGAATGACCCAGCTGCATGCAGCAATTAAAGAGATAGATCGAAGTTCCTTAATCATTCAGATAATTTATTTGGTCATCAACGTTTGACCAGCTATCACCAAATTGATGTTATATTTTTGGGGAACTGTGGCGAAGAGACAGTATAATATTTTTAAAAATGGCATTTACTGGTATATAAGACCATTGAATAAATGTTTCTTACAAGAACTGCAGGGTAATACCAGCTCTCTTCAAGTTCTTAATGATGACATCTAGCTGGTCCTCTGAGCTCTGTACGTTTAGATCCGTCAGCAGAACAATGTTCAGACGCTCGTACTTCTTCCCCCTAAACAACCAATCAGAAGTGTGACTACAGCAGAGAAACTTAAAGTTCAGATGAATCAACAGAAGAATGTGTGACAAACAAATGATCTCACATGGTTTCGTTCTGGAGAAGATCCATGCAGACGACAAGAGCATCAAGCCCTGATAAACAAGTCAAGGTACGTTACATTTTTCAACTTTTTTGTATTTCCATTCAGTCTCGCAGTGTTACATTTTTGACTATCAACATACACTCAAGAAAGGGACTTTTGCTGCTTGTTCAGTTTACTTAATTAAAATCAACTTAAGTATTTACATTAACATTTTTACATTTATGCATTTGGCAGATGCTTTTATCTAAAGCGACTTTCAGTGGTGCACTTACAGTGCACTTATTACAGGGACAATCCCCCCCCGGAGCAACCTGGAGTTAAGTGTCTTGCTCTAGCACACAATGGTGGTGGCTGTGGGGATCGAACCAGCAACCTTCTGATTACCAGTTATGTGCTTTAGCCCAATACGCCACCACCACTCCAAGCATTTAGCATGTTAACATTCCCTTCACTAGTTAGCACTGTACATAAAGAAATAAAAGAGATTTATTTTAGTTACACTGACACGTCTACTTTTATTGGGTTCCACCAATTTAACTAGTTTCTTTCTACACACTGTGTTTGGGTTGAGATTGCATAGTAATTTTAAGTTAAGAAAACTCATTTCAAACCAGTGGAACCACTGTCCACGATTGAATTGAGTCCAGCCAATGAGCTATTGGTTTTAGTGTAAAGTCTGGTCCAAAACTAGCCAACCAGTTTAGAATTGGCCAGAAAACGCCTCCAGTTTTGAGTAATATGCATCACATGGTCATTAAATGAACTGTGGATGGTCCATTCGGCATGCCGCTTGAGGTTGAAACTAAATGCTATTTAACTTGGTGTAAGTTAACATGCTGTAAACCTGAAATGGATCAGTCAAGTGTTTAGGTGTCAGGAAGGATACAATCAGCTTGTTGCCCACCAGGCTGCAGCTCATTCTGGATCTCTTCTAGCAGCTCAAAATCAGGCATCATGAGATGGCGATGAACAGTGATGTTCTGATACTGTCCGTCTTGGGCAAGGTGGTTCTTAGTGTCATCAGTACCAAACAGCACCAGAGCCACTTCATCCTTGTTCTCAGCAAACACCTGCAACATACAGAAAGTCAATCAAGCTCTTGTTATAATAGCTAGCAAGTATTATAGGTAAATGGAAAAAATGATTTCCAAAGCTACAAACCTGCCGCTGGATAAACTTCTGGATGACTTTCTTGGCCTGTTCGAAAGACGGCTCCTGACCCAGCTGAGAGTTACTCATGGAGAAACCCACATCCATACAGAGTACCAATGCGGACTAATGATAGAAAACAGAAACCAGAATTCATCTCCTATAAATTATAATATTATCCAGAACAGAAAATCTGAAATATGTCACAAATTGTTAGGTGGTGGCTAGGATGTTCTGAGTGTAGCTACGGCATTGCTAGAAGGTTGCAAGGCAGTTAACAGGATGTTCAGGGTGGTTACTAGAGCATTGCTAGGTGTTTGCTAAGGTGTTCAGATTGGTCAATAGAGCGTTTGCTAGGTTGCAAGGCATTTACTAGAGTGTTCGGAGTGGTTACTAAGACATTGCTAGGGTGACATGGGTGGTTTTAAGGGCGTTGCCAAGCAGCTGCCAGGGTGTTTTGGGTGGTCACTAGGGCGTTGCTCAGATGTTGTCTAGGGTGTTGCTAAGTAGTTGATAGAGAGCTATATCTGATTTTAGGAGGAGTTAGAGTCAGACATTTTAGTCTCATTATAATAATAATGTTTAAATAGTAGATCAGTGTGTTTGTCAAGCCAACATAATTATGAATATTGATGAGCGTGACTAAACGTGATGTCAATGAACAGATGACAGCCAATATAATAACGAATTTACATAATGCCATTATTCATCCTGTTACTAATTTATATATTTAAATATATATACATACATATATACATACACACACACACACGTAAACAATTCAAATGAACTAAAAGTGGGTCAAACTTTCACTGCGATGTGTGTATTTCTACAGAACCTCCCAGATCTTACGACTCATAATTAATTGTGTATAGTTAAACATGTATTCTTCAGTAATACTTAAATCATATATTTAAATAAAATAATCAATGAAATACCTTCGCAGATCGAGCCATCGCTGCTTATTCCTTTCTGTTATTGTTCCGGGTGAACAAAAGTGCGCGTAACACAAGGTTCCGCCTAGAGTGAGGGAAGTTGCGTAATTTCCTCCCAAACGTTTAAGCACAAACCACGCCCCAAAGCCGTGACTAAACCCTCAGCAACGTTTTCATTGGTCATCACTGTCCTGTCTTGAAGGTAACCATCCCATGTCAACTTTTCGCACATGCGCATTGCCGGGGAGTTCACTCGGAACACAATCATAAAATAATACGATTTTATTTATTTATTTATTTAAAATAGTGAAGCGTGTTAATAAACAAATTGTTTATGTTTGAAGTGCTGCTCGCTATATGAAATGCTCATAAACTGGCCAAATCATGTTTCGAATTGTGACCACAGTCTTTCTAGCAAGTCAGTCCACTGTCGGCCATTTTTGGGTGAAAAATGGCCGACAGTGGACAGAGCTCTCTCGGGAAGCTAGTTCCACTCATGCCAGTGCAGCTCATATCTACTTGAATGGTGGAACACCGAAATCTCAAAAACGTTTAGTCAAATGACGATCAAAGAACATTTTTCAAATCAGCAATAAAATCGGACAACGTTGGTATCATAAATTGTGCGTCTTTCCTCAGATTACGTTAAAAAACGCAATTTCCCCGGCTTGCATATCTAATGCGCATGCGCGATCCCGAGATGATTGAAAGGCGATGTCTGTATCTAAAAGGTGATTGGCTCGTTTACCTGTGAGGCGGGATTTCCTTTCTACGTCCGTTGAGCGCTAGAGCTTCTTTGTTGAGCGTTCCAGTTTCTCACATTTATTTGAATAGAAGTGGACCGTCTCTGGGCTAAACAATAATTCCAATAAAAAGTACTTTAAATTTAAATATAACAGCTTTACAAAAAGAATCACAAAACTGTTAAAAAACCTCCCAGCACTGATTTTTCACAATAGAAAAATTTCATAAGGACGAAACCTTGTGAGGAACAAAGATTCAGCATGATACATCTGATTTTTAATAGAATATTCCTACGTGTTTCAACATACAGTGCAACATATATTTGCTCTTTTCTACATTCATATTAAAATATGTAAAAAATAACATTAAAATAAATGCAAGAAAATCAACAGTATATAAAAAATAAAAAGTAAACTGCCCTGAGCAAATGCCAAATTGGCGTCAACCCTAAATAATTGCACATCAGACCATATTTACACTCTACATATTCTAATTGACAAGTAAATCAACCAAAACAAAAAGTTAAATCTTCTCATGCTTTGTTGACTTCAAAAAAAGCTTTTTACTTATTTTGGCATGAGGGGCATTTGGCATTTTGGCAACTTTTGCTTCAGTTGACCCAGTGCTGCATCAGAGTCTCAGCATGAACAAGGAGAGAGATGCTTGTGTTTTTTCTTATCTATGTTTTCTTATATCAAAATCAGGTATAGAGACTGGAGAACTTAAGAGGAAGGATGACCTCAAACAACAAATTATAAGTATGTTCAGCATCATTGATTTAAACAAACAAAAAAAAACCAAGCGAAAATCAAGTTTACAGTGAGGCACTTTCAATGGAAGTGAATGGGGCCAATTTTTTGTGGGTTTAAAAGGCAGAAATGTGAAGCTTATATTGTTATAAAAGCACTTGCGTTAATTATGTTAAATCTTGTATATTATTTGAGCCAGAGATCTTCAATATTGAGATAACAACCTCAGACGGGCCATGTCTATTCAAATGAATGGGAGAAATTGGAACGCCCAACTGCAGTCAATGGATGTAGAAAGGAAGCCCCGCCTTACAGTGAAAAGAACCAATCACCTTTTAGATTCAGAGATCGCCTGTCAATCAACTCCTAGATAGGAGCTGTACTGGCATGACTGGAAAAACCTCACGAGAGCGTTCCAAACATGGCCGACATTGCGCCAAACACACTTACACCTAGATTTAGCGCATGCTTGCACGAAAATACCAAAACTTAATGGCCATGTCCACTGACATTGTGCATATGACTTAAAAGCAGGGCTGGAGAACCCTTTTCCTATCAATGGCCATTAGAGCATTTGCTAAATTATTCACGAGCCATACAACTAACTTGAAGCATTGCTGGCATTGCAGCCATTTTTAATTATGGGTTGAAATTGAAGTACAGGGGCCGGTTGCACCAGCTAAGTTACAACTCAGCCTAGTTGTGGTGTAAATGGGCACCAAGTTACAATTTATGCACTACTAAATATTTTAGCATTGCACCATTAAACTTGTGTAGAACATAATCCTATGTATAAACTAAATATGTACATTTACGGTAGCCTCAGACCTCCGATCAGTGAGCTCATATTACAGCTGACAGTTACGTGAGCATCAACTGTAACAAGTTCATGGCAAATTTGAAGGCTGTTTATTGGGTAATACAGGTAAACATTATATTATGCGACTACGCATCACTTTACGGAGAGCTTACGACCAAGTGGTGCAACCAAATTAAGCACTGACTTGGTTACAGACTATCTAGTATTTACTAAGCCCTTAGTGTGAACTTTACATCTCAACTTAAGTGAGACCTGGTGCAAACCCTGCCCAGGTGCATTCTGTATGTGCTCGAGCACCAAGTAACAAAAAATAAATTGGACTTTCCATTATACAGTATTTGCATTATTTATGCTGATTAAATTAATTCTCAAATTAAAATTCAGACCGTTTGTCGTGATTCTGGCCCGTCTGGTGTGTCTTTAGTTTGCGAGTCCAACATTCAGGAGAAAAAGGAGTACATAACAACAACTCAGAAGAGCATCAGGAAACTTGGAGATTCAGGAAAAACAAGGCACTTCCAAGTTTATCAAAGAAAACACAAAAAAGTAAGGCAAAGTGAGCCAGCGCTCACCATATTTAAATTGTTTCATATCTCAAACGGAGGATAATATAGTATGATTAAAAAATATTCTGATATCGCTATTTTTTTTTTGTCCATCTTGGTGGTCTCTTGCTTCAGTATGAGAAGACTTGGGAAGCTGAGCTTGAGAAGAGGCAGGACAACTACAATCAAGACATGTAGGTCCAGATTAGCATGACATTAGCATGATAGCAGGAGTCATACACTGCTATAAATGACTTAATGTTGCACACATGAATGAACTTAATAATCTTAAAATATCTTCACCAACACATGTGGAATTTGTCACTCTTGAAGGAAGATGTTCCAGGAGAGAATCGACAGCTACATGAACGTGTTTCAGCAGTATAAGGACCGATACTGTCGAGACGCACTGGCTCAAAAACTGCTAAAGATTCAAGCCGAGAATGAGGAAATTGAGAGAAGAATCAGGGCAACTGAGGGGCAAATAATGGAGAAAGAGAAAGAACTGACAGACGCACTGGGTAATTTACCAGTCACACTTTCCTGCTTCACTGGCCGAAACTCTGATGCGCCTAAAAGGAATAGTTAAGCCAAAAATGAACATGATTTCATTATTTATTATGTCATGCCATTGCAAACTTGTATGCTGTTATTTTGGAAAACAAACTTATATAAAAATCTCAGCAGAAAAGAAACATCCCTTTTTCATGACACTGTATTTTAAAGATCATTTTGTAAAAATCCAAATAACTTTACAGATGTTTATTGTAAAGTGTTTAAACAATGTTTTCAATGAACCATTAATGAACACGCACCTGTGGAACGGTCATTAAGACGCTAACAGCTGACAGACGGTAGGCAATTAAGATCACAGTTATAAAAACACCAGAAGAAAGATGCCCAGGGTCCTCATCTGCGTGATCATGCCTTAGGTATGCTGCATGGAGGCATGAGGACTGCAGATGTGGCCAGGGCAATAAATTGCAATGTCCGTACTGTGAGACACCTGAGACGGGAAGGACAGCTGATCGTCCTCGCTGTGGCAGACCACATGTAACAACACCTACACATGATCGGTACATCCCAATATCACACCTGCGGGACAGGTACAAGATGATGATAATAACAACTGCCTGAGTTACACCAGGAATGCACAATCCCTCCATCAGTGCTCAGACTGTCTGCAGTAGGCTGAGAGAGGCTGGACTGAGGGCTTGTAGGCCTGTTGTAAGGCAGGTCCTTACCAGACATCACCGGCAACAACGTCGCATATGGGGACAAACCCACCATCGCTGGACCAGACAGGACCGGCAAAAAGTGCTCTTCACTGACGAGTCACAGTTTTGTCTCACCAGGGGTGATGGTCGGACTCGTGTTTATCGTTGAAGGAATGAGCGTTGCACCGAGGCCTGTACTCTGGAGCGGGATCGATTTGGAGGTGGAGGGTCTGTCATGGTCTGGGGCGGTGTGTCACAGCATCATCGGACTGAGCTTTGAGCTTGTTGTCATTGCAGGCAATCTCAACGCTGTGTGTTACAGGGGAGACATCCTCCTCCCTCATGTGATACCCTTCCTGCAGGCTCATCCTGACATCACCCTCCAGCATGGCAATGCCACCAGTCATACTGCTCATTCTGTGCGTGATTTCCTGCACAACAGGAAGGTCCGTGTTCTGCCATGGCCAGCGAAAAGCCCAGATCTCAATTCCATTGAGCACGTCTGGGACCTGTTGGATCGTAGGGTGAGCGATAGGTCCACTCCCCCCAGAAATGTCCGGGAACTTGCAAGTGCCTTGGTGAAAGAGTGGGGTAACATCTCTCAGCAAGAACTGGCAAATCTGGTGCAGTCCATGAGGAGGAGATGCACTGAGGTGGCCACACCAGATACTGACTGTTACTTCTGACCCGATCCCCGCGCCCCCCACCCCCCCCCCGTGTTTAGGGACACATTATTCCATTTCTGTGAAACATATATTTACACATGTTCAGTTTGTTGTAAATGAGAGGACGTTTCTTTTTTGCTGAGTTTATATTTTTATATAATATCTTTACTAAATAAAAAATGACAACATTTTCATTTTTTGGTGATCTATTCTAAAACAGTCTTTCCTCCATTTTGATAGGTGAAGATGACCCAGTAGCGACTTTGACGTGGGGTCAACAGAGGAAGAGGTGAACCTCAAAAACAACAAGTTTACTGCCGTTTCGAGATTCAAAGAGAGTTCAATCCTTACATTGGTGTGTCCGTGTTTTTTAGGCTTCCCCATTTACATTCACAAGCTCTTATTTCAGCGACAAGGTATTTCTGATGTTTGTGTTTAATGCCGATGTGACTTATACTGTATATTTTAAAAGCTGCATTTGTTGTTTTTTAGTCTCCAGGATCGGGACCCAAGTTCTCAGGTGAAGTATGACTCATATAATGATCCAACGTAGTCACGTGAATACTCAAGCGTATACTTTTTGTCCCATGAAAGCCTTCGGTGAAGTTTCACATATCAGTTTGATTTCATGCTGATAACAACACAACAATGTATTTTTAAATATACTTTATTCTATACTTTAACATATGTATATATTTCTGATATGGCAGTACAAAGTCCTTTTGATATGACATTCAGCTATATCATTACATTCATTTAATATAGATTTTTGTGACAGATTTAAACAAACACTATTATGATCTCTGAACAACTTATTGCACATTTAGAGCACTTATCAGCAAAATAAAGAGTTAAATAATAATTCCATATTTCTTGACATTAATACAATGCATAAATGACCATAATTAAACCGCTCTGATACCTGGTTCTGGCACTTTTGTTGATTTGGTAAAATAATGATAAATATTGATCAACAACCCATTAATTGAATATTAAATAATAGAGATTTAAAGCACGCAACAAGTATGAACTACTGCGTCACATGTTCACATTGCACAGACACAACATTTTAGTCAATTAGTTGAAGCTCACAACACTTGTTTAATTAGTACGGTCAAACATTTAACAATCAAAGCACCAGATTCACTTCTCGTCTGAATTCTGTATCGTCATAAAGACACATCACAACCAATTCCCTCATGAAACGCTGCTGGAATAAAGATTCAAATCGACACTTCAAAGTGACTTAAAAAAAGAAACAAAAATATACTTTGCATGGATTATTTTTAAATAATATTTTTGATATTATGTATAATTATTTATATCCAGAATAGGTGAATATATTGGGTTATTTTCTTTATTTTCAACAAAAATGTTAAAATTTACAATAAAGAAATTGAACATTAAAAAATACTTTTAATGGTTTATTTTAAAATAACACAATTTAAAGGACGATTTTAATTATTTCTATATAGAATTGGTGAATATCTTGAGTAAATGTATTTATTTATTACTTTTTTGTCCAAAATAAATCAATTGGTTAAAATTGACAATAAAAAGTGACCGTGAAAATGGAATAATAAAAATGTACTTTGCATAGATCATTTTAAAATTACAAAATAATTTCAAGAATTATTTTTATTATTTATATCGACTTATTTATATATAGAATTGGTGAATATCTTGGGTACATTTCTTTATTTACTACTTTAAATTTTAACAGATTTTTGTTGAAAATACAGTTTTAACCGAAGAATAAAAATGAACTTTTCATGGTTTATTTTAAAATAACACAATTTAAAGGACGATTTTGATTTATTTATGTATAGAATTGGTGAATATTTTGGGTAAATTTCTTTATTTACTACTCTTTGCCCCCCCAAAAATTAAAAAAATCAATAGGTTTAAACGTGACGGCAAATTGAACAATAAAAATGTACTTGGCATAAATTATTTTTAAATAACAAAACAATTTAAAGAATGACTAATTATTTTGTATGTATGTGTATAAATATGCATGTGTGTGTGTGTGTGTGTATACATACATACATACATACATACATACATATATACACACACACACATACACACACACATACACACACACACTTTTAATATGTAGATATATTGGGTGAATTTCTTTATTTCCCTGATAATTTTCATCAGAAATCAATTGGTTAAAATTGGCAATAAAAAGTGACAGTAAAAATTGAACAATAAAAATGTAATTTGCATGGATTATTTTAAAATAATAGACTTTTAATGATATATTTATATAGAATTATTTATATATAGAATTGGTGAATATCTTAGTTAAATGTCTTTATTTTCCAGTTTATTTTCAACAGAAATACTTTGTTTAAAATTGGCTACAAATACTTTTTTTTTTTTTTTTTTTTTACAATAACTGATTTTGGGTTATTAGAAAATAGCAAAACAATTAAGCCCAAGTTAGTTACTATAACTGTGTATACATATGACTAGAAACAACCCATTTAAATTAGGACAGCATAAACTGGCTTTGATGTAATGGACAGATGTTATTAAATACATAAATTAAATGGCAAAAAAACATGTAAACATGATATTTGTTAGTAAAAATCCATTTATTTCAGATGGATGGGAAATAAAGTGGCCAATGTGTCAAAAAATAGAAAAATAGGATAGAAAGTTCTTTCCTAATTGGCTTTTAATACAATTATTTCTAATCTAATAGATTTTAATCTATTATTTTATGTGTTATATAAAGCACTTTTGCAAACTGTTTTAAACCGTGTTATTTATTAAAGCTTTACTTAATAACGTACTGAACTTTTGGCGTGTCGAAATGCACCACAGTGTAAACGTGCTGTCTGGAAGCTTGCAAACACAGGCCCCGAAAACATCACTAAAGCTGCACGGGATGATACAGTTTAGGCACAAATTTGGAGTCATCACGCACTCCTTTAATTACTAAAGGATCTGGCTTTTTTACCCACTTTAACAGAAGACTGGCAGGTTGGTAAAGTTGGACTGAAGAAGGGGAACTGGTTGCGGTGCATTTTTAAAACCCAGTGTCTATACTGAGAGAGCGACGAGTCACGTGTTGTGTCCGTCCTGTCACATACTCGTTGAAGGACGTCTGATACTTGGCCAGCATCTTCAGCATGAGACGTAGATTGAACCACCACTGCACCTTCGGCATTCTGTGTCTGCGGGACAGTGAATATAGGTATGATTGACAAGGAGTAAGTGTTGACTGGCGTAACATAATGACATTGGCTCAACCAATAGTGTTAGTTTGGGCGGGGAAATTTCACACTTGACCTTTAATTTAAAATTAGCAGTCTGAAAGTTATTACTAAGTAACATAAGCAGCCTAATCGGGACAATAACGTGAACGTGGCAACATTTTTATAAAGATATTATGTTGCATCTTGGCAGTTCCGAGCGGAAATGTCCACATTTTCTCCCACATAGATGAGGTTTTTACTCACCCTCATAGAACCGCCAGAACCCTCAGTTATATTAAAAATATCCTGCTCTTCCCAGCTTTATAATGGGAGTGAATGGTACCTTAGATTTTGAAGCCCAAAAAAGTGCATCCATCCCAGAGTTTCCGCTAGAAAAAAATGGTGCCGGTCAAAGTGACCGGCAGAGGTGGACATTTTGATGATATGCCGGTCAAATATCGCCTCTTAATTAGTCAAGTTGAGGAAAACTGGAGGCAGGCTATGTAACTTAAAAAATGACATAATCAGGCCATATAGAAAGCAACATGTTTATTAGCCTAACTTTCAAATAGAAGGAAAAAAAACATGAACGTCCGATTGGCGTTTCACATTCATTGTTTACCAAACCAATCCCCCTTCCCCACATAAAATATCTGAATAGTAGCCTATTGTTTTTACTCAAGCGAACTTAATTATACACTCTCAGTATGTCTCATTTAGCTGGTAACATTTAAATTGGCCACCGTGAAATGACTCCTTGTCAAATGAACTGGAACAAACAAATGACTAGGCCTATAACATTGTCTCGCGTCATTTTAGGCTGCTTTTTACGCTGTTTTGCAGTGCTGAATTGTGCAGCTGCCGACTTAAAAATCAAAACTTCCCAGCGTCTCTCCACAACTTGCAATGCGCATAAGCCGCGTAACCTTGTTCTCCGCAAGCGACTTCGCTGCTTCGTCTTGATCCGATTCTGCAGCGAGAACCCCCTCTCTGCAGGAACACTCGAGACCGGGATTACACAGGCTATCTTGGCGAGCTTGGTCCACTCTGGATACATTTTAGGCTTATTCTCAAATTCAGATTGTGTTAGGGGGGCGGGATTATTAGGCAATTTTAATCGGACAATTTGACCGGAGAGATTTAATTTAGTCGGACATTTCATTTTTTTTCCGGCCAATGTCCGGTAATTACCGGACAATGGAAACCCTGATCCATCCATCATAGAAGTAATCCATACGGCTCCAGGGGGTAAATAAAGGCCTTCATAATTTACTCCCCCTCAAGCCATCCTAGTTGTATATGACTTTCTTCATTCAGCCAAACACAATCGGAGTTATATTAAAAATATCCTGCTCTTCCCAGCTTTATAATGGGAGTGAATGGTACCTTAGATTTTGAAGCCCAAAAAAGTGCATCCATCCATCATAGAGGTAATCCATACGGCTCCAGGGGGTAAATAAAGGCCTTCTGAAGCGATGCGTTTGTTTAAGAAACATCCATATTTATAACTTAATAAACTATAATCACTGGCTTCCGGTAACGGCCGTCCGCGTGTTCACGAGAGAGTCGAGTTCCAGCGTGTGACGTAGGCGTAGCGTAAGCTCCGGTGAGAAGTGACGAACGCGGAAGCGCAGAGAAGAGAGAAAAACAAAACGCCGGTCACGAGTTAGAAGATAACGAAGAGGATTTGTAAAGAAAAATGCCGAAGGATTTTGATAAAAGAGGAGATTGAGCCCTATTTGTTTGAACTGGAGTACACAGAGCAGGAACTCCGGGAGATGGAGGAGCTGCAGCAGCGGCACAAACACAAGAATCTGGTAGACGGAGAGTACGGGAGACGTGGTGATGCTAGAGGTCTTCATGGGTCGAAAAATTTGTGCCCGAACTGTTTGAACCCAAACAGAACAGAAAAATGCCGGACCCAGACCCAAACTGGAGACACAGACCCGATCGACACCGATTTCACAGCTGATTGCAATTAACAAGTTCATTTAAAAGTTGTGACAAAGTTAGTAGCCTCCGCTGTGCCCGGCCGTAGCGAATATAATCCATCCTCCTTGCCAAGGAAGTTTTCTGTGATTCCTCTCTTGCGGATTGAAACAGCATAACTAATCCACTCATTATTTCAGCTTCAAAAGTCCACTTGCTGTCACGGATCAGCTTTGCAATTTTTTTGTATCTCGCAGAAGATAACTTCGACAGTTTGTCCTTTTGAACTATAATAACGATTGCTCGTTGCTCTATGTCACTCACCTCGTTGTGGCTCCTCTCCACTTTTCACCTTATTTCTCGCCCTCACTTTATCTTTCTGATTTTAAAATGTTGCAAGTCACAACACACACACACACACTACACAACACACAACACACACACACCCCATCAGGCTAGGTCTTCTCGGATCGACTCGGGTATTACTCATAATGTTAAACAGGTCCTCGGGTTAAGAGTGGACCCATAAAGACCTCTAGGTGGTGCTCATGCAGGAAATGCCAACAGAGGCTGAGAGTGTTTGCTGCCATGAATGGACGATTGGAATGACGATAGACGCACGAACGCACCATTTTAAGACTAATACAAATCTACAGTATAGCTAAACCAACTCGCTTCTTTTCGCCATTTTCCTTTGCTGTAAATAACACATGCTGCCGCATTCGACTCTCGTGAATGCGCGGACGGCCGTTACCGGAAGCCAGTGATTATAGATTATTAAATTATAAATATGGATGTTTCTTACACAAACGCATCGCTTCAAAAGGCCTTTATTTACCCCCTGGAGCTGTATTTCTGGGCTTCAAAATCTAAGGTACCATTCACTCCCATTATAAAGCTGGGAAAAGCAGGATATTTTTAATATAACTCCGATTGTGTTTGGCTGAAAGAAGACAGTCATAGACAGCTAGGATGGCTTGAGGGCGAGTAAATTATGGGATCATTTTCATTTTTGGGTGAACGAACCCTTTAAGGTTAATGCTCAATCATGTTATAAATCAACATAACTGACCCCCCCAACCTTAAACCTAAACCTGACCGATAGCATCATAAAAGCAAATGTGAGATGAAAAACACAATCACGTCATTTTGTGGTGCTTCTAAGACACTTTGGGTTCCCGTGTGGACTCGTGTGCTCTTCAGGACTCGTACCCGCTCCTTTACATCACAAGTGCAACACTCGATCAGTCGAGCGATATGATCACACTCCAACAAGCTTGATTATATAATGCAAATGTTAAAATGAGTCGTGCACTAGAGTGAAAGTGTTCAGATGTCATCAGATAGCATTGTGTGAGGAACAGATGAAAAGTAAGTGTTTATGAACTGATAATCTGCCGTTTTACTCGTGATTTGTGTGAAATGCAATAAAAGTCACTCTTGTTGTAGCACCACTAGTGTTCATTTCACCGATACCGCCACATAAAATGTACGTATAATAACGTGATTCTATAAGACCAAGTTGATGTTTATCACTGAATGTTTTACTCACTCAAAGTCCGTCTGATCCTTCAGTTCAGTCACAGGACTAAACGCCAGAACCTTCTTATACAGGCCGATCACACAAGCACTGTCTGCAGTATTAGCAAACACACGACCTGCCGGATAAAAGCAAACAGTTTGATTCCAAGTCATTGAATCTTATTTTACAAAATACATTTCTGCAGCACTTGACTTTCGTTTCTGAGACCACGTCCATTTATAGTGACACAATAAAGCAATAAGCCACGAAAGGCCACAGTACGTGCACACAATCCCTTACCTTGCCTAAAAGTGTTGACCATCTTCTCTGTCAGCCACTCTACAGCTCTAACGCCCAGTTTAGTGCCGTAGTTTCGGTCAAAGGGTGTTGGGACGCCTCCCTTTTTCACATCAGAGAAAGATGTGAAATTAAAACGTTCAAATGTTGCATTTATATTAGAGGTAGACCGATATATCCGCACTGTAACGGAGCCAAGACTCTGACATTTCAAAATAAGAGTCTCTGGTGTGTTTCAGACATGTTTATCCTCATGCAACGCATCATTTTAATGATTAAATCCAACAAGAGTTCATGAGACTCTATACACTGTCATTTAAGGGTTAAACTTCTGGTGTGCCGAGTCACGTGACACAACAGCGTGACATTGATTTCCGTGAAGCGCTTCTACGAGCGCAGAGCGAACAAAAGTGCCTCTGGTCAGAAAACGCTACAAGTTTTTTTCATTGAAACGCGTTTGGTTGTGTTGAGTAGCGTCTCTAGTTTCGTTTGATAAGCTGCTTTAAATATCCATTAATTTTTCATGCATCAGCGCTGATAAAAATCCACAAATGTTCAAATAAGTGGAAAAAGCATTTTAGTTATTTTGAATAACTTTGAACATTAGCACATTTGTCTTTGTGGGTCAATTCGCTTCATTTTATAGCTCTCCTATAACTGTTCTGAGACCAGTGCAGACAGACAGCACACTGGAGTTTAAGTCATTCACTAAATAGGGAGCAAGGGAGCATCCTATAGCTCTCCTATAACTGTTCTGAGACCAGTGCAGACAGACAGCACACTGGAGGTTAAGTCATTCAATAAATAGGGAGCAAGGGTGCATCCTATAGCTCTCCTATAACTGTTCTGAGACCAGTGCAGACAGACAGCACACTGGAGGTTAAGTCATTCAATAAATAGGGAGCAAGGGTGCATCCTATAGCTCTCCTATAACTGTTCTGAGACCAGTGCAGACAGACGGCACACTTGAGGTTAAGTCATTCAATAAATAGGGAGCAAGGGTGCATCCTATAGCTCTCCTATAACTGTTCTGAGACCAGTGCAGACAGACAGCACACTGGAGGTTAAGTCATTCAATAAATAGGGAGCAAGGGAGCATCCTATAGCTCTCCTATAACTGTTCTGAGACCAGTGCAGACAGACAGCACACTGGAGGTTAAATCATTCAATAAATAGGGAGCAAGGGTGCATCCTATAGCTCTACTATAACTGTTCTGAGACCAGTGTAGACAGACAGTGCACTAGAGGTTAAGTCATTCACTAAATAGGGAGCAAGGGAGCATCCTATAGCTTTCTATGCAGTTAAGGCCGTTCACTCCTAAAATCTGATCAGAAGTTCAGTTTCAGGCTGCAGATGATGTTTGGACACTCAACATGTTTGACACACATGGGACGATGATCATCAGTAAATAGATTCACAATTTATTTTAACATGGTTGGCAGTGATTGGATGATGCTGGACATAACTTTCAATCTGAATTAATTATGATAATTTATGATGTAACGTCTCAAAAACATGAATAATCAACACTCCTGGAAAACAAACAATTTGATGAATAAAATCAGACTTTCTATCGCGTGGTATTATTTACAATTTCACAACGTAGTCCCGCTGTCTACATATGTGGACATCAATATTTAGGAAATCTATTTCCTTTAAATTTTTAACGTTTTTATTTTCTTGTTTTTAGGTGAAATGGCAAAAGCACACAGCAGCCACGCTCGTGTCTCAGGAGGTTAAAGTCACGGTTATGCACCAAATTTGAATTTCTTCCCATTATTATTGAGATTTTGGTTGAACAAAAAAAATGACATCCGGAATTTTATTCATTTTGGAATCCATGTCAGCGCCCCTCATTGTAAGGAAGGGCAAAGTACATTTTGTAACACTAATTTAAATCAATTTTCTAAAAACGAATCGGCCGGTTAATCAGTTATCGACCTTAGTTATCGGTCGACCTCTAATTTGTATTTCTTTTATTGCAATGGAATCTCAGTTTCATTCATTCTTATGACAAGATATATTCATAAAGTGCACTTTAAATAATCCATAAACTCTTAGAAAGTGTTTCCAGGTGAGGCATTTGATCTAACTGATGTCACCGGACGTCCAGTACCTGCTGTAGATGTCCCAGGACATTGACTCTGCAGTCAAACACCCCTTTCCCTTCAGCGGAGTACAGTTTGTGAATGAAATCAGTGGTGTAGTGCTCATGACACTTCTCATTCCTGTGAAGAAAACAGTTTTCTCTTACATCTCTGTTACACTCAGTAATGTGCTCTAGATATCTAGCGCTAGACTGCTTCATGTTGTGCTTCAAGAGTGGTGGTGGCGTAGTGGGATAAAGCACATAACTGGTAATCAGAAGGTTGCTGGTTTGATCCCCACAGTCACCACCATTGTGTCCTTGAGTAAGACACTTAACTCCAGGTTGCTCCGGGGGGGGATTGTCCCTGTTATTAGTGCACTTAAGTGCATATCTGCCAAATGCATGAATGTAAATGTTGTTTGTTGGACTGTTTTGAAGACTTTCTAAATCAGAGCATTCTGGGAAATGGAGTCTTCCACCGAGGTCTATAAAATGACTGGTAATTCATCAAGTTTCACAAAACAATTCTGGGCACTCTATCGAAATCTGAAAGAGTAAACGGCATGTTTCTCGCAGAGGAACGTTATCGTTTATAATTGATATTGTCACGAGTCCTGCAGGAAGTCCTGCACGTGGAATGCGTCGTCTGAAGTCGGTAGCATATCTGCCGGCGGACCTTCTTTTATTCATTTACAAATGTGACAAACAAATGAGAATGAATGACGGAAGCCTGAAATGTCCCACCAAATCAAACCAGACAGCTCTGAGTGTGAACCATTATTTTAGGCTGACCGTAGTGAACTGAAACGAGGCAAAAATGCGACTCTGAACACATTTCTTTTAGGGATGTCCTGACCCCACTGTTTGGAGACCGAGAGAGAGTACTGATAGTTAAATTGTTTTTGTAATGTTTCAGTTTTCAAATGCAACGCTGTGAGTTTCAGCAACTCTTACGCAGAAGACGTCATTTTTAGCTACGAGTGAATCATTAGAAGTCACGTTTTTATATTCTTCATTTTTTCACAAATTACGTGTTTTCGGTTTCTTAATTGACCCTTCATCAAAAGGTCTAAATAACTTCATTAAATAGAACAATTATTTTTATTATGTTGCATTATTTTTTATAATATAAAAGTACTTTCATACAAATCCTCACAGCACAATCCAAAAAGTTATTTTTGTCAAATAAAGCACTGTGGGTTATTCCTTAAATATAATGCATGATTCGATTTTATTATTATTATTATTATTATTATTATTATTATTATTATTGATTTATTAGCATTATTATTACAGTGAATATTACATCATTATAAATTAGTAGATTTTTTGTGTACTGGCTCAATAATGATATTTTGTTCATTTACAGTAAAATAATAAATAATAAATCTTGAGTAATGCATCTTCAAACATAAATCAACTTTTTTTATTATTATTTGAAACATTGATTATTCATATTATCTAATGTTTCTGGAAATATCTTTCATGCATGATCAGATTTTATGGGCAATTCATACTTAATCATATAGACAAAATGCATTACTGAAAATGTTTTCCATTTTAACTCACATTTAAAATGTAAAATGAAACGTCTGCATCCTGGTTACTGTCCTGACTCAAATTTAAAATGCAATTCAAGTTGCAACTCAATCGTTCTGCGGAGGGCATTAAAGGGAGACCATTTTTAAAGTCTGTATTTTGTCCAACCCTGGAAAATACAAAGTAACATGTAACGCTGTAAAGTGTGACTAAAAGTTTTGCACATTTGTAATGCTTTTTTTTTTTCATCATTCGATGTTGTGACAGTAGATCGACTTCCTGTTGAAAACAGCTGCATGATTGCCTGACTGTAACTGGCAGGGCTGGACTGGCAATCTGGCATACCGGGCATTTTCCCGGTGGGCCGACGCACTTTGGGGCCGATCAGAGCTGGACTGGCCATCTGGAGAACCGAGCGGGCCGTTGGGTCGGGCACGAAATGGGCCGCAATAAGCTAAAATGAGCCGCCGCATTATGCAGAACAGACCACAAAACGGTGCCGCGATATGCAGAAAAGGACAGCGAACACCCCCCCACCACCACCACCCCCCCCCCCCCCCCCCACACAGACACCCCACTCAACTTTTGGCCCAGTTGCCATGTAAAATCCCGGGCTGATTTCTCTTCCCAGTCCAGTCCTGGTAACTGTTGTTCTTTAAAGGACAGTGTTTATCATATGGACATTGTGGACAGGGACACTGAACACTCTTTACCTCATCACCAGACCTCTCTGAATGTCCTTCTTCATCTTCTCTGTCAAATGCTCCACATTGGTCTAAAACGAAATGCGTGTCACATCAGAATAAACACACTCATTATGCAAGTCTATGCAACTAATAGAATGATTTATGAAAAAATATATATATATATATATATCAAAAAAATGCGATAATGTTTGTGAAGTACAATTTGTGAGAAAATGTGGCTTTTTATTAAGAGGCTCGTTCTCACCTTCAGGTCATGGATGTTGAAAGGCTCCTCGAAAATATAAGCCGCATCCGCACCGACGGCGATGCCAGTGGTGGTTGCCAGGTAACCACAGTATCCTCCCATCGTCTCCACCACAAACACTCTTCTCTTGGTGCCTGTAGCTGACTGCTTGATCTTATCACAGCTCTTCATAACACACACACACACACACACACACACACACACACACACACACACACACGCGTTTCATATCAATATTGGGGCATTCTAACCGGTTGCATTGGATTGATAATGTCAATTGTATGATTATGAATAATTATGTAATAAATGAATCAGGATTTGGCAAGTGTCTTTTTAGATAAAGGCTCTATTCAAAAACAAAGAACTCCTCCAGGCAGCTGCCGATCAATGCAATATCCTAACTGACATGGAACCTTGTACGTGACCAATCCAGAACGTTCTACATATGCAGCAACTCTTTCCTTCATAGAACCCGCCGTAACCGCCGGCTATATCGCGAAAAATGCTCACGGTTAAAATGTTCAACTCCCCAGATGTATAAAGTCAGGCCTATGTTGTCCATCCATCCATCCATCTTCAACCGCTTATCCGAAGTCGGGTCGCGGGGGCAGCAGCTCTAGTAGGGGGCCCCAAACTTCCCTGTCCCTTTCCACATTAACCAGCTCTGACTGGGGGACCCCGAGGCGTTCCCAGGCCAGTGTGGAGATGTAATCTCTCCACCTAGTCCTGGGTCTTCCCCGAGGCCTCCTCCCAGCTGGACGTGCCTGAAACACCTCCCTAGGGAGGCGCCCAGGGGGCATCCTTACCAGATGCCCAAACCACCTCAACTGACTCCTTTCCACGCAAAGGAGCAGCGGCTCTACTCCGAGCTCCTCACGGATGACTGAGCTCCTCACCCTATCTCTAAGGGAGAAGCCCGCCACCCTTCTGAGGAAGCCCATTTCGGCCGCTTGTACTCGTGACCTAGTTCTTTCGGTCATGACCCGGCCTTCATGACCATAGGTGAGGGTAGGAACGAAAATTGAGCGGTAGATCGAGAGCTTTGCCTTCCGTCTCAGCTCTCTTTTCATGACAATGGTGGGATAGAGCGAATGCAATACCGCCCCCGCTGCCCCAATTCTCCGGCCAACCTCCCGCTCCATTGTCCCCTCACTCATGAACAAGAAACCCGAGGTACTTGAACTCCTTCACGCCCATGTTGTATAGTCTGAAATCTTAGAACCTTTCATACTGTATTTATGTCACATAAAATAACAAAATAAGGCCTGAGAACATCCACGTCGCAAATACGCGCCACCTAGTGGTCATGTGGTAGAAATATTTATATGAATATAAAAGTCGTTCAAATAGCACTTACGTAGATTATACAGGAGTTATATATGGAATGAAAGCTCTCATTCTCAGGAATGTGACGGTGTAGTTGATTTCATTGCTCTTATATCACACATTAAAAGATTTTCAAAAGAATCACAAAATGAAATATGATCTCTGTAATGTCGCATTCATGTGCCGATCACTGCTGCTGTAAGCCTGTAAGCCCCACAAACACTATCTGCTCTCACCGTAGGCCGTTTTCTACAAAACAAGCCATTTTTACATGTCTGTGAGCTTGCTTGTGTGAATTATCCAACGTTATATCTTAGATGTCCAGAACAAAATATGCAATTCAGTAGGAAAAGCATGCTAAACAAATCATTGGAAATATATGTTATTGACTGTAGATGATCAAATGTCATCGCAAAGGGAGGATCACAGCTTTCTAATGACACCTAGATTGAGTTTCTAAGGGATATTCAATTAAATAATGAGGGTGGTGCATGAACTGAATATTGGACTGAATGTCTATGGACGAGCACGTCTGTGAGGGCTGCGAGTAGAGCGCCACCAACATTTCAGACCTGTATATTGCAACAGAAGGTGATAGAGATAAGATAAGTTAAGATAAGATAGATAAATATGATTTTTTTTTTACCACTTGCTGCCATCCATGCTTACAAAGTTAGGACAACAACAACAAAACGTTTTTTTGTTGTTGTTGTCCTAACTTGATTCTATCTATCATAAAATTGTAAACATATACGATATTATTAATGAATCATTGTAGTGTTTTTATTTTATTTGGTGGGTTTTCTGAAAAATGAGATGCATTTTTGGCAATAAGTCCACAGTGTGTGTGAATGTATGAAAGAGCACCTATTATGGTTTTTAAATGTGCCTAATTTTGTTATAAAGGTCTCATACAATAGATTTACATGCATCCAAGGTCAAAAAACACTTTAATTTACTCATAATTAAAATTGCAGCATTACCTTTTTTTCCCCAGTGTCAAAAACGACTTGTTCAATGATCCGTTCTAAGCGTTCATTCTAAACTCCTCCTTTCAGAGAGCATACTCTGCTCTGATTGGTCAGATGTCCCAGTCTGTTGTGATTGGTCTACCGCTTCGTGTTGTGTTTGAGGGCGGGTCAAATCTGTTCGCAAGCAGCCAATGAAGACCAGAGGAGCATTTTTTTGATACTAAATTACATAGTTTAGTACAGGAAGTAAGTCTGGAATTACTAACGATTCGTTTCTGGCGTTCAGAATCGGTTCTTTCATTTGGGAGTCAATAACTCTAAGATTTTTGAAACTTTGCAGACTTTCCCCGAGTGGGGAAACTCTAACTTCTAGATGATTCCGGAGTTGACGAAATGTGATGCTACAGCAGGGGGCAGTAAGCGCAACTGTAGCAGCACAGGCAACAAACATCACTTACACACAATGCATAATTTACTTTAAACCGACTGAATACTGTTCATAATACTTTACGCTGTCATTTAAGTGTTAAACTTCATGTGCAGCGAGTCACGAGACACAACAGCATGATGTTGATTTCCATAAAGCGTTGATTTTATCATCACTGTACAATACGGTTCTATTCATTAACATTAGTACATGCACTCCCATATATTTACTATCAATGTATTCATGCAAAAGCTGACAAATGTTGCTTTCAGAGGCTTTATATGTACTGTAGTTAGGATGAAAATAAGATAAAAATAAGGGTGCATCCTATAACTCTCCCATAACTGTTCTGAGACCAGTGCAGACAGACGGCACACTTGAGGTTAAGTCATTCACTAAATAGGGAGCAAGGGAGCATCCTATAGCTCTACTATAACTGTTCCGAGACCAGTACAGACAGACAGCACACTGGAGGTTAAGTCATTCACTAAGTAGGGAGCAAGGGAGCATCCTATAGCTCTCCTATAACTGTACTGAGACCAGTGCAGACAGACAGCACACTTGAGGTTAAGTAATTCACTAAATAGGGAGCAAGGGTGCATCCTATAGCTCTCCTATAACTGTTCTGAGACCAGTGCAGACAGACAGCACACTTGAGGTTAAGTCATGCACTAAATAGGGAGCAAGGGTGCATCCTATAGCTCTCCTATAACTGTTCTGAGACCAGTGCAGACAGACAGCACACTTGAGGTTAAGTCATGCACTAAATAGGGAGCAAGGGAGCATCCTATAGCTCTCCTATAACTGTTCTGAGACCAGTGCAGACAGACAGCACACTTGAGGTTAAGTCATGCACTAAATAGGGAGCAAGGGAGCATCCTATAGCTCTCCTATAACTGTTCTGAGACCAGTGCAGACAGACAGCACACTGGAGGTTAAGTCATGAACTAAATAGGGAGCAAGGGAGCATCCTATAGCTCTCCTATAACTGTTCTGAGACCAGTGCAGACAGACAGCACACTGGAGGTTAAGTCATTCACTAAATAGGGAGCAAGGGAGCATCCTATAACTGTTCTGAGACCAGTGCAGACAGACCGCACACTGGAGGTTAAGTCATGCACTAAATAGGGAGCAAGGGTGCATCCTATAGCTCTCCTATAACTGTTCTGAGACCAGTGCAGACAGACAGCACACTGGAGGTTAAGTCATGCACTAAATAGGGAGCAAGGGAGCATCCTATAGCTCTCCTATAACTGTTCTGAGACCAGTGCAGACAGACAGCACACTGGAGGTTAAGTCATGCACTAAATAGGGAGCAAGGGAGCATCCTATAGCTCTCCTATAACTGTTCTGAGACCAGTGCAGGCAGACAGCACACTGGAGGTTAAGTCATGCACTAAATAGGGAGCAAGGGAGCATCCTATAGCTCTCCTATAACTGTTCTGAGACCAGTGCAGGCAGACAGACAGCACACAGGAGGTTAAGTCATTCATTAAATAGGGAGTAAGGGAGCATCCTACAGCTCTCTATAGAGCTAAGTGCGTTCACTATTAAAATCTGATCAAAAGTTCAGTTTCAGGTTATTATATATGGGCTTTATAATGATTTATAATGATTTAATCATGATCATTGGGGGCCTTTCTCAGCAAATAAATCAGAATTCCATGTTATTAATTAGATAAATTGTTATTATTAATTTACAGCACTAATATTAATTTGTTACGAGTTTGTAGTCAAGTAATTTAAAGCTAACGACTCACCTTTTGTGGTTTGCTTTCTCCAAATGAATTAAATAATCTGTTAAATATGATGCCTTATAAAATCATATAGATTGTGTGCAAGTGCTGCAGGTGCGTTCATTTATTCTTACTCAAGCATGCAACAGAAAAATGAGCTTTTGCTGACGTTCATTGTGCATTTGTTTTCGTTTGGCTTCTTCCGTATCCCACCTTGCCATGCTGCCAATGTCGGCAGCTCACCGGAACTGAATTACAGCCTAATATATACAGGTAACTTCTTAATATCTTGTAAGTTACATATATGATACAATGCACATGCCAGAAACGGTCAATTTGAATGAGAATACTAAGTTTTATGCCCAAAATGAACCAGACGTGTACTTACAACCATCGCAGCATTGACCGCAGTATCTGACCCCAGACTGAATTCGGTGCCCGGCACGTTGTTGCTGATGGTGGCTGGGATGATACACATGGGAATACAGAGTTCATCATAGAGCCCCCTAGCGTCAACCAACTCCAGTATCCCCTCATAAGCCTGGACAGGAAAACAGTTTAACTGTGCAACTCTTTCATATGTTGGATTGCCACATGGTGTGTGAAGCACTCATATAATGCACTGCATCGAATTCTCCAATCACAGAAAAGTGTTTGTTTACCTCAAAACCACCAACAACAAGCAGCGACTGGATCCTAAACTTGTTGAGATTTGCCACTAGTTTCTCCATGCAGGTGCTCGGAAGTGTTCTGGAAAACATTGAGACGGAAACAAAGTTGACAGCGTCAAGATGCACTCAAAATCCAAATGTTGTTTTTAAGTGCGACAAACCTCTTAGTTCCCAGCAGAGAGCCGCCCTGCCCTGTCCAACCGGCCACCTGATTCCACGACACTTCATTGACCTTTAGCACAAAATAAACGAGATGTATGCTCATATAAACACAGAAACATACAATATCCACATATACATGCACAGCAAACATTTACAAGTCCTCTGAAGACTGGTCAGCCCATCCTTTGGGAGGGTTTCGCTGCTGCTGACCGAGTTCAATATTTACTCTGTTAAAAATGATGGCGGAAATCTCATTTAAATGAGAGTAAATGTTGGAACTAATTGATTTAGATGTGAATTCCAGATGGGACTAATGCAAGTCAGATGCATGCTTTGTCTGCATTAAAGTCTCACATATCAATATGTAGTGAGGAAGGCCCCCAAATAAAGATCATTTTGTACAATTTTCATAATCATAAATGTAATTCTATTATAATGCAAATCATTCGAATGCATATGAATATATTGTTGCATCAGAAAAATAAAGCATTTCTACAAATGGAAAAAATGTGTATGCCTGAAAATGAGCTTGTAAGTCAAAGGATTTGTTTTAGATGCTGTCCATGCGCTGATGTTGTACGTTTCACTGTATTTTCAAAGGAAAATGTATGTTTTTATTTTTTTTAGAACAACACTACATCATTGGGTACAATAAGTGTTTTGTACCAGTCCGTTAGCCAGACCCTCAAATCCATCGTTAATGATGTAAACGCGGTGTCCCGTGGAGAGTCCGACCCTAACCGCTGATCGCACCGCGGCGTTCATGCCGGCGGCCGGAGCTCCTACGTTCAGAATCGCCATGGAATAACCGCTCTGAGAGGAGAAGAGCACAGAAGATGAGGTAAGGGATGCTGTAGGATCAGTTATATCAGCATACTTATTCATTAACACCTCATTCATACATGGTTAGACTCTTAGGGATGGGCATGAATAATTGAGTACTTGTTCAGCTTTAAATATTTGAAATATGTCACCTAAATCTTGCCATTACAACTCAATTAGGTGGCGCTGTGGATCCATGACAACGTTAAAGGAAACGATCACCCAAAAATGAAAAATCGGTCATTATTTAAAGTGATCCCATCACTTCAGAAGACTTCAGCATCCTACTCGCACAATCGACACATCATACAAATTTCAACCCATTTGTGCTGTTGATATCTGCGCAGCTAGTATACGAGGGAAGTTGAATCAAGCATGGACTGGTAATCTGGCATACCGGGCATTTTCCCGGTGGGCCGATGCACTTTGGTGGCGATCAGGTGCACACTGGCCTACGGGAGAACCGAACGGCCCGGTGGTTCGGCCTCAAAATGGGCCCAATGGGCCGCGGTAAGCTAAAATGAGCCACCATGCTATGCAAAACGGACCACAAAATGGCGCCGCGATATGCAGAAAAGGACAGCGAACACAACCAGTACCACCACCCCCCCCTCCCACCCCGCTCAACTTTTGGGCCAGTTACTATGTAAAATCCCGGGCCGAATTCTCTTCCCAGTCCATCCCTAATGGGAGGAGAAGACTCAGGTGGTGCTCCGGTGAAATAAACTAAATATACATGTAAATTTAACAACAGCTGGACGGAAGAATTTCATTAAATTTCTCGAAGCCAAATCGACAACGTCCACGTCTTTTGCAAAGTGTGTCAGACTGGTCAGATATTGGACACGGTGGGAAAAATGACATCACTCAGCACATTAAATCACAACGGCACAATTTGTATGTTTTTAGACTGCCTCTGCCATCCATCACCCCCCGCCGTCTCAGAGGCCTCCCGGATTTTAGTACCCAAATGTTGACAGGTATGCATAAGGGTGACATTTGTGAAAACCTCCATAGGCATTAAATGTCACGTCTAGTAATTCTATCTTGTTTGAGTACTCGACAACAAAATTATTCTAAACGCCCCTCCCTACTATCTATATGCCCCAAAACCCTAAATATATATCATAAATATATAGTAGGGATGTCCCGATACCATTTATTTATTTATTTTTGAGTACGAGTTCCGATACTTCCTTTTCATTACTTGCCGATACCCAATTTTTTTGTTATTTCATACCAACAGTTTATTTACATTTTAATCATCAAAATTGGGTCTGAATAAAGGAATTAAAACTTCAATCAAATCAAACAGAACAAATATTTTTCAAAGTAATATTATATTATTTTAATCAAATTAAGTGCTTTTATACAACACAGCACAAATCAAAAATACAACATTTGACCTTATTATTTGTTAAATAAGTGCTGCATAACAAATGTGAAATATTGCTTAAATATAAGACAATTACTATTGATTTATTATTATTATTGTTGTTATTATTAGTAGTAGTAGTTGTATTACAGTGAATATTACATAACTATACAGTAGTGATATATTTCTGTTGCACTTTTTTTTTCATTTAAAAAAAACTTTTATTTTGGCGGGAGCTTTTATTTTGAAGTCCTTTCCACTTCTGTGTGGTTTTGATGGTAGCTTCTCACTTTCAGAAAAGCAGGTCGCTATGTGATTGTGGTAGGGCGGGGGTCGTGACTCCGCACACCTGGCCCCCAATCAGGCTAATCAAGCCTCCGAGAGGGATCAGGGCCGACCGGAGACGTCAGTGCGACAGAGAGAGAGTTACGGGCAGCTGTCCGACACCTGTGTGTCACACTGCCGTCTCCGGACAGCCCTGATCCCTCTCGGAGGCTTGATTAGCCTGATTAGTGGCCGGGTGTCCTCCAATCACAGCCCCGCCCTTCCACAGTGATTCAGTGCGATTATTAACCGCAAAAGGCTTCTATTTAGTCAAATTAATATGTAGTCTGAATGTGGCTTGTGCTACAAAGTGAATTAGTGCTCTGCTCACTGTCATCCGCTACCAACAGAGCATGTGATGCTCATGATGGTGCTGTGAGTCAAGAAGCTCTAACATATTTTATAACTTTAGAGGCGTGCAGCACATGCAAACTATATACAGTATACACGTTTTATTTTGTGTGCTGAATGTTTATGCAATGACATTTCTATGTTGATGGTACTGGTTTTTGGTATTGGAGCATTTTATGAGCACATGTACTTGAATGCGGTATCGGACCAGATTCTGACACCGGTATCGTAACGGGACATCCCAAGTACAAAGGGGTGTGAATCTTTGGCTTGAGAGCAAAATTGATTCTATTCACGATTCAATGGTGTTCAGTTTGATTTAAAAGGGATTTCAGTTCAGTCAGGTCTCGTTTTGTACACATTATTAGCTAAAATCATTCAGGTCGCCAAAGTCGTTGAATTAAATGTCTTACCTGTAATTGAGCAGGCTTTTGATAGGCCAACAACTTATAAATGCTCCAGTTATTCTCAAAACTCCTGTAAACAAACATCATTTGAGCAGTCATTACCGGGACAAGAGGAAAATATTCTCAGCGTCCAAATTCCCAGACATCAATAAAACATGGGTTTAGAACAACACCAGGGTGAGTAAATAGTATTCTTATTCTCACCTGCCCCGTAACTGTATGGCTTCTTCAAACCTTTTTTCATTCATGGCTCTCTGCACTTCTTTAGTCTTTAGGAAAAAAGAGTAAAGTTACTTCTTATTTAATCTCATGGGAAGTTTCTCATTTTTCTAAAGTTTCTAAGATGCAAAATATGAGTTTGAGACTCACCAACTCCACCGCCTCCATCAGAGGGAGCCGAACAGCCTGATTTCCTGATAGGCCGATCACACAGGCGGGCGTGTCTGGCCCCGCCTCCAGTAGGGCCACCACAGCCTCCACGCCCATTTTACTGCTCTACACAACAAAAACAATCCAAAAACTGAATAACTCCATTAGTAAAACTATAGAGGTCGTTTCTGAACATTTGTGCTAATGAATGATGGCCGTAACGTGCAATAAAATGGTTTATTTACGAGCACTCTGTCAAAGGCTGACGGCGTTCCTCCTCTTTGGACGTGACCCAGCACGGTCACACGGGTGTCATAACCCAGCCTCGCCACAACCAGCTACATGAAGAATTCAGACGACATGAATTGACAATTAATTTGACATTTTCATTCAGTTCCTGAGTTTAAGATCTGTCATCATGTCTGTAAAATATCACTCACATCTTTGACGTAGTTGGAGGTGATCGGCTCGCCGCTACTGTTGATCGCTCCCTCGGCGATGATGATGATGTTCAGTCTGCATCCTTTACTGCGACTCTGATGTAAAACATTTATGCATTTGGCAGATGCTTTTATTCAAAGTGACTTACAGTGCCCTTATTGCAGGGACAATCCCCCCGGAGCAACCTGGAGTTAAGTGCCTTACTCAAGGACACAATGGTGGTGGCTGTGGGGTTTGAACCAGCAACCTCCTGATTAGCAGCCCTGTGCTCTAGCCACTATGCCACCACCACTCCAATAAATGCATAAATAAAAAAAGAGCTGGTTTTGATGTTGATATGATGAATAAAACTCACAGAAAAAAAGTGATTTTCATAAATGCATCAATACAACTGTTCTCACCTCTCCCAGTCGAGCGCACATGCGTTCTTCCCAGCCTTCTTCAGGAGGAGCTTCTGGAATAAACAGCCAATCAGCTCCAGATGCCAGAGCTGAAACCAGCGCCAGATACCTGCAAAACAAACACCTGAATCAGTAATACTGTGTCTGTTTGTTCAACAGCATCTGAGTTCAAAGTTCTAAAAACCCAATTCCTAAAAAGTTGGGACAGTATGGAAAAATGGGAATAAAAACACAAATGAGAGATTTTAAAATTATATTCAGCTTTTGCTATATTGAAAGCACCACAACTACACATTATATGATGTTTTACCTTTTTGTAAATATACAGTCATTTCAAATCAGATGATTGCAACACACTCCAAAAAAGTTGAGATGGGCAATTTAAGACTAATAACTGTTGGACGAGTTGGAATAACAAGACGATGTGAAACAGGAGATGATAAACAGGAGAGGCAATCGTGTCATAGTATATAAGGAACCTCCAAAAACAGCCTTCAAGAGCACCGATCATTCAAGAGATGCTTCAGCAAATAATCCTGCACTTTGAGAACAATGTTCCCCAAACACAAATTGGAAGGATTTGGGGCATTTCACCCTCTACAGGGCACAATATAGTTAAAAGATTCAAGGATTCAAGGTGCGCAAAGGTCAAGCCGAAAACCACTTCTGAATGTGCGTGATCTCTGAAACATCGCTGACTTAAACAACATCATTCATCTGTAATGGATATCATGAACATGGGCTTGGGATTACTTTAGTAAACTTTAGAACAGCACTCGCCGCTGCATCACAGATGCAAGTTCAGACTTTTACTGTGTAAAGGAGAAGCCGTACATCATCACTGACCAGAAGCGCTGCTGACTTCTCTGGACTCGCTCTCATCTGAGATGGAAAGTAGAACGGTGGAACTGTGTTTGTTATGGTCTGAAGAGTCCACATTTCCAAAATGTTAGTGTTATCCTGGCAAAAGAGGAAAAGGGCCATCCAAGCTGTTATCAGTGTCAGGTCCAAACGCCAGTGTGTGTGTATGGGCCAGTGGTGTGTCAGTGCCCATGCCATGGGTAACTCGCTCATCTGTGAGAACACCATGAATGCAGACAGATGTTCAAACTCTGGAGCAACATATACTGCCATCCAGCACTGTCTTTTCCAGGGACGTCCCTGCAGGACAACTTCATGCCCGGATGACAGGTGCATGGATGTGTAAGCAGAGAGTGCGGGTGCTTGATTGGCGTGCCCACAGTCCTGACCTGTCTCCAGCTGAGAATGTGTGGCACATTATGAAGCACATTAGATAGCAATGAAGATCCCGTACAATTGTGCCGCTAAAGACCTACATAATGGATGAATGGGGGAAATTCACTTTCTAAACTGAACAAACTTGTGTCTTCAGTGCCCAAATGCCCAAAGTGTTATTAGAAGAAATGGTGATGTTTCACACTGGAAAACTCTCGACTGTCCCAACTTTTTTGGAGCGTGTTGCAATCATCTGATTTGAAATTAGTGTATAACAAAATACACAGGTTAAAACATCATATAATGTGTAGTTGTGGTGCTTTCAATATAGCAAAGGTTGAATATAATTTTAAAATCACTCAATTTTGTTTTTTTATTCACGTTTTATACTGTCTCAACTTTTTCAGAATTATGGTTGTAATAATTTGTCAACAAATGTTGAGATTTGTGAGCAAATGCAAATGTGAATTAATAGCTTGATCATCAAATAAACATGTTTGTGAGATCTCACATGAGAAGAGAAGGAAAGTTTGACCAGACAATGTAGGCTTGAAAAAGCTCTTTTAAAAGAAACATTATTGAGGTTTAAATATTATATACAGTATGTTAAGTAGCATAGACACTAAAGGCATTGTTAGCTGGTTGCTAAGGTGTTCTGAGTGGTTGCTAAGCAGTTGCTATGGCCCTCTGAACTATCTGGTTGGCAGGGTGTTGCTAGGTGGTTCCTACAGTGTTCTGGGTGGTTGCTAGGTATTTGACTATGTTTGTTTAGGTGCATTATTTGGGAAAAACTTTAAAAAACGTATTTTTAAAAACTCTTGGAGGAATTACAGTCAGAAAGGAGGATTTTAAGTTCATGGTCTTCTCATTACCTTCTGTGCAGTCCCCCCACCCCAGTCATTGAATGAGGCAGTATGACTCACCCGCAGTGGCGACCCATGACCTCTAGCACAAATGTGCGCTGATGGCTGAAAACAAGCAATAAAAGAAAAGTGAGCTGCACAATTATTGATCTAATCTGAGGATTACACACAGTTCTGTAGACTGACTTAATGCTTATCTGGCACACTGGCGACTCTCACTACAAGATGCTAAAATTAAAGACTGAAGTGCATTCCTTCTAGAGATGTAAGAGTGAGCAGTGACAGGACAAGCCGAGGCAAGCATTCATTCCACAGAAGATAATACACAACTCCCCTGACGTTCAACAGGAAGTCACTTAAGGAATGTGTTTGTAATTTGGACGCTGTATAGGCTGCAGAGGGCACAGGCTCACCAAATCTGGTCCAGATTTTAAAGACAGGAAAAACATTGCCTGATGAATCTGGCAATGCCTACGGAGGTACACAAATGGTAGGAACTGTTGATCACTGGATGTTTTTTGTTTTTGGCGCCATTTGGAATAAATTCTAGAGACTGTTGTGTGTGAAAATCCCAGAAATACTGGCATCAACAATCATGCCACGCCCAAATCACATTTTTCCCCATTCTGATGGCTGATGTGAACATTAACTGAAGCTCCTGACCCGTATCTGCATGATTTTATGCATTACACTGCTGCCACATGATTGGCTGATTAGAGTACAAAGACAAAGTGGTCACTGAGTGTGTGTGTGTATATATATATATATATTTTTTTTTAAATAAAGTGACTATAGCTTTTATAGAAATACACCTTAAAAATAAATAAATAAATAAATAAATAAATAAATAAATATATATATATATATATATATATATATATATATATATATATATATATATATATATATATATATATATATATATATATATAAAAATGGTAAATGGTCTGCACTTATATAGCGCCTTTTTAACCTTAGCGGTATTCAAAGCGGTTTACACTGTGACTCATTCACACACCAATGATGGCAGAGCTGCATGCAAGGCACTAGCCTGCCATTGGGAGCAACTTGGGGTTCAGTGTCTTGCCCAAGGACACTTCGGCATTTGGAGTCATGTGGGCCAGGAATCGAACCATCAACCCTGTGATTGGTGGCCGACCCGCTCTACCACCTGAGCCACAGCCATCCCAAATATATATATATGAATTTAAGTTCAAAACATACTTGCGTAATATTGTGCTGACCTTGTAGCTGTGGTCGTGATGGCGTCAATGATCTCAGTGATGCGATTGAGGGCGGAGTCAGCGCCGATGGTCATGTCTGTTCCACAGAAGTCATTATCTATAGATCCCACCAGACCCACGATGTTCAGATGATCGTGCTGCTTCACCGTCTCTGCTGGGATCCGACCTGTGAAAGACCTTCATATAGATTTATGGATTCCTATCCTGAGATGATCTCTAGATTTTTCAGCCTTTTGACAATATTCACTATATTTAACCTCTTAACGACGGGTGGGTCAAAAACGACCCACTTGCATATTTATGTACATTAATGTTTAACGCATGTTTCAACTGCCAATATATCATTTGAAAGATCTGGGTCTCAAGATTTGATCAGTTAAAGCCATTTTAACAATCGCAAAGTTGCAACAATAATATTTTATTAAAGGCGTCAAGAGTGAAAATCAAAACACGACAATTGAAAACGGAAGTTCTGAATTGATTGTCCTCCAGCCAAACACAGATGAGCACAATCCTCCAAACTTTGGTGTGCTTTTCATCGCAAGCGTCCGTTAAATAAACCCCATTAGCGATTTCAGTCCAAAAATGTACATAAAATTATTTTGAGTTTTGAACATATTGACTTATGTACATGTGACACATGTTTTTGGGGCACTGTGGGTAGTCTTACATATTTAAAAATAAAAAAGTATTTTATAAATAATATTTGCGTCACTATTCACAATATTTGTATAGCTCTAATTTTTTTTTACACTAAAATGATAGATTTTTACTCTTGAACAAATGTTATTCAAACGAGCCCAAGTTTGTGTTGGAGACCAAATGGTTCAAGAACTGGAAGAGTTTGACTTTGGGAATGTCGTTTTCAAGCTCACGCACAAAAAGAGGCCGGATGATTCAAAATGTTTAATGGAAGAACTAAAAGTAAAAATCGGCTTTAAAATAAAGCAAGTCTTATTTTTAAAAATACATTTATAATATTTTTTTTCTACACTGTTTTTCATTAAATAAACAAGAATAATGACATTTAATATTAGATATTTACATGAATCAATAGCCTATAACAACACATAAGTAAACACAGAGGCATTTAATTTTACCGTGAACATTCCGCAAACATTTTGCTAACATTCCGTGTACATTTTGCGAACATTCCGTGAACATTTTGCGAACATTCCGGAGCGATGATACAAATGTATCATTGACTCAGTTTTAAATTGATTAATTGAAACGGAACTAAATCAAACTTTGTAACTCAAATGCAATTTTTGGTACTGAAATTGAAATTAGAGATGCTATTAAACCATCTGTCTTAACTTGCGAGTTGCAAGACAAGGTCCGCTTAACAAGTCTAATGACATGCTCTGTAGAAAAACATAATTGCCAAATAAAAAGCACATTAAAATAATAATGATTTAAAACAACTTTTATTAATAATTTATATCGGCAGCAAAATTATTGCAAATTTGTCCTGACTACACACACACACACACACACACACACACACACACACACACACACACACACACACACACACACAAAACACCCAAAAGGGTCTGACTGTTATTTCACATGAATCGCTGTGTGAACCAGAAGTGCGTGTTGTTGTGATTTTGTACCTTTCTTCGCAAGTTCCTCGAGCAGTCCACTCCACTCAGAGCGGAAGATATTCGCCCCAGTCAGGCTGCCGTCACCTCCGCAAACACACAGATTACAGATGCCACGTTTGACCAGGTTAAATGCAGCAGCTAAACGCCCCTCACGCGTGGTGAAGGCCTTACAGCGGGCACTACCAATCACTGTGCCACCCTGTGGAAAACAAACAGAAAGAGAACAATGACCAACACATGTTTAAGACTAACGGTTGTATTTTGTGCACCAGATATGTCCGTAATGCTAAAACACGAGCAAACTGTTCAAAAATGTATATGAGTGCTGCACCCAAACAGTTGCATGCATCGCAGCTTCAACGGCCTGAGTCGAGTGACGCTTGCTGCAAAGAGCAGAACTCAGAGTCAAGCATTACCTGAAGAGTTTGATCACGCCATCAAAAGCAAAGCAGTACTGACATTCAAATGCACAACTGATGCACTCCAAACGTCACAAACTCTCTGAATGAACAACGCACACTCTTTGTTTTTCTGACAATTATAACAAACTTCGTGCCATGCATCAACATGCAATTATTCAATCTGAATGCAAATATTAGATCTGATGGCCAAAGCAGAGGGAAAGATTTTTAGTTAATAACGACTTTATTTTCAGTCATAAATAATCGTATAACTTTAGAAGACTTGGAATATAGAGCATGTGTTTTATGAACTACTTTTATGGTATTTTGTGTGCTTTTTGGAGCTTGATAGATGTGGTCACTACAAACTCTTGTTGTATGGAAAGGAGCTGCATGAAGACTCTTTAAAATCTCTCCTTTTGTGTTTTTTTTTCATGGTAAAAAACATCAACATGTAGATTTAATGAAGGAAAGGATTCAGTCCAAGCTCACTGCATATAGGGAAGTAGGACATTTCACTAATCCATGCCAAAAGAGCATTTAGGATATGTTATAGATGTTAAAATCTGTATTTTACCAGGTCCTGACTCTCCAATACAAAATAAACGCACTACAGCTCATGCAACAGGACAGCTTACCAGAACACCACCTTAAGTGCACCAACAGCACATAAAAATAATGAAAAAAACGAAAATGAACAAAGTATGAAAAAGCTCAACAACCTCAGAAACTGGAGTTTGATTTAAAGAGAAACGACTTCAAAATAATGACTCAAACAGATTCCCCCAAACTCCACCTGTCCTTTGCATTCTGAGGTTTAATCGATGCTCTTACCAGTTGAATTATATTGGTGACGCTTTGCCAGTTGGCCAGTTTAATATTATCTCCTCCGTCCACCAGCCCTTGATAACCCTGAAATCAACAACACATTAGAGAGTACAAACACACATATCATGAGGCAGACACGGTTCACAGTCACGACATTAAATCATAATATGTTTTCACCGTCCATGCATTAGAAAAGATCAGCAGAAAATGCAAATACCTCATAAACCAGGTAAACTTTGGCTCCCACGTAAATGCCCATTCGGGTCACAGCTCGCACAGCTGCATTCATACCTGAGAGGTCAAAGGTTAACACTACACGTCATGTCATCTGATTTTAGCTCATATTTCACTCCAAAATCACAAGAAAGAAAACAGATGCCACGTGTTGTTTTTTTCAACTGTGATACTGTAAAATAAATATTATATTAATCGGAATCGACAAGAAAACGACAAAACTAACATTCTGCAGACATTTCTCAAATATTTTAGGCTATTCTATGCATTAAAAAAAATTATAAAATTCCATCAATATAATTCAAAAATTATAATTACGTTTTAGTAATAATAATTAATAAACCAAAAATATTAAGGATTTATTTTTTGAGTAATAATATTATTAATAATAAAAATCTAAAATAATAATAATTCAGCACTCTTTTTAGTTGTTATTAGGTTAACACAAAAACCTACAAACAATGTTCTGCAAACCTTAGTAAACACAAATATTGTATCTTATTATTAAGATGTACTCAATTTCATAATAAAATTCAAACAAATGAAAATGTAATTTTGACGAAATAATTGAATAAAAAGAAAAATATTTAAGGTTGGTTTAACTTTATTACATATTTAACAATTCAATTGGATCAAACTATTATGAACTTGAAATGCAACCCTAAACTAAACCCAACCCCCCAACCCCACCCCCCAGCCCTAAACCCAACCCCCCCAGCCCTAAGCCCTAACCTAACCCTCCCAGCCCTAAACCCAACCCCCCCAGCCCTAACCTAACCCTCCCAGCCCTAAACCCAACCCCCCCAGCCCTAACCTAACCCCCCAGCCCTAAACCCAACCCCCCCAACCCTAAACCCAACCCCCCCAACCCTAAACCCAACCCTAACCTAACCCCCCAGCCCTAAACCCAACCCTAACCTAACCCCAACCCAACCCCCCAGCCCTAACCCCCCAGCCCTAAACCACCCCCCTTGCCCTAAACCCAACCCTAACCTAACCCCCCAGCCCTAAACCCAACCCCCCCAGCCCAACCCCCTTGCCCTAAACCCAACCCTAACCTAACCTCCAGCCCTAAACCCAACCCTAACCTAACCCCCCCAGCCCTAAACCTAACCCCCCAGCCCTAAACCCAAACCTAACCTAACCCCCCAGCCCTAAACCCAACCCCCCAGCCCAACCCCCTTGCCCTAAACCCAACCCTAACCTAACCCCCAGCCCTAAACCCAACCCTAACCTAACCCCCCAGCCCTAAACCTAACCCCCCAGCCCTAAACCCAACCCTAACCTAACCCCCCCAGCCCTAAACCCAACCCTAACCTAACCCCCCAGCCCTAAACCCAACCCTAACCTAACCCCCCAGCCCTAAACCTAACCCTCCAGCCCTAAACCCAACCCTAACCTAACCCCCCAGCCCTAAACCTAACCCCCCAGCCCTAAACCCAACCCTAACCTAACCCCCCCAGCCCTAAACCCAACCCTAACCTAACCCCCCAGCCCTAAACCCAACCCTAACCTAACCCCCCAGCCCTAAACCTAACCCCCCAGCCCTAAACCCAACCCCCCAGCCCAACCCCCTTGCCCTAAACCCAACCCTAACCTAACCCCCAGCCCTAAACCCAACCCTAACCTAACCCCCCAGCCCTAAACCTAACCCCCCAGCCCTAAACCCAACCCTAACCTAACCCCCCCAGCCCTAAACCCAACCCTAACCTAACCCCCCCAGCCCTAAACCCAACCCTAACCCAACCCCCTAGCCCTAAACCCAACCCTAACCTAACCCCCCAGCCCTAAACCCAACCATAACCTAACCCCCCAGCCCTAAACCCAACCCCCCAGCCCTAAACCCAACCCACCAATGTAAGACGACACATTGAGACAATGCATCCGAACTACGTTCAAAAGCCACTTGAGCGATTTAAAAGAAAATCGTGGGCACAAACTCATTTTGTAAAAGCCACTTCAACAGCGAAAGCGCAACTGGCTTCGTACAAAGTTGCATATCGTCTTGCGAAATGCAAGAATCCACACACGATCGCAGGAGAGTTGATTCTTCCCGCTGCTATAGATATGGTGTCAGTTGTGCTTGAGAAGACTATCTCAAGCTTATAGATTCATACTTGCCAGAGGCCGGGACTAAACGGGAGCACTGCGTGGGAATTTGCATGGATTTTGCTCTCCCGCGGCAAAGTGCTGTCCCGAGTATTTTTCTGCAGGAAGAAGGCATGAATGAGCTTGCCAGGAAGTTTAGAAAATGCCTTTCTAATGAAGCCGACACATCTCAGTGACATGTTCGCCAAGTTGGATCAATTAAACCTCCAGCTGCAGGGCAAAGAAAAGCACCTACCACACTGGAGCAGACCAAGTCAACTCATTCAACCGAAAACTGGAGATGTGGGGCAGGAAACTTGAGTAAGGAAAGAAATCGCAGTGATCCCGTGTATTTTGGAGCACATCTCTGCTCTGAGAGGTCATTTTCAGCAGGATGTCCCTGACAACAGTGTACAAGTCATCTGGGACAGAGATCCGTTCCCCTTTGGAAGAGCAGTTCATTGAGATTGACTTCTGACTCTCTTATTTTTTTAATATTTTTCAATGTTGTTTCAACAGCAACCCAAAGCAGGACCTTTTCAGACAATTCTGGCACCCTAGGCGAGATCCTTATTGGCGCCCCTGTTCTGGGGGGGTGAGGGGGTGTTTTCGGCGCCTCTGGTGTTGCCCTAGGTGACCGCCTAGTTCGCCTATGCCTAGAAACGGCCCACACAAAAAGTGAAACAATTGCAGGTGTTTTTCATTTCAGGGTTTTCAATAAAATCTATACATTTTCATATTTTTAGTTAAATTATTTGGTAGTTTGAGGGGGGGCATGGGCATGGGGTTGTTGTGGGCACCAGATATCTTACAGGTTCAAAGGAGGGCATGACCAAAAACATTTGAGAATCACTGGTTTACAGTAATAAACAATTCAACCTTTAATAAAATTAGGCCTTCTGCAAAGTTCCTTATTAGGTTATCACAATAATATTTTTACAACGTTCTGCAAACATTTGTTTATAGTAGTAGTAGTAATAATAACTACTATTATTAACTACTAAAAAAAATAAGAATTTTTTATTTAAAAAAAAAATAACTGTATAAGTTGGTATTAGGTCATCACAGAAACCTCCCAACAATGTTCTGTGAACATGACTTTAAAGTAATAATAGTAATTAATTAAAGTAATAATTTCTTGCATTAGCCTAGATTTAATTAGGTTATGACAACAACCTCCCTACAACGTTCTTGGAATATTAGTTTGGTTATACAGAATAAAACCTGTAAAATCTAAAGAACGTAATGAATTTGTTCCCAAGGGAATTAACCATACAATAACGTTATGGGAACGTTATCATACATGTCTGCGGGGCAATAACTGTCCAGGTGATAAAGCAGGTGAGTTTGCGCAGTTCATAGTCGACATGAAGGGATTCACATGCACATTTAAACCCTGCACGATATAGTCCATACATACTGGTTCCGAGTGCATGCACATGTTCGATGCTCTGCAGATGTGCATGTTAATCGTGTGTTCAGAGTCATGACCTCTGCTGCATCACATTCACCTTGCGCGTCTCCACCGCTGGTCAGTACGGCGATGGCTCTCCCCGCGCCCGTCATCCGCAGCTTCTCCAACCTCGCGGAACTCATTCTGCTCATGCAAGACCTTTCCAAGAGATCGAAGAGATGTGCCGTTACCACAGCAAACGAGTTCTTCCCGAGCGTCTGTTGCGTCGTTCGACCTTGCGACAGGCGGAAAAGACGCAGAAGTGTGGAAGTGTCCAGTGCGCACTGACGTCTCCGCCCTGTTTACAAGAAGAGGGTGTGGCACACTGCATACTTGTGTCACTTCCTGAGAGCTACAGCCAGTCAAGATGCGCGTTCTCAAACATTTCAAATGTAGATTTAGTAAAAACATTCCATTTAGAATGACGTCATAATGGATCTGGCATAAATGAGAAGAACATTCTAAATAGTGTCAAACAAATCTATAGTTACAGTTCATTAACATTAATAAAGAAACTATATATGCAAACAAATATGCAACTATATAATAATAATAATAATCAAATAAATCCCAAACTTCTCATAATGCTGGGTTATTTTTACAGTGTTATGTAGTTTTTAACCAAACTTTCCCGGGTCATTGTCATAAAGCTGTTTTTACATGTATGTACATGTATGCATTTGGCAGATGCTTTTATCCAAAGCGACTTACAGAGCACTTATTACAGGGACAATCCCCCCGGAGCAACCTGGAGTTAAGTGCCTTACTCAAGGACACAATGGTGGTGACTGTGGGGATCAAACCAGCAACCTTCTGATTACCAGTTATGTGCTTTAGTCCACTACACCACCACCAAAGTGACTTACAGTGCACTTATTACAGGGACAATCCCCCCGGAGCAACCTGGAGTTAAGTGTCTTACTCAAGGACACAATGGTGGTGACTGTGGGGATCAAACCAGCAACCTTCTGATTACCAGTTATGTGCTTTAGTCCACTACACCACCACCAAAGTGACTTACAGTGCACTTATTACAGGGACAATCCCCCCCGGAGCAACCTGGAGTTAAGTGCCTTACTCAAGGACACAATGGTGGTGACTGTGGGGATCAAACCAGCAACCTTCTGATTAACAGTATTGTACTTTAAACCACTACGCCACCACCACTCCATTTGAGTGTACACTGAACTGGAACTGGATTTTAATGAATTTGTCATCACTTATTTTGAACTTGCATACTGACTTGTCATCAGTGAACTGGTTTAAATTGAACGTGTTTTAAATCTTCAGTGTCATTTTGTCTAGTTCACAGTTATATAACTGTTAAAATGACCATGCAACTAGTTAATACAAATTAAAGCCACCATTTATATACAGTACACCCCAGCCTGCTGGATTAAAATGTGTTTGATGGGTTTATTTAAACACATCGTGTGCTCTGCCCAATATTTACCCAGCGCTGGGTTGTCAATTGGGTTATTTTAAACCCAGCTAATTTTAGAGTTCATGCAACTTTTACAGTATGGAAACGCAAAACAAAGATTGACTTTGGAAAAAAGGGGCATAAGCTACTTTTGAGAAGACTTTGCATCAAATAGACCTGCAATTGATCTTGAATGATTTACAGTGTATGTATATACAGTGTATATATATATATATGTGTGTGTGTGTGTGTGTGTGTGTGTATGTTATATATATATAACTCATGCATTGATTTACATTTCATGTACAAGTAAATTAGGGAAAGTTAACCTTTTTTTTTTTCCTCTCACCTCATTGAACATTACAGTACAGGACACAGTTCCCTCACAAACAGTGTAATAAAGAGACACTTGACCCTGTACATGGTAAATTAGCAATGCAATAAAACATGTGAACTTTGCACATGCAGCTCTACTTTAAACGATTAAAGCCCTTCAGCTCAGTTTTGCTTTGTATTGGAAAGTTACACAAAGCTGAACAGCTAAAATGGCCCGGAAATATTCATGTGTGTTGACATTTCCCACTGAAACATGAAGAAACAGGACACCCTTGACTGCAAGATGATTCATTAATATTTTGGGTCCATTTTCCAAAAGAGAAAGACAATCAAATTGTTTTAAAGAGATGAACTCAAAGCTAACAGACGTGGGCTAAATGGCCACAAAACTCATTTCACTTAACGCATTTAGCTGACACTTATCCAAAGCAACTCACAGTGCATTCAAAGCATGCCTTTTACTATTTTTTAAAATCAGAAACTCTTCAGGAAATATACAAGAGGTTTAAAACTCTTTAGGCAAAGCTGTTCAATCAAGCATCAGTTCTGAACAGAACGAGCAGAGGCCGGTGTGTTTGGTACAGTACATCAGTGTTTATTCCATGCAGTAGTTCTGCTCCGATTTCACACGTCACTACTGTTGCCCCGTACACAGGCTGTTACAGGAAATCATCGGGATTGGTTCATCATAACACCATTCAAGACCAGGAAAGAAGAAGGGGGCGGGACATGAGTAAGAAACAAACTAGAGCCCCGAGCTGAATACATTCTGCACAAAAATAGTTCATCTTAAAATACCTGTATATGCAGTAGATGATAAAGCAATTCAAAATGGTAAATGTGAGGAGGACAGAGATGGCTGAATTAAGAAGAGTAGCTTTGAGGTACTTACATACTCAAATCTGGAATATTCTTTACAACCAGAACAGCTGTGGGTCATTTCAACATAAAGGATAAACGTCAGCCAATATAATCGACTGATGAAATTGTGAGAGTTGAAAAGTCCAGATGTAAAAGTGATGATATGATGGAAGGGGTGCAGCTCCCCCATTTCAAACTCTTAAAGGAACAGTTCAATCAAAAATAAAAATTTGCATATTATTTCCTCCCCCTCCAATTTACAGCTATTTTTCTCTCATAGTGACAACATCTGCCAATCTCCAAAAATGACAAAAAGCACCAAAAAGGACCATAAATGCACTGTATGTAACAGCTCGTGT
Source organism: Moxostoma hubbsi (assembly GCA_032164185.1). Classification (NCBI taxonomy): domain Eukaryota; kingdom Metazoa; phylum Chordata; class Actinopteri; order Cypriniformes; family Catostomidae; genus Moxostoma; species Moxostoma hubbsi. Next base: position 388,595 of record JAVLUX010000206.1, read on the forward strand.
GCACTCGGACATCGAATTAATATCCCTGTTCTTATTAAAAAAAAAAGTGCATTTGATGTCTTTGAGTCCAAAGCACCATTTCGTCATGTGTCTCTTAACCAAAAGTGATGCACCAATTTTTAAATATGCACAATGAGATTTGGAGAGCTGCAGCGGTTTGGGAGATTACACACAAATCTTATGACTTCAGAGGACTTGTAATATGATACTTTGGTGCTTTTTTTATAGCTTGACAGCTTTTGTGCTTCACAGGCGGGTGAGGAAATTACATCATTTTTATTTATGGGTGCAATGTTCATTTAGGTTGCCGTTTCCCGCAGAGCAAGAGAACATTTTCTCCTCAGTAGACAGTTATTACATACATGAGCTAGTTATGAAATCCAGACAGTTCAGAAATGCAATCGAACTAGCGCTTCAAAATAAATTAGTTAATGATTGTGTAGACCAGCTACAAAAAAAGGAAGGACTTTTAAATTAAATAATATTAAATTAAAATAATATTTTACAGGATTTGTGATGATGGCGACTTCATACATCATTCATTATAAACCCCGGCGTGATCTTCGGAATTACACGTAAACAACGAATGAGGCTGATGAGTGTTCGGTTTGCCCTCATTACCAATGGACCATGTTAAAAAAAAGTTCACTTCATCTAAACAAATGCGGCTTTTCTCAGCACGCTCCCATCATAATGGATAAAAATAACAATAACAACAACAACAACAACAAACATTAGAACAGTAAAAATGGCTGCTTTTCCCCCCAGTTTAACTGGGAAATTGGCCTAGAGATTAAAGTCAGCATGAAACATTGTTCGCAACCCATTTTACCTCTGTAATGTGACGTGTTGAATCAGCTTAGTCAATGAGATGAAAATGGGACTTGATTTTATCCATCATGAATTGGTTGGACAGTAAAAAGTGTCCGTTACATACCAGAATGGAGTCAGGTGGTTGGCGTTGGAAAAGAGGGATTCGTGACATCATCCGAAAAGCAAAGTCATTTTGGAGGCAGAGCAAATTGTTCTATTTTGATAAGAGATTGCGAAGATGTTCATGTTGACTTAAGTGTTAAGTTAAGTTTGTTTCCAAGGCCTTTGCTTTATTAGTTGGCGGCAAACTGATGCACGCAGCATGCTGTTCTCGCAAGTTCTCCGATACTGTAATATTACTGTAGAATAACTTGCGAGTCTCCTCTAAGCAAGCCGCAAGTAGACAAAAAATAACAATGTTCACAGTTTAATTTCATTGCCATATCCAGGGACGGATTACGGACCGGGCCAATGGGGCCAGTGCCCAGGGGGCCCTTGATGGCCTGGAGGTGCCCTGGGCTTTATGGCTACATGACCTAGTTTGGTGACACCCCCCCCCCCCCCCACCCCACCCCACCCCACCCACCACCGCCCGCTTGAAAACCCTTTTGGGCATGAACAACAACAACCCCCCCAACTTTTGGGTGGAGAGGGGCCCTTGGAGGTAATTGGCCCCAGGGCCGTTGCAAGTCATAATCCGTCCCTGGCCATGTCTAGCAATGCAACAAATGGCGGATCTGGCTGCGCTGAACCCATGATAAACAAGGCATTTTATCTACGACAACACTAGCACATCTACATCTAAAAACACACGGGAAATATGAACGCAACAATTATAGATAGACATCCTGAAAGATGCAGTATCCCTTTCACAAGGTGCCAAAAAAACCCATTAGCGAGGGAGCTTTTAAACTGACACTAAATACACAAAAGGCCACGTTCGCCAAATACGGTGTCACTCCAGTTTTGAGTGTTTAATCCTGTTCTGTACACACAGAGAATTCGTTTGCATCTACTTGTAGTCGCTTCCACAACCGTTCAGTGCGTACGTGGGTCAAGTTACTGGCCTTTAACGTTCATCTGCTGTTTCCAAGAACGACCCCGGCTAGTTTTATTGGTTCCTACAGCCAAAACAAGACAAACAAATTCGTTGTCCCAAGTGGAGACTCAGTCGCACTGTAAAACATTAAACCTGAGCATCAAACCAGCAAAAATCACGGCATCTCTTTATTTCTCGGGAAAAACTCAACGTGTAAAAATAGGTTTTTAAAAAGCAGTTTACTTCCAACTTGTCTAACAGCGAGGGTGCATGCGATGGCGCATCTGTCCAGCCTGCTAGACAGTAAACCTGAGCGAATGATTCGCATTAGCCTGCGCGCAATATCTGCATTATTGCTGATTCATCCACAAAGAGGTCTGTGCTTCTGCAGTCTCCTTGAACAGTACACCAGACACACTCACAATCACCAGCACAACCAAACGACACATTAAAGACAACTGCTAAGGTATGCTTTGTTTTCAGCAAGCCGTTACGTCTGGCGCACAGTCGAGAGCAAGTATACTTGTTTGAGCGCGAGCCCATATAGAGGTCTTCGACACATGCACATTACGACTGCTTTGTGATACTCAAGTCAATGGACTGTTGGCGTGCAGCAGTTTTTCTAGACATGCGGACAGTCCGTTGACTTGAGCATCACAAACCTGTCACAGAGCGCATGCGTCGAATGCGCGTGCTATGCTGACGCCATGCAGAAAACCGAAGTATGCTTTGAGGCTCTCAACCTAGAGGCTGCCAGAGATGACGATGCGACCACGGAGGCTAATCTATAAACTGTATCTTTTAATAGTATCGTTTTAACTTGTGCTTAAAATATGACGCAAAACTATATAAGGGGTTGGCGTGATATGAGCGTGAAGCGAGTGTTCTGCTTTCGGGTCCTTGAATAACGTATAACGTGCGAGTAAGGGTAGCCGGTGGACTTTCTGGTGCCCTCATAGGGTAAGATGGTGCCCCCCTAGGGAGTTGGTGCCCTACGCAGACTACGTAGTATGCGTGTAGGGAGCAGCGGTACTGATGCCTTCACTGGGCACTATGAAGGGAAAACAATAATGATGGTCACGCTTTGGGATCCTTACAAACAGAATTTCCAATAAAAACAACTTAAAAAGTGTTTATGGGGGAATAGTGAATAGGGATGATCATAGGTCATGTATGTGTTACAAGGCAGCCAAAGCAATGTGAACCTCTTAAAATAATAGACATCAGCTTTACCCACCCAAAGAGATGCGCTAATGTGTGGTAACGCGCACACACCGGCTGCAAGGCACCACAACGCGACAAGTTATTGAATGTCTCACGGGAATACGGGACACTTGAGCATTTTGAGTGCTTCAATCGAGGATGGGGGTCCTCTAGTCTCACTGTCTGACCCATTTATGCTTTAATATGGGACACAATGCCCTCAATCGCCGGGACGTTTCGCTACCCACTAATAAAGGTAGACCGATATATCGGTTTTACAGAATAATCGGTGCCGATAGTATCGGTGCCGATAATAGCGATTATAGGCAAAAATGTATGTCGATAGTTGCCAATAGTTTAAATCTGGTGAATGTAGGCTACAAAAAAAGCTTAATTTGGTAAATACTTAAATATAGAGGTTTGTAATGGAGCCAAGTCTCTGTCACTTCAAAATAAGGTGTATTCCAGGCTCGTTTAGTTAAAAGTCCTGCGTTATACACCAAACCTCCATTTTGCACAATAAAATGATGGGATTTTATTCTCTTTGGACTCTTGTAGACACAATGTCGGTGCCCATCGTAGCAGGGAATGACTTTTTAACATTATATAAATTATATAAATCAATTTAAAAAAATAAATAAAAATAATAATCAGCCGATTAATCGGTTACACCCCTTTAGTTATCGATATCGGCAAAATCCACTATCGGTCGACCTCTACCTGCTAATACACAGGACAATAGGTGTCCGTCGTAATTTCGGCTAAAGTAGCGGCATATGGCACCTCTCGTGTTTTTTAAGATGTTGTCTGTGACGAATGTCAAAATCATAATTAGACATAATGGCATATTATGATGAACATAATTTTTACAATGACAACCAATGACGACATGGTAGTAAAAAAAAAAAAAAAAAAAAAAAAAAAAAAAAAAAAAAAAAAAAAAAAAAAATTAAATATCGGATTTTCCCCAGAAGTGTGAACAAAGCCCAAGAATCAATACCGGGATCATTCCGATAAAGATTACGATTATTCGGACGATCACTATTTTTACCCTTAAGAGTAAAATGCGTCATTAATCTTAAGAATATAATTTACATAATTACGTAATCATGCCAGTGAGATTCAAAAGCGTACATCTTATGATTGTGGCGTCGAGGGGGGTGTGGAATTGCAAGAATTTGGGAACATAAAAAAACAAAGGATCGCAAACCAACAAAGGCTGAGGACCCCTGACCTAAAGGGTTACTGCATCTACAGGACATCTACATTGTCAGATTTTGCGTCAAGATAAACATGACCGAACACATGAAAACAAACTCAAGTCTACATCACACTTCCGCACCATTCAAACAAACTAAATGTTGTTCTGGGCATCTGCAGCACCTCTTCAAACGCAGTCCTGAGATGAGAGAACGCTGCTCTGCTTCGGTCCAGTTTAACACTGATGTGTTCATCAAACACGTTCCACTAGAGCGCTCATTATTCCAGTCACTCCGGGTTTGTCCGTAGCGGTGGCAGCAGCAGCAGCGGTAGCAGCCGTCTGATTGGCTGAATCAAATGCCGACCAAGCGGGCATGCTGGGAAATATCCACAGGTCCCATGTATTTGAAGGCGAGAAAAACGAAAAGAACGAAAGGAGGAAGTTCCTGCTGGTGCTCAAGCTAAACCCCGATTCCCCCTCAGTAGGGAACAGGGCGTCATTTCTGTAAACTCAGGAAGTTGCAGATGGCTAGTCTTTGCCAGAGTGACCCATCCGGATGGCCGGGTGGTCCGTTTTGTCTGTGGTCCCATTAACAAGTTCTAATTGAACTGGTTCTACACTCAAAAACATCCTTTCACGTACCTACGGACATATACACACACACACACACACACACACACACACACACACACACACACACACACACATTCCTGCAACCACAAAATCATCGCATTCCTCTCAAACTGACCGTCTAATGGATTGTGGTGTTGAGTTGCCTTGTTTCTGACATACTTCAGTGCTAATACTCTGCAAAACATTGACTTAATCCGCATTTTTGCCTTCTTTTCTATTAAAAATATCGAAACATCCTTTAAATGACATGTATTTACTTACGACGCAAAAGTAAATCTAAGTTTATATTAAAACAAGTCAAATGGTTTTAGAAAATAGGTTAAAATAAACAACTCTCTTGTAAACAAGTCGTGATATTTCACAATTTTGCTTAGTAAGACTTGTTTTTTTTTTTATTAATTTCTATTTTTATAACTTTTTAAATTTAGTCTAATTGATATGATCAATATAGGCAAATAGTTTCTTATTTTTAAGTTTAAATATAATTTTTTTTACATTTATTATATTTCATATTTACATAGAAACACAGATTTGGGTTTTATTTTTACGATGTTTTTTTTTTTTTATGCGCTCTTATTTTTCTTTTATTGTATTTTAAGCATAAATCAAACAAAATGTTGAGCTTAAAAAAAAAAAAAACGAAAAAAAAAATCTCAGATCAGAAATATAAACGTTTATATTCTCTGAAAACAAGTCGTTATAACTTCTGACGTAAATGCATCTCTCGCTCTTTTTTTTTTTTTTTTTTAGGATGTTTAGATACTTTTACTGGGGAAAAAAAGCCAAAATACTGAAAATAAATGTATCTGAATTTTTTGCATTGCAGGATTGGTGCAATTTTTTGTGTTACTCGAGTTCCTGCTTTTGTTTATGTCTTGTCAGAATTGCATTCTAATAAATGCTGCACGTTGCACTAGCTACATGATCACATCAGAGGAATGTGCCTGAGGTTGCTCAGAGAGAGGTGAATTATGAGATACTAATTCCAGGTTGGGGGTAAAATGGGCCATGGCTGTTTATAGCCGGCTCGAATTATTGCCGTGGTTTCCTCCAGAGGCTCCGGCGTGGAGGCGGGGTTTGGGAGCTCACCAGGAAGAGGGTGCAGCAGGCTGCTTGTTCCTGATGGTGGTGTCAGAGCACTCCGCATCCGACGTGTCGCAGTCAGAGTCCCCGAAATGCAGCGGATTCTGAGTGAGAGAAACAGGAAGTTCACATTTCAGTCTGATCATATTGAGGGATCAAAACCAAAGATGGACGTAGTAAATTAATGTTCCTATAATGCTATAATAAGTTTCCTATCAAAAAGTAACAATACTAGAATGCTTTTTGTTGTTGTTTATATTAAGCATTATTTATTAAAACCAAGTTATATCAAAAGTTTATGCATTAAAATATATATATATATATATTTTTGGTAGTATTTTACAATAAGGTTGTATTTCTTGGAACATTAGCAAATGCATTAGGTATCATCAACTAAATCTTGTTTAACACACGCGCACGCATGCACTCGTGCAAACACGCACATGCACATGCACGCACGTGTGTGCGCCTAATATTGTGTAGGCTCAAAATACCCCACGGATCATTTATTATACCATGTTGAAATTGACAATTTTTGGTTGGGAGTAAAAACGAGCTGTTTTTGTGCGCGTGTGTGTGTGTGTGTGTGTGTGTGTGTGTCTTTAAATGCAAATGAGCTGGTGCGCCCCGCCCTGTATCCAGAATAGGGCGGAGCTTTGACATCTCTGCTTGGGATAACTAGACATCATAAGCAATATGACTGACAGTGAAAATAGTGATGTTCAGCCCGATATGTCTGAACCGGAGTCAGGCTCTGATGAGGGAGAGACTCCGTCAGAAGGAACAACTTTGAGAACGAACCAGGAAGTTTCCGATTGGTTATTTGATACATTTATTTATTGTAGATTTTTTTCAGCATGTTTGCAACGATGGATGAGCAGCACACACACACACACACACGCACACACTGTTACAACGTTCCCTATGCACTATAACGAAACGCACACAAACAAACGTGTCCGTCGGCAGTGTCCGTCAACTGTCGTGGGCGGGGCCTGTACACAGTGACATCACTTTGTACAGAATCCCTGAACACCTTGTTCTGAGACAGCACTTGTGATTAATGGGGATTAAAAAAAAAGGACTGGGTGGATTTTTATCATTATAGGGTGGTTGTGTACACACACTCTGCCAACACACATTTATGTTCAAAAGTGCAGCATGTAAAAGTGAATTTGCATAATAGGTCCCTTTAAGAACCCTCATGACCTGCGGTAAATTCTGTAATGTCTGTTTACCTCGTAGCCGTGCTCATCAGCACACAGTTTGCCCAGCGAGATCTGAGTCTTGACGCGGCGGACGGCGCACTCTTTATCAGACAGCCCGTCAGACTGTGTGGAGATGTCGATGGGGATCTCAGGTGTGTGTGACAGCAGCTCGTCCAGATGTTCGTCTTGACTGGCACTCTGCTCCAGAGGTCCACTGTGAGAGTGATCGCTAGTGTTTCCCTCCTCTCCGTCAGATCCAGACTGATTCTCGGAGCTGAAGGTGGAATACGACTGAAAACTGCTCATGCAGCGATGAGGCCTGCACAGAGACGAGCAGGAGGTGAACACATTCATTTAAAAACACAACAAGTGCAACCCAAAATGAGATGCGTTTCCGATTTTCAGCTCTTCGTATAAAGAAAGTGGATGATGCTTGATACACTCATGGTGCTTTTTGTCCTTTCTGGAGCTTGACATTCCCTGGTCATCCTCTACGGTCATTGTATGGATGCAGAAAATAAAACTGACGAGATATTATTCCTATAATCAACAAAGCAATCTCACCTCTGTCTCCGTGGGAACTCCACTTCACTGTCGACCTCTCCCTCCTCTTCCTCCGATGACTCGTCCCCCCCCTGACAGACATTAAATAATGCATGTCAAAAATCATGCGTTTATATAAAGATTTTGCCACCTAAAATAGCATCAATGAACTGCTTTTGTTAGCAACATGCACCGTTTAAAGGATACTTTAAATTATAAATAGCTTACAGCTTGGTAAGTTACAGTTTCAAAGTAGTTTTTCTAAAACTGTTCACAGTAATTCTTACTGGATATGAAGTAAATTAAAATTCTCTCATCATTTACTCACCCTCATGCCATCCCAGATGTGTGACTTTCTTTCTTCTGCAGAACACAAATGTATATTTATAGCAGAATGTTTCAGCTCTGTTGGTCCATACAATGCAAGTGAATGGTGACCAGAACTTTGAAGCCCAAAAAAGCACATAAAGGTAGCATAAAAATTATCAGTGGTTAAATCCATGTCAGATAAAGGGGCGGCTGTGGCTCAGGTGGTAGAGCGGGTCGGCCACTAATCGCAGGGCTGGCAGTTTGATACCTGGCCCACATGACTCCACAAGTGTCCTTGGGCAAGACACTGAACCCCAAGTTGCTCCCAATGGCAGACTAGCGCCTTGCATGGCAGCTTTGCCATCATTGGTGTGCGAGTGCGTGTGTGTGTGTGTGTGTATATGGGTGAATGAGTCACAGTTTAAATCGCTTTGAACACCGCCAAGGTTAAAAAAGGCGCTATATAAGCACAGACAATTTACCATAAAACATAAGTCCTTTTTACATTTTATTTTTTTACCAAAAACATTCCCTTTCAAACAGCCCTCCTAAGACTCATTTTGGCGATTCACATTCTTTGTTCATATCGCCACCTACTGGGCAGAGAGCAGAATTTATAGTAAAAAAAACTTATATTGACATGTTTCTCACCCACACCTATCATATCAGTTCTGAAGACATGGATTAAACCACTGGAGTCGTATGGATTGCTTTTATGCTGCATTTATGTGCTTTTTGGAGCTTCAAAGTTTTAGACCCTGTTGACTTGCATTGTATGAACCTACAGAGCTGAAACATTCTTCTAAAAAAAAAAAAATCTTAATTTGTGTTCTGCTGAAGAAAGTCAGTCATACACGTCTGGGATGGCATGAGG